>JAAXCT010000830.1:0-317317 GCA_012490785.1 Eragrostis nindensis
ATTCTTTGGGTTTCATCCAACTGTTATGCCGCTGCCTCCCAATTACAATCAGTTGGGTCAAATTGACTGCATTCTCAGTCGGGGACAAGATCTTCTGTTAGAGATCAATGGGCATTTTAGGGAAAAAGGGGTGCATCCTCCATAAGGCTTTGATATTTCGTACAAAATGTTCATGTCCATACGAATGATAATGCCAAAGATTGAAATCCTTCTACGTGGGAAGATTTTAACCACTGCTCAAGTTCACTATTAGGGGTGGCTTAGATGGAATGGTTACCGGGTAGTATTCAATGTCAAAAGATGCACGCATCAAGTGATAAAAGTATTATTTTTTTCTCTTACACAACACACCGATTCTTTCTTTCCTCTTAATATAGCCATGTAATTCCTAATCACTAGGACACAGAACTAGTGATTTTAAATGGCTTGATAATTCTATCTGATAAAATTATCACCTCGAAGCTAAATTCATACATTGGAAAAGAGATTATCAACGACGCAACAGTATGATGCAAAAAGCGTAGTACTTTTTATAAAATAAGTGATACGATGCAAAGAAGCGTAGTACTAAAAAAAAAACTTTGTCAATTTGACATAGTAAGTCGACACTTTTTAGTTAATTTTATGATACATAAACAATCCTTGTTGGCTAATATAATAATTGGACTAACAATTTTTTATCTATAATAAACACATTATCCATATTGTTAGAGAGATAATGTGTGTCGCATTAACAACTAGAGAACTAACTAGCTAAGTGAATGTTTGAATTAAAATAGATGAAAGATGTAAATTATGAATTAGTTTATTGTTTGAAAAGGAGAGAAGATATCGCCTGAGCGTATAATAGAGCACGTGTGCGCGGGAACCAGTCCGTTTGTTCAACGGATTTGAAGAAAAGCGACGGGATTTAATGTGGCTAAGCCAGTAAGACCAAAACACAATTATGTCTTTTGTGCTCGTTGAAGCTGATACGTAAGTAAATAAAGTATAACTTCTATCTCGCTTAATATAAAATTAAGTTATTGTTAGTCAAATATAACTCATCTCACATTACAATTGGAGAATTCACTAGCTAAATAATTTTTTGAATTAATAATAGATGAAAGATGTAAAATTATGAATTGGTATATCATTTTAAACGAGAGAACACATAGAGTGAAGCTTATAATAAAACACGTACGCGGGAATCAGTCCGTTCGTCCAGCAGATTTGAAAGAGCAACGGGATTAAATGTGGCCAAGTAAGTAAACAACGGAATAAAATTATATTTTTGTACTCGTTGAAACCGAAACATAGTAAATAAAGTAAAACTTATAACACGCTTAATATAAAGGAAGTATGAAATACAAAATCTTACATATGTCACATGATAAGTATCAGTTCTTAACATTATCATCTTTGACTCTCTCGTGTGCAGTATTGAATAACATATTAGGCACACACGATCAGCCGATCAGTCCTTACCGGTCAATCACTCTCTTCCATCCCCTAATCCACACCCTCTCTCTCTCTCTCTCTCTCTCGATCGACCTAACCCGATATCATTCCCTAATCATATATACGCGCAGGCAGTCGCAGAACCCTCTCTCACTCCCTCCTCTCTATCTCCCAGCGCCACAACAATTTGTTGGGCGGCGGCCTCACTTCCAGCGACGAGACCCCTTTCTTCTCCGCCCTCAACTGCAGCTGGAGTGGCGTGGCATGGGGATCCGTCGGGCTTTGGATTGATTTATTGTGTTGGTGGTAAGTAAATCCTGGATTGATTTGTTCCACGCTTCGATTTATTCTGCCGGGAGCTTTCCTTTCGCTATGATTGAGAGCAGTCGAATACGAATCGTATGATCACTGTGTCTGATGCCGTACGAATACAATCCATCATCATGGCTCAGTAGTTTCTCTTATTTGGCCTAAAGATCAATCTTGCCTGCTGCGGAGCTGGACTGAACCCCCAAACTCGATTCAGAAGATTTTGTCGAAAATGATTCTTCCTTTATTGAGAGGTTCGGTCATCTTAATATGCATTAGTAGAGATGGGAAGGCTGGGTGCCTGGGTGATTGTTTGATGGGAAGGCTAAGTGATTGTATCACTGTATTTACTTGCGTGTAGGTCTGTCTGTGACTGCGACTGAACAGACACCGTTGGCGCCGCAGCGATTTAAAAAAAAAAAAGTTGTTTGATTAGCCGGGAGCTGGGAGTATCACACTGATTATTGGTCGCGTGTCGGCCAATGGGAGATATGATTTTATATAGGGACAGAAAAAAAGGCAAAATGGTATCATTTACAGACTTTTCCTGGCTAGGCAGACGTGTTACGGAAATGTGGCTTAAATGACATTTAAAGTGACTATGTTACTAAGGGGCAGTGGTGGGTGCATATGTGGGCCCACAGAATGTTCTTGCAGCATGGCACTTAATAGGTGCGTCGCTTTTTGGCGCCGCTCTCCTACGTATTCTAGTAAAAAGTTATGACGCTTTTGCACAAGAAGACAAAGACACTTGTGATTTCGTGAAATGGCACCTGGTGAAATATTCTTACGCGGAAAGGACCATATGAAGGAAATTGTAGTCGCATTATGTGATAATTGTATTTAGATTTTCGTCTTTACAATTGGTGATTTTTTTTTTTTTTTTCACTAGCAAGCTACATTATGGTGTCAGTATATAGTTGATATTATAGTTGTTGGTTTATTGTTAATTTGAATCTGATACCATGCTTTGTGATACTTTACAGACAGAGAACAACACAAGTTTGTCTGCTTGATCCAATTCATCTGACCTGAAAAGAAGCTGCATAACCCTAGCTATTGTCATCAACCTTGGAGATGGAGTAAACAAAGAAATATGCAGGATTTTGGACAATGGTTGCCCCAGTCACAAAACACTGCCAATATACATTTCACAACTATTCTAGTGCCATCTCAGATCAGTACTTCTATAGAGACGCAGACTAGAACTTCTGCAATTGTGTCCTCGGAAAAAGAATCTGCACTACTTGGCAATACAAATGGTTCTGGGACGATTGAAGTTGAAGGTGCTAGAGATGCTGCTGAATGTACTAGAGATGATGCTGGGTCAATTTTAGGTACTGGAAGTGGTGCAGAACCAACTGTAAATATTGACTTGAACAAGACACCAGCACCCAAGTCTAAGAGGAAAAAGCATAGGCCAAAGGTCTTGAAAGAAGGAAAACCATCAAAGACACCTAAGTCCACAGCTCCAAAGCTTTCCAAGGAGAAAGATGAAAAACCACCTAGCAAGAGAAAGTATGTCCGTAAGAAGATACTGGCAGGACAACGTCCTCCAGAAGAGGGCGCTGATTCCAACTGCAGACCTGAACTGAATCCAGTTCGACCATGCTTGAACTTCGATGGAAAATATAACCACGAGAGTTCAAATCCTGTAGCTCAAGCTCAGGGGACAGAACTATCTACTGGCCCTAAGGATCATCAGCCATCTGTATCATCTATCAATCAAATAAATGCTCAAAGCCAGCAGCTTGCCATGCTGGTTCTACCACCAGCACAACAGCAAATCAGATGGATAATGCACAGTTATTACCTGCAGATAACATGCAGAAGAAAGTATCAATTGATCTCAACTATTGTGTAAATCAGATGCAAAATGAGTATGCTAACTTTGCAAACTGCCATGTGCAAGATTTTGAGTCTGGAATAAGAAACATTAGAAAAAATACATTAAAAATAATACATGGTTAGAGCTCAATGCTGGCATGCCATATAAAACGTACCTGACCTCAACAGTTCAGTCAGTCTGTTGCAGAGCATGTCAACCAATTTTGCTGAATACTTGCTTTCATCTCCTCAAGCTTCTTTAAGACAGACACAAATGCCTAACCAGATGCTTAACGGTCACAGAATGCCAGAAAATTCGATCACAAAAACTCAATGTTTTGAAAGATCTTGTGCAAGAGACACAGTAATAACTGATCAAATGCACAAAAGGTACATATTAACAGACAACCACAATTCAATTGCCAATACTGAGGGGAATTCAGTGATAGAAAATATGGACAAACATATTACAATGGATGACTACTTAAGGACTAGTACCAGTCCTTGCAGGTATATCGGATCAGCACTCAGGTCTGATAATTCTCATGATTCCCCACATTCAAATTTAATGGATTCCAGAAGAGAATATAACGCTTCAAATGGTGCTCGGGCTATGTTTGGTGCTAATTTGAATCACCAAAATAGTGGCTTGGCATATGTGAATGGCTGCCCTGCTATCACCTCTGAGGCATCATATTTTCCAGAAACGTACAAAAGAATGAGGTTAGAGAATCATGATTACTCTATAAATGGAGTTGCTGACAATATCTCTACCTCGTCTGCATATTTTTCCAACAGTCGCAATGCAAATCTGTTTTCAGCTATAAGTTCTGATAATTTTACATTAGCTGACGCTCAAAGATTGATTGCTTGCGAGAAATCCCGAGCTTCCGAGAAAATGATTAGTTTTCAATCGACAAAAAATAGTATGGTTAAGACAGGAGAAATAGTCGAGCAGCATAGCATATCTTCTCTTTCTTGCAGTACGTACAGGGATTCTACTGAAATACCTGAGAAACAGTCCAGGATCTTAACAAAAGGATTCGCACAATCGCCTAAGAGTCCGAGTGACCTACACAACGACAATGTCATTGCAAGACCAGGAAGTCATCAACTTCAATCTTTGGGAGGCAGCATGATTTTAGGGCCGGACTTGCTGGCCGAACTGCATAAGCATGAGATTTCTTTTCAAGATGGTACTCAGAACAGAACATGCATTACTCCTCCTGCTGAACTGGAACATTTTGCCCCCGCTCTAATTGGAACTACTACACCAACAAATAATGTCAATCTGAGAATAGCGGGTCGACTACTGGAGACCTCTGCAGAAACTATCAGGGCCTCCACTGATCCAACAAATCCACCAATAAGTAATGATGTTCTGAGAGCTGAGAATAATCAATTGGAGGTTTCTCCAACTGATCCAACAAATCCACCAATAAGTAATGATGTTCTGAGAGCTGAGAATAATCAATTGGAGGTTTCTCCAACCTTTGAAGCTAAGCCTAGTGAGAAGCGAAAAACCAGAGGACGTCCTAGGAAAGAGTTGAAACCTGGCGAGAAGCCAAAACCTAGAGGTCGGCCAAAGAAGGAAAATGTTGTTCATGATGTACTTGTGGCACAAGGCAACCCCTTACGAAATGAGGTTATTTCTCGTGCCTGTGGGCCAGAAGGGGCCTCTTGTGACAGAGCAGTTATTTCTGAAGGAGTTGTTGAAAGCATTTCCAAAGCATCATCACCATGGACAGATCCTTTAGATCTCATAATTCAAAAGATTAGTTTATTAGACATCAACAAGTCAGATGACACTGGGGCAGCTGAGCCATGTGGTGCCCTTGTCCCTTATAAGGGAGATTCCAGTGCCATTGTCCCATTTGTGGGAAATGTGAAAAGAAAACGTTCTCGTGCCAAAGTGGATCTTGATCCAGTAACCACTTTGATGTGGAAGTTATTAATGGGACCAGATATGGGTGATGGTGCAGAAATGATGGATAGGGATAAAGAAAAGTGGTTGGATGAAGAAAGAAAAATATTCCAAGGGCGTGTTGATTCGTTTATTGCTCGCATGCATCTTGTTCAAGGTTCACTTCCGTTACAATACATGCCATTCCTTTATCTGGTATACAGTTTACATTTACATAGGTTTCTATGGCATGGTACCGTTCCTTACTTCCATGATATTATGGCTAAGTTAATGTTAATCAAATTATTACAGATCCTCAATGCTTAATATTCAATATGTGCCCATTATTATTTCATTGTACCTATGTATTAGGAGAACCAAAGATCAGACTCTTTGTATTGTGTGCATGCAGTCAATTGGGCGCATTGAATTTGCATTCTGGTTGTGGGTTGCATTTAGGATTTGCAGGTCAGCACCTTAATCTTGATTAACTATAATTGCTTTCAGGTGATCGACGCTTTTCTCCTTGGAAAGGATCAGTTGTTGATTCGGTAGTGGGGGTTTTCCTTACTCAGAACGTTTCAGACCATCTTTCCAGGTGGAACAGAACCGACAGCCTCTTTGAGATATAAGCAAGTTGTTTCTCACTTTTATTATGAACTGTTGTGTTTTTCTGACTGTGGTGTCGTAATTTTTCCAGCTCTGCCTTTATGGCTCTTGCAGCGAAATTTCCTGCAAAGTTAGAAGTCTCCGAAAAAAGTGCAGCTGGGCCATTTCATACAACTTCAGAAGGGAATGGCAGTTGTTCAAGCCTTTTGGTGAAGCTGTCAAATTGCAGGGTGATATACTTGTTGAAGAGGCAAGTAAATCAGCAGGTTCCTTGATCACGATAGAAGAAAAGGAAGGGACTAATAGTATTGATTTGCTTAGAAGTACTTCTGGAGATGCATCAGGAGTTTATTCTAATTCTTATAGGGAGCTGTCGGCTAGGCTCCATGAGAGCAGGCCAGAAGCTATTGGAACTGGGAGTTTTGTTGAAGGTGAAGATGGGTCGCTGGAGGATGTTGTTTCATCACAAAACTCCTCTGTTTCTTCTCAGATGTCTCCATATTATCTGTTCTCTAGGAATGAGCATATGTTTAACAGTACTAGAACTTCAACTACATATACAGAACTTTTGTGGATGCAAGAGTTAAAGAGTAAGTATTGCAGCGATTTTGGAAGTTCGTCATACACTGCCCTTGATACTGTGGATTATACTAGCGCCACACAAGCTCAGACTAGTTTCCATTATCCTTCATCTGTTCCTAGAATTGCCACTACAGCTCGACCAACAGCAGGTGACTCTTATAGTGCACTATTATATGGTATAGATGGATCATTAGGTCAGGACAAGAGTCCTTTTTCTGCTGATCCTACAGGAGGGACTGGCTTCGTTTCACCAATAAATGATAAATATGTTCCGTCAAATTTTGAGATGATATCATTTGCAAGGGACTCTTGCCAAAAAGATATTTCAAGAAATGAAGCCGAAGCTACATGTGTACAACAAAATGGAAATCTGAATTGTACTACTAGCTCAAAGCAGATAGATCACGAAAAGTTTCAATCAGGATGCAGCCAACCGAGTGATAATGTTGGAATTCAGTTTGTGAAGGTTCAAAATGGCCGTTCTTCAAATTGTGAGATCCCAGATGGAGTTGCTTCAGACTTGATAGATAATTCGAAGGATGTTAAAAAGGCCTCCACTGAAGTTCCTCATGATGTATCAAAAGGAAAGAAGGCAAGAGCTGGGACTGGTAAGAAAATGGCCTTTGATTGGGATATTTTAAGAAAAGAAGTGCTTCATAATCATGGAAATAAAGAAAGAGGTCACAATGCGAAGGACTCGATTGATTGGGAAAGAATAAGGCAAGCAGATGTCAAGGAAATATCTGAAACGATTAGAGAACGAGGAATGAATAATATGCTGGCGGAACGGATAAAAGTAAGTATGTCCTTGTGGAATAAAGCAGTTCGGTTACAAACCATGGTTAGAATTCAATAATTGCCTATTTTTCAGAATTCTAAGCATATTCTCTCATAGGACTTTCTGAACCGATTGGTGAGAGACCACGAGAGCATTGATCTTGAATGGTTGCGCTATGTTGAACCTGACAAAGCAAAGTAAGCTGGATTAAATGTTTATAGATTAACATTCATTTTGCACTTTTTAATTCTGTAAGTTTCTAAGTTGCCCTCCTGCTTTTCTGTGTGAAATTAACTAAGAAGCACCTCAAAAATTGTTTCAATCATGATATGCTCTAGTTTATTGGGTAGTTGAATGGAATTTCATTGTGTATTATCTTATTACATTTTTTTTTTCCCATTGATATCGCTCAGCCTGGCTGCTTTACTTGACTTGATTTTTGCTATTGATCCCTTATATGTGATAAACATTGCTTAATTACGTGACAGCATCAGTTATTTACATGTGTCAATAGATGCAGTTCTTCGAGATAGCCCCAAAAAGTTGCAGTTCTGTGTTTACATTTTAAATTAGTTTAGTTTTGGTGAAATATACTTATTTTCATGTGATAACATGGGAAGAGTTGAATTGGCTGCCTACAGTGATAAGCATGCAATAGCAATCATAGCTTATACATTTGCAGAAAAGTGTAAAAGAAGAAACATTCAGCTGGTGTTATTAACAAAAATGTAGAATAGAGTAGAGCCTGTTAGTACAATTCCAACCTGCACTTTGTGACAAATCTTGTCATTTTTATATTTATTTGAGGTTTTTAAGTTTTATTCGGTGTATGAGATCGCAGAATATTGGTGTTGTATGGGTTTTAGGAAGGTCTTGGGTTGGGTATCAACTGCCACAATTGCATTTTGGAGATTGCGAAGTAGATCATGTCTTGGCAACTGGGATCGGACTGTTCTTTTATTTTTCCCCTTGGGGTGTGCATGAGGATTGGGTCTTCTTTCCCCTCATTTTGCGGACTCTATAAACTTATAACTAAACTGAATAGGGGGTACATACACTTTCTTTTTGTTTGTTGCACATTTATATTTCCGTTAAGTCTTAGAAAGCTCAATTGGTTGAGGGTGTGGATGTATATGGGGGCGTGCTAATCCACGCGTGCACGCCAAGTCACGTGTGCCGTTCCGACAGCGTCGCGACAACGAGCTTCTTCCTCCGCCTCCCATTTCCCTGCCTCTTCTCTTTCGTCTCCGGCGAGACGCCCCCGCCGCAGGCCACCTCCCCCGTCTCCGGCGGCTACCGCCGCCCGATCCGCCGCCCGCGACCACTGCCGGTGCTAAATTCTACGAGGTCCACTCCCCTGCCGCCGACCTCCTCCCCCGTATTCCGCCGCCGGATCCACCGCCGTCGACCGCCGCCGATGCTAACCACTCCAACTACGATGCCCCGCCGCCTACCCCGCCCACCGCCCTCCTACCTGCCCGCGGCCGGCGGCGCCATCGCCGCCTCGCCGCCCCGCCGCCGCTGCCACCCACCGCGGGGTCGCGGCCGCCGCCCCCGGGCCCCCTCTTCTACAGCCGACGGCCACGGAAGGCCACCCCCAACCCCCCAACCCGGAACCCTAACCCCGAACCCAAAGCTCCCTCTCCTCGCCGCTTCTTCTCCCTCCTCTCTCCGCTGCGTCCGAGTGGTACACGAGGAGCGCAACGCGCGGACGCGCGTAGATAAGAATTTCCGATGCATATGCCTGGGCCACCATAGTTAGAGTCCTCTTCAGTGCAGATATTCATGCCTGTTTTCTTATTCACGTTCCACCTACTTACTTTAATTATTGTTACTTTATAGGAACCGTTTTTGAGAATGCCAAACACTGCCATATCTTCATATTACTAGGGCAATGGGCTATAATGTGTTGTTTGTTTGCTGCTAAATTGTTCACCCAAAGCACATGTAAAATAAATTCATTTTTGTCTCTTTCAGGGACTATCTCTTAAGCATTAGAGGTCTTGGACTCAAAAGCGTGGAATGTGTGCGTCTTTTGACACTCCATCACATGGCTTTCCCTGTATGCTCTTCCTTTCCTGCACTTCTTCAACCATCATGTCATTCCGGATCATTTATCTTTATCTGATGATTATTTAGGTCGACACAAATGTTGGTAGGATATGTGTGAGGCTTGGATGGGTGCCCCTGCAACCCCTACCTGAGTCTCTTCAGTTGCACTTGTTAGAGCTGTAGGTATCTTTATTCTCAATGGCTGGCTTGAATTATACTGTACAAACGACTGCAATTTGATAATCCATTGTTTAAGGTATCCAATGCTTGAGAACATACAGAAATACCTCTGGCCTCGATTATGCAAGCTTGATCAACGGACGTTGTGAGTTTTAACAGTTCAATTAATCTGAGGAAGATATTTTCTTTTTTACATATTCTTTTCAGGGAATATCTAACATGATTATTTGCAGGTATGAGCTTCACTATCAAATGATAACTTTTGGAAAGGTAAAAATGAGAATATTATAAAGTGACAAGTGACAGCTGTGCTGTGTTTTGCTGATATGTTTTCACTGTTTCTGATTTTAGGTTTTCTGTACAAAAAGTAAGCCAAATTGCAATGCATGCCCAATGCGAGCTGAGTGCAAACACTTTGCAAGTGCATTTGCCAGGTAATTTCTCAAGACACATGTTGATATACATTCTATTAGGCCAGTTGAATGGATGACTATATCTGTTGAAGCATCATTTCAATATTCCAGTTTCACCCAACTTTGCGTGCTACAACGACCAGCTTCAAACATTAAATATTATTTTCGTTGAACCTGTCTTGTAATCTGTTATATTGTTTGGCAATGTGTACCTTTCTATACTTAAGTAAACTATCTGAATTCTGGATGGCAGTGACAAACTATAAGCTCCCTGTAAAAGGATGTAGTTTCTTTCATGTTTCTTTCTGACCAAGAGATTTGTTTAGATGTTGATTGATATGTCACAAGATGCTCGTTTCAGCGCCAATAGATGAACATAGTTTGTTAAGTGCATGATTCCCGAAAAGGAGAAAAGAAAAAAAAATTGACTTTTATTTATTGCTCTCTTTAGTACCTGGATCTGATTCCTTGTTTTGTATATCTTTGGAGAATTAGATCCATGCAGATTTGACTCCTTTATCTTTTTTTGGATCACTGTCTGTTGATAGTAAGTTCTTTTTATGAAGTGCAAGGCTCGCTCTTCCTGGACCTGAAGAAAAGAGTTTGGTTACATCCAGTACTCCAGTCGCTGCAGAGGCTTGCGACCGTGCATACCTAAATTTTAGGACAGGTCAAAAAGAGGACTGCAACCAGGCATATACGAATAATGGACCTGTAAGTCAACTTGAGTGGAATTCACATGTCCAGGGCCATATTCTGGACAATAGAAATCCAATCATCGAGGAGCCAGCGAGCCCGGAACTAGAACCTGAGGCTGCAGAGATAAGAGAGGAGGATGCAATTGAGGATGCTTTCATTGATGATCCTGAAGAAATCCCTACTATCAAGCTTAATTTTACGGAGTTTACGCATAATCTAAAGAATTATATGCAAGCCAATAACATTGAGATTGAAGATGCTGATATGTCAAGGGCATTGGTTGCAATAACTCCTGAAGCTGCTTCTATACCGACTCCCAAGCTCAAAAATGTCAGTCGCCTAAGGACAGAGCACCAAGTGTATGGCTTTGTTTCAAACAAAAACCAATTATTTTTTTGAGGGAAAAAAGCTAAATATTATTGATAGTAACTGTAGTGCACTCTGATTTATTTCAAGTAGCACTGAGAGAGCAGATTTATTATCAGTAATATTGGAAATATTGATCGTTAGTCGACTTACTATATTCTACCTGCTTGCAGCTATGAACTGCCGGACTCACATCCGCTTCTAGAAGGAGTAAGTTCATAACCGATTATAGAGGTCCACACAATTCTTTCATCAAGAGCTGACGATGTAATGAAGATTATTTGCTTGTCGTGCACAGCTTGACCAAAGAGAGCCGGATGATCCTTGTCCTTATCTACTCTCTATATGGACTCCAGGTAAGAAACACCGAATTGTTGATATTGGTTTTAAGCTTTTTATTGTTCGAGATTTGTGATATTTATAACTATAAAACAGGCGAAACAGCTCAATCAACTGATGCACCTAAGAACTTTTGCAACTCCCACGAGAGTGGTAAACTATGCGAAAGTGCCACATGCTTTAGTTGCAACAGTGTACGAGAAGCACAGGCTCAGAAAGTCAGAGCAACGATTTTGGTGAGTTACTATCCATGTAATCTGTTTTACGTTTAAATATTCAGGTAGTAACTGAATGTCCAACAAGAGCGGGAGTCCTAGAAACTAGCTGGATGCTGTCCAGTTGTCCACTATAGCCCAGAGATGACTTTTTTTTTTCTCGAACACGCAGTTGAGCTGCGTATCATTGCATTAATAGAAGAAGAGAATACAACACACACACACCCGGTTTCTTAGATTACATTCGCGCCTTCCTAAACTTTACAACAACCCGAACTCAAGTTACATGGTGACTCAATCACCAGCACTACTACCATGGTTGGTCAGTAAGGAAAGACGACCCTTAGCACCAGCCATGTTCCATAACGGAGTATCGTCACCAACCATAACCAAGGCCGTGGAAATACTCGGGGATATTCCACTATGGAAACTTGACACCACCATTATGATGTCGCCAAATTGTCCAAGCACCCAACACTATGAGTGAGTTCAGCCTTTTTTTGACTGCAACGTCCACTGAGTTGGCAACTTGACACCACCATTCACCAAAGTTTGTATCCGAGGGCTGAGGTGAGAGGGCAGCAAGCCCCACTCGCTGTAGGAGTATAAACCAGAATTGGTGAGCAAAAACACAGGTGGTGAGGAGATGATGAATTGTTTTGTCCTCTTGGCCGCACAAAGGGCAGCAGTCCGGATGTGGGAGGTTTCACCGAGCCAATAGATTGGATGTCCAACAATGATTATGTCTGACCAACCATATGAAGAACCGACACTTAGCAAGCGCCCAGGTTTTCCATATGCGCTGCCATGGACTGAATTGGATGGAACCTTGGAAGAGTGCATCATATGCTGATTTTGCCGAGTATTGGCCTGAAGCTGATAGGCACCATATGTGCTTGTCTAGAACTCTAGGTTGTAAAATCACCTCTGATACGATGTCAGCTACTGATGCAACTCCATGGATATCACGAACCCATCTCAAGTCAGATAGTGCTTCCAGCACCGTCCTCCTATGCCTGATCGGTTGAGACAGCTGCAGCTGTGGCTTTGCATGCAGCCACTCTTCATCAATCAGCGTATTTGTCGTTGCAGCTGCAGCGCTGCAGCCACAGCCATCACAAACGATCACGCCCCTATTGATTCTCCTCCTTGGAATCATGGAAAAAATAAGAGGGACGAGATCTTCTATGTGCTGGCCAAACAGCCATCTATGTTGCCAAAATAAAGTGTCAATTCCATCCCCAATAGCCGTAGCAACAGCCATGGAGAAAAGTGCCTCAACACAACCGTTCATTTTGAATGGGAAGGATGCCCATAGTTTGTTTGGCTCAGTTTTCTTGAGCCACAACCAATGCACCCGCAGCGCCCAACCAAGACGAGAAATCTGAGAAATGCCAAGACCCCAAGCTCCTTTGGCATTATTACTTTTGGCCATGCAATCAAACAGTGACCGCCATTAGCCTCTTTCCGTCCTCTCCATAAGAAGTTTCATTGATTTTGTTTATGACCTTAATCGCCCAAGGTGGGAGGTCAAGAGCCATAGCATGATATATGATCGTTGCTGTGATCACAAACTGAATGAACCTGGGTAGCATGTCCTGCCCTTGTCATCAACTCTGCCTTCCATCCCGGAAGATGACTTTTTCATTGGGATATACGGCCACAGTTTTTTTTAATGCTGGAAAGGGCTGGGAGAATCCAGTAATTTGCCTGAATGAAGGGTCTTCTAGTTCCAGGAATTTTGGTTTAAAGTCCTATCGCCCTTGGGCTTTGGGGACAGAGCGCCAGGTCGCCATGATCACATTTTTGCCGAGTGGTGGCGCAAAGCTAGCAAGAAAGTCACAAAGGCTCAGAGAAAAGGTTTCAATACGATGATCATCTTGGGTGCTTGGATCCTTTGGAAACACCGTAACTCTTGTGTTTTTGATGGCACAAGCCCGAGCGTGAGTGCCATCATGCGAGAGTTTGAGAATGAGAAGCTTTTGTGGAGTCTGGCCGGGGATCGCTACATGCGAGCCTTGTCCGACAATACAAACTTGGTCTAGGTGTGTGTGTTTGTGTTTGGTCAGGCCTCGCCTCTTTGTGTTTTATTAGTTTACAACCTATCATGTATCTCAGCCCCTCACAGCTCGGTTCGGAGTGAGGGGTGCAGTTTTGTAAGGGACCGCTCTTTCTTCTCCTTAAATACAAAGATACGCAGCTCTCCTGCGTATTCGAGCAAAAAAAAAAACCTGGCTGGGAATCTAAAACCTAGCAGTTGTTCAAGAAATTCTGTGGCGCCCAGTGCCGCGCGCGCCCTCCTCATCCTAGTCGTTCGTGTCATATCAGGGTGACATGTAGTACAAGTTTGTAACTAACGGTGTTATTTGGCATGGGTCAAGAGACTCAAGACGTGAGGCTCAGATTGGACCCGCTCCTATAAAATCATTTTATGTGTGGGCCTTTGGCTACTGCTGCTGCCAGATATAGTAAAATATTTGACTGCCTTTTGCTACTGCTGCTGACAGAATAAATCTCATGGGTGTTAAGCACAAATCGCAGCGACCACCTATCTCCGGTCCAGATTTTCCGGGCACAAATCCCCTTTGTTCTTTTAATCATTCTGGTGCTTTATTTCAACTCGTTACTCGTGCAGAAACTACCCATTCCATTATGCTATGCACACATGTTTCGTCCCTTTTGATATGGCTACAATATATGCCACTTCTCAATGACGAGTAGCACATTGCAGAACATGTGCTTATTCAGTGGCATATGATGGATTTCCATATCTTGAGATGCCATAATTCTCGTGCTTTTTTTTATGGTATATACTGATCTTGGCCTTATGTTTTTGAATATTTCCTTATATTTTCCTAAAAAAGATATGCGCTTCAAGTTCCCTATGTCTATTTGTAACAACTAGGAACTAGATAGCTCTCAGTTTCATATTCCAATAAGCATGTGGGTGGTTCCAACTGTTTAACAGATTGAAGCTGTAATGTTCAAGACCATGAATCCCAGATAGTGGCTGAATTATACTAACAAAACCATTCTTCATTGTTTGATAACTCCTAGATACCATGTCGGACAGCAATGAGGGGAAGCTTCCCACTTAATGGGACATATTTTCAAGTAAATGAGGTAACAACAGATATTAGTTGTAGTCATTTACTTAAGTTAATATATTGTTATTAACCAAAAATAAGGTTCTATTCTCAGATCTGTTAGCTTTTCAAATATTTCCGATGCAGGTATTTGCTGATCACGACACAAGTCGGAACCCAATCGATGTTCAGAGGAGCTTGATATGGAACCTCCCTAAGAGAACAGTTTATTTCGGAACTTCAGTTCCTACTATATTCAAAGGTACATCCCTAATAATAGCTGCCATAGCACAAAACAAGTATATGTTAGTTCAATATTAGGACAAGTCAGAGTTTAACATTAACTCATGACAACATAATTCTGTGGATACATCTGGCAGTTTGACTGGAGACCATTTTTTTGTTAAGATTACCACATTGAGGAGCTCAATTCCTTATGCTTTACATATTTTTGCCCAGGTCTATCAACTGAAGACATACAACATTGCTTTTGGAGAGGTAATCATCTAACTGTTTATATTTCTATTGTGATTTCCATGACGAAGAAAAGAAAATAGTGTTAGTAATAACTTGGCACATCGGCAGTATTATCTTTCTAATATAGTCTCACATAGATAAACAGTACAACCTTTCTGATTTTTTTTTATCAATTTATTTGTTCACTTAAATAGAGGCTGTAGTTGTACCAAGGTAGCTGTATTTATGAATTAGTAGTGACACGTCATTTTGTCAAGAAAAATATTGTATCTGGTTCACGATTAATGGACAAATGTCATTTATATTTTTCATGTATTTTTTTTTTGCCTTGCTCTACGTAATGTTGTTGGATACCTATAAATTATACTACCTCCGTCCCATAATAGTTGTTGCTTTTGACTTTTGGTCATCACGTTTGACCGTCCGTCTTATTCAAAAAAATTATGCTAATAGTAAAATAAATATGTCATGATGAAACTATATTTACTGATAATTCATGTTATGAAAAAATAAATAACATTTGCACAAAAAAATTGAATAAAACTGAGACCTTTTTCCCTAGGGAACGTATCTGGTGAAAACCAACCCCTCCGTGCAAACTATGGAAACTTCAATCTGAGCCACACGATGTTGATCTAAGAGGGCGCTCAAGAGAGGTGGGAGCCTTTGCAAATCACCCCTTCCACCTCCTCTAAGCTTGTAAATCACCCCTCCCACCTCCCCTGAGCGCCTCTCTTGGATCAACATCGTGTGGCTCAGATTCAAGTTTCCATAGTTTGCACGGAGAGGTTAGTTTCCACCTGATACGTTCCCTTTTCCCTAACATCAGAATTTTACATTTGCACAAAACGAAGCATAGGATCTGTAATGATGTGTTATGTTGCCGGATCTCAGTTTTAATTTGCTGCTTGGTAATCTACACGACAATACATTGCATTAGAAGCGATGGGATACATGGTAACATTTGCTTACAAAGCCATTACCAACCAAACACCTGTATATCATACTGAATCATGACTTGATCAGCTTCTCATAGTTACATGCCACATCATGGTTTGTAGTTTTGTACAACTTCTCTAAGAAAGATATAGTAAGCATAGAATGCTCATGCTGGAGACACACGTAAGTGTGGCTGCACTGTTTTATCCTGACAAATTCTAGGAGTAAGCTGTAATGTGTTAGAGTTTATCGGACTGAATCAGGACTTGTTCACCCTCTCATATTTGCGTGCCACATCATGGTTTGTACAGCTTTTCTAAGAAAGATATAGTAGGCCTAGACTGTTCATGCTGGAGGCAAGCACACTTAACTACTTAAGTGTGGCAGCGTTGTTTTATCCTGACAAATTCTAGGAGTAAGCTGAAATCTGTTAGATTGCTATTCATGGAGCATCTTTTGGTTTATTATATGATACCATTAATATTCACCCGTATAAATGGATGTCTTCATATCTGCAGGATTTGTGTGTGTAAGGGGTTTCGATAGGACATCAAGAGCACCAAGACCGCTGTATGCCAGACTTCACTTCCCTGCAAGCAAAATTACCAGGAACAAAAAATCTGGAACTTCTGCTGCAGCAAGAGAATAGGGCGCTGGGAAAAGAGGTACATGGAACAACTTGCTCGAGGTTCACTGACCTGATAATGGATTACTGACCAATAAGTTGCCGTAGCCGGTCCAGCATTCCAGTCAACCATGAAACATTGTGAATGTCAGCCCCTCGCGAAGGTGCGGTGCTAATGTAATCTGGCAACGTAACGCATCATTACAGATCCTATGCTTCGTTTTTGCCAGCCAACCTCTTCTTATCTGACGGCAGATTTGCCCAGCAATTAAACATACCTGATGCAAATAGAGCCTGTTGATTGTACTTTCATATGAGTTGCTGTACATGAGAAGCAATTCATGTTGTAAGAGAATTCATGTGTACATGTAGGACTAATCATCAGTTATTTGATTGTTTCATTGACGGGGCCAGTTGGCTCTGAATTTTACAAATGGACAAGTGAATTTTACAATAATCCAGTTTAACAAGTTTGTTCGTACCAATTGATGGTGCCATGGCGGTTTTCTTCACTTGTATATCTTGTTAACGGATAATTCAAGGAAAGTATTATTGTGATGCCACTGGGAAAAGAAGAGAAGGAAATGCAGTTCGACAACATCTGCAAGTTTGACACTGGAATAGCTGCCTCAGGTTGGCCTCAGGTGGCACACGGACACTGGAATATCTATTGGCTCGCTATGTTCCATAGCATGGATTTAAGATTCTCTGTTTACGTATTTGTCAAAATACAACGTAGCAAATATCATGTTTTATTTGGCGTAAGCTTTGATGCACCGAAGCAGAACATAGGAAGTTTGTTTTAGCATGCAATTACTGATTGTAATACATTTTTTTGGTCATATAATGCCTCCATTTATCACTTGCTGGCAGTGTATCGTGATAAGAATACGCTGAATTACTGGCAAGTGGCAACCAGGAACCAACATTTTCACCCTCATTATCTGTAGATGCCAAAGCAAGTACCTCGAATGGGAGAGTAAAGGAGATAATAAGGACTGAAGTTTCAGCCAGTTGAATGCAATTAGCGAAACTGAGTTTTATTTTACGACCAAGCATACAAACCTTTGAATTCATTGCGTTAAGAGGTTTACCATAGAAATCTATACTGTGGATAGTAGGATTGTAGGAAGGAGAAAATCCAGATCGTGAGAGGCCGAGGGCATCAAGACAGGGGCAGATAACCAATAATCAAAGAGAAACTATAGCAAGAGGTCGAAATTTTTCCAAAAGACTCTTAACACCGACGGTTTTCACAAATGAGCGAGTTTACTGCTGAGTGTTACAAACATGTGGCCTGGGGCTAGGGCACCCAATATTTGGCTAAAGATATATCTTGTTCCTTCGACGTCAAGAGAGTTACAGTGTTAGCCTTTATAAGAACTGATAAGAACTAGTTAACTGACAGCATCTTTCCCTTGAGAGTAGGATTTACATATTGATATCATCGACAAACTTCACAAACTATCAGTGTTCCTCACATTGAGTAGGCCTCAACAGTTGCCTGTCGATCCAAAGTTTAAGATTTACAGACTTAGAGATCCAAAACATACAAACATAACTGATACTTTGGTACTGGAAATAAGAACATCAAATGGAAGGGACCAATGGCCATGAAATTTGCTAGCACTATGTCAGCTTTCTGGACAAACAGACCCAACTATAAAGTTACATGTATATAATCGGATAAAACAAGCTAAAGAGGAACAAAGCTTGTTTTGGTTGCGGGATGGAAGTGGATCTACCCTTACACACCTCCTACCACGCAGGTTGGAGTCCATAAACCTCATCAAGTTTTTTTGTTTTTTAATTCTGATAATACAAGCTCAGAAAAGCTTAAACTTAAACTAGCGACGCTAAAACGTATGCCAGGAAGAACTCGTTACAGAGCTCAATGTACTTTGAGGTTTTCTTTATTTTGGAATAACCATTATAAAGCATCCAAATGAAAATAACGCATTACATCAGATAATGCTATTAGCAAGACAACGATATCATCATAAAATGCACTCCAGGCAGCAGCATTACTAACGACGGTATTGCAAGTGCATAATAACTACTATCTCTTCTGTCTGTTGGTTAAGAATTCTCAGAAGTTAACTAAATACGAAAGATCCACTCTTCAAAATCATCAATGACAACTGGTAAGTTAATCATATCTTTATTATTGCTAATACAAATTTTGTTTGTTTTATACTACCATCAGGAATTGCTTTTCCCAATAGCTATAGGAATAGGTGTCAGCAATTCACAGAACTTCAGTTTTGGGCTGATTGCTGAGGGACTTAAGAGGAAGAATCGGACTACTATATTTTGTGATGTAAATGGACGAGAAGCTCTGTTCCATGTATTTTAAGAGGAGTACATGGACAGTAATTAGAGAGCATTTCCGAATTGGAGTAGGACATATATTTCACAAAAAGCAATGCATAAAGTCATGGCTATTGATATTTCTGAACTATCAAACTGTTCCAAAAAGATTGTTACCTATTTTATGTCGATTTTCAGTTCATACAGATCACTTGAAACTGTACTCTGATTGCACTCCGAAACTATCCCCTCAAGATCAATAGGCGCGTTGGAAACAAATACAAGCAACGGCTTCTTTCTTGGAACAGGAAGTAGATCATTCTTGCCCTCCAGTATGCCTAGAACTGTCCTCATGAAAGGTCTCTCCTCCGAAAACGGATTCACACAACTCAAACCTAGAAGCAGCAGCCGCGTCATTTGCTTGGTGTCATACTCCCCATTCAGGTGCGCATCCGCCGCATCCAAGAGCTTGCCTTTCGAGTGCAGATTCCAAACCCAATCCACAACATTCAGCATGTTCATACTGTCAGGTGCTTCTCTCTCTATTGGCCGCTTGCCTGTGCAGATCTCCAGCAGCACAACCCCGTAGCTGTATACATCACTCTTCTCTGTGGCTTTCCCCATCTGAAGGTACTCAGGTGCAAGGTAACCAACAGTCCCTGCTGCCAGGGTCGATTGAGGGCTTGTGTTAGGATCCTTTAACCTTGCAAGCCCAAAATCCCCCAGCCTTGGAGCGAAAGATGAGTCAAGAAGTATGTTACTGCTCTTTATATCCCTGTGGATCACCTGCTTGTCATGTTCTTCATGCAGGTACGCCACCGCAGAGGCGATGCCAACAGCCACATTGTACCGCCGAGACCAATTGAGAGTGATGCAACGCTGTGCGCCTGAACAAGGGTGCAGAGCCTCATCCAAGCTGCCATTCGACATGAACTCGTAGATAAGCAGCAGCTCGTCCCTCTCCGCGCACCAGCCTTGAAGCTGAACCAGATTGGGGTGCTTCAGGTCTGCGATTATGGTGAGCTCAGCGCTGAACTCCTTGTAGCTCTCCCGGGATTGCCTGGACCTCTTGACCGCGTACGTGACTCCAGAGCGTGGGCACACTGCCTTGTACACCGTTCCGAAGCCACCGCTGCCAACCACCATAGACGGATCAAATCCTTTTGTAGCCGAGAAGAGGTCTTCGTACATGAACTGCCTCGGCTTGCCCGCAGCTGCCTTTGCCCCAACTCCATCGCTGAGGCCAGCAGGACCCCACCTCCACTTCTTCAGAAACATTACCACAAACACCATGAGTGCGCCGAGAAACGCGATGGGCAAGGGTATGGCGAGCCCCAACGCCAGCCTCCTGCGGCGTCCATGTGCATCCCCATGGGTGGTGAGAGCGGCGGACGCCGCCGGCGCGCTGCGGACGCTGTCGGACACGCTGTGCGCGGGCCGGGACGCGAGGTCGACGGCCGGCATTCCGGAAGTCAGGAAGGTCCAGCTCTCGACGACGAAGCCGCCGTCGCTGGTGGCGTTGCCCGACGACGAAGCCGACACCTCGAGGCCGACGAACATGAACTCGGCGAAGCGAGCGCCGAGGCCCGCGGCGTCCGCGGCGAGCGCGGGCGCCCGGGGCCGCAGGCTGGCGTGGCTGAGGAACACCTCGAGGCGCGCCCGGCGCGCGTCGTAGAGGACCCAGGAACCGACCCCGTTGCCGTTCCGCAGGTCCACCGCTCCCGTGGTCGAGTTCCCGGCGAGTTCCACGCCCGCGGACGACGCGGAGACGCGGTTCCTGGACGCGTCCAGGGTGACCTCCAGCGGGAGGGACCGGTTCGCGGAGGAGGGGCCCTCGGCGGCGGCGGCGCCCGCGTCGGGGAGGAGGACGAAGGAGAGGCGGGAGGCGGGGCGCGCGGAGGCCGGCGCGGCGAAGAGGAAGGAGGTGGTGAAGGACGCGTTGGGCGGGAACGGGAGCGGGAGCGGGAAGAGCGCGTGGGAGGAGGGCGGAGGGAGGGAGAGGGAGGCGGCGCGGAGCGAGGCCCCGCCGAGGAGGGTGAGGTTGCGGAGGGAGAAGGACGGGAAGGAGAAGGAAACGGGGGCTTCCGCCGCCGCCGCGGCGGTGGTGGGCGCGACGAGGAGGAGAAAGAGGACGGCGGCGGCGGGGGCGAGGAGGAGGCAGTGGCGGAGGGGTGGAGTTCGTGGAGCCATGAGTGGGAGGGGAGATGGCGAGATGGGAGAAAGTGCGCGGGCTTTTGTAAAGTGGGGTAGGGGTGTCAGTGTCTCCTGGAGCGCGGGATGAGAAGGTGCCCCAGCAGAGGGAAACAAAACCCCGTCCAGAGCTCGTTTTCGTTTGGGTGCCTGCAGTAAGGAAACCCACATGGATTTGAACAAAGGGCATTTCCACCTGCCCATGCCACCGGGATAGCAGAACAAGAGGAAACAAAGAATCCTGTTGGTACTGAACTCAAGCTAGCCTACGTTTATTTCAATTCACCTCCTTTCAGATTAGTTGCTGCAATTCTAAGTTCAGCAGAATTCAGATATTGAGCCCCGTTAGCACGGCTAATCATGACACTAAGAATTCGATGTTGGTTTCAGTTATTTTTCCGAATATCATACATAGCAAAAATGATAAATAGGCAGCACATGACGAACTAACTGATAACATTGTCATGCTTTCTGCTTCCTCCTACCAGTAAAAACATGACCTAAGATGGTGATCTAAAATAGACACGACAAAGCCTAGAATCTAATATAAGTCAGTCAAAAACTTCAAAATACATGTCTCACTAAAAAGACAAGGAAAAAAAAAAGTAGAGAGAAGCATGAACCTATATATAGCTCACGTGGTCCTCTGTTGATATGGTCATGTCTGATCCAACAATTGCAATTTGTGTTTGCAATGATGCTATTAATTCTGCAACTGATACTTCTAAAAATCTTTGCAAACAACCTAGTTCATTTGTTGCTGAAAAGAAGTATGAGAAAACAAATTTTGTTGTTCATTCTAATAAAGATATAGGCACTGGTGTGCTGAATAATGAAGCTCCCAAACATATGTCAAAGCTGAGGACAGCTTTCTTTGAAGAACGGGAGGATGATGAGCCCATGGCTGATCGAATGATTGCAGCTACCTATTCGGGAAAGGAATGTCATTCTGCATATATTTCAGAAGGTAATGCTCTCGAAAAGCAGACTATTCAGTTTGGCTCTTTCTCATTTGTTGCAAATCATGAGAAGACACGAGAAGGATATGCATGAAACAAAGGCAAATCGATTGGGCTAGATCTATGGCCGTCCAGCATGCAGTCTTTATCTCTAGTCATTCATTTGTGCTCTGTTATTTCAATTTTGGCAGTACTATTGTACTAACTTAGCTCCCCGATTGAATTTCGAACAACTCAAGATGAATATATGATTCCTCCCATTTTCAACTGCATAGGCTCCTTGTTAATCTTCAGTTGGCAAAAGGAGCAACCTAGCTTATTGGTCTCCAGCGGAGAAATCAAGCTGGAATACGATAAACGCATGCCAGCAACCCTTTCGGTTCGCGTGACAACTGTTGGTTTGGCCGGTTTCAGCCATTCGGAAATGATAAGGTTCCTATGATGATAGCATGGTCCATTTGAAAATGATCATGTCCAGTTCATCAGTTCCCGACGTTTCCCCAGTAGAACCCGACTTGATCTGGCCGAATATACTCGAAGCAACAAATGAGATATATCCACACCCAACGTGGTATGTCAAACACGGGTGCGAGCACTTAGGTGTGGAATGATTTTTTCCCATTAGGTCATTAGTTTGTTATCAGTTCTGAGTAACAAAACTTCAGCAGCAACAATCAGTTCTAAGTTCTAACAGCAAAATAGCGGAACTCTGGAACCAACACACGGAAGCCGCGCGAGGGCGGCATCGTGGCAGCGCTAGGGCTCGTTCGGTTTGCAGGGCTTAATTCCCCAAAGGGATTTGTTTCATGCGGGGATCAAGTGAATCCCTGCATGCCACCTATTCCCTGTGGAGGTTTAATCCCTATGGGGGGAGAACTATTTTCTGGGGAAACGCAGAACTATTTTCTGATCATGAAAGGTACATGATCCATTCGGGGAGAATGATCATCAAAGGAAACGCAGAACTATTTTCTGATGAAAATCACACCTCAGCTAATCACACACCTTTTTATTTTATCTTTACTTTGAAACGTCAGATGAGAACGATCACTGGTCCAAAAGTTGCATTTTGACAATCCTGGATGCCGATACGAGAACTCAGACTATGTTATCTGTCACAATTGCACTTTCGGATGAGTAAGAGCTACTAGATCCCACATACAGTAGCACAACCTTTAATACGGAGGTTATGAGGGTAAAAGAATGCTGGTTGATCATTTCAGCAGAGATCTTGCAAGGTGCTCCCGAGCTGTGGCAAGAGCCTGAGATATTGTCTGGGAAGAACATATCAAAGGAACCATGAGATGCATGAAAACTATGAGGAATAGGATATATGGTTATTTAAGAAATTACCTGCTCAGAGAAGGGAACAGAACCATCGACAGCATTGGTTGCGACCTTTCCGGCGATGTTGTGTGCATCTGTTTCCAGGATTATGCTGCAAAAAGCAAAGAAAACCAAGATTGTTACTGGCTAGCTACTAACTGCAGCTTCAGAAACAACAAAGCTTACTGGTCCAGTTAGCAGAAGTCTAACACAGAACTGAAAGCAACCATGTTTGACATAAAGAATATAGCCAAAACTTGTCTCAACGCAACCATTTCTTCAAACAGTAGCACCAACCAATCAGTGTCACTTAATCTTTTGCATTACTATGAGCTGCAATAGTGTGCCACAATGACTAGTCGGTTTGGAATGACAAACTAACAGTCTAAACTGACTAATGTGAATTTATGTTACAACAGAGTCACTTGATTTTGGAATGGTATATTCAAGCCAAAGTTTGCATCATCAACAGTGGTTCATAAGAACAAAATACAGTGAAACAGGTAGCCGTATGACCCTACAGTTTCTTTTTAAATAAAAATAATGCAAAACCCAAGAAGAATGGAAAAATGAAAGAAATTTCTAACACAAATATGCAGCAGCATGTATGAGAAGCACATTATCCACAGGACAGTAAGCAGTAGAAGATAAACAATAATTATTAGCTTAAGTCACAAGATATTGTTACCCTCCATCTACAATCTCATCAATGCAGAGAAGTATCAAGTCCAAGTTCTCGAGTGCAGTCCGCTTCTCAACATCACCCCTAAAGCACGGTAAATGGCTCTTTAAACAAACTATCCATGAAACAAGCGTTTATGTAGCAATAACTGAAGGCTACCTGAGTAGAAGACCAACAGAATCAGCAAAACCTTGCAGTACATTTGCAATGATGAGCTCATTCTCATCATCTCCAGCAGTGACGAAAAAGTGAAGGTCATGTACAAACTTGTAAACAACAATATAACCATCAAACAGTGTTATCTCAGCTGCAGAGAATCAAACATAGGCATCAGAGGACAATCTAATTTTCAGTTGCAATTTGCAAACACCCTCTTGTGCCCAAGAGCTAAGTTTGTCAAAGGAGAAACTAAATTAACATTAACCATAAATCTAGCGCAGATAGTTTAAATATGAAGTCTCATTCAATAGCTCAAAAGGTACATGAAAAAAAAGGCTCCATTAAGTCAAGGCAACTAATATCACGTTTTGCAAACTCAAAGATATCGACTTGATAGGCCCAATCGGCAAAACAATAAGGTGACTGGGCAATAAAATGAGACTCAAACAAGAGGATGAGATGCAGAATATAAGGAAATGGTTCGATGCAAATCTCTTGTTTAGTTGAACAGTCAAGTCAAGGACCATAACACAGTGTGTAACTAGCAGAATGTCACTAAGTGGATGTAACTTAAGATTGAACAGGTACGTGTGTGATTACCAACTTTTACAACAGATAAAAGCAACTACACTGTTTAGAACTCTAAGCCTTATTTCCATGATATTTATGAAAGATTTTGCACGAAACAATTCAAAGAATGAATAAACCTTCTGAGCGTGCATTTGTCTTTAGAGTTTTATTAAAGACAGATTTTTCATAGGCCAATTTTGATGCATTAGTAGGCCAATCATCCGAGAAATACTTCACAGCAACACGCTTCCCTTCAGAATCCAGAAGCAAAATATTTTTCACAGAAGGACATGATTCCTGCATAAACAGATCATCACATTAGCTTCCTGCAGGGATAAGCAAGCTGGAGTTTCATATTCAACAACTGCAACTGGCATTGTAATTTTCAGGTAAAAAGGGGATAATCACTTGGAACCAAACATGGTTAAGTACGTTAAATAGAAAAATGAAGAATAGAAGATTACCAAAGCCAGCCCATAGTATTAACACTCCTAATACATCTATTGGATGAGTAATACTCATCATGAGTTTGAAATGGATTATATAAATGCACCTAAAGATTGTACATCTCTTAGAAACAAGAATATACATTTTGATTTTGCTCCATGACTGGCCGACGCTTCAAGACATCATATAGCTTGAATACTGTAAATTCTAATTTTAAGATAAATGAACGAGATGAACCATCCTGCCATATCATAGGTATTTCGCCTAAAGTATGCAGAATGATAAGTACATTGTAAATCCGCGCGATAAATAAGGAATCTATTCTAGATCCCCTCGTGAAACAACAGTAGCAACTATTTATATGTGCCATAACAGTGTCAAACTGTGCAATATAAGTTGATGATACTACTAGAAAACAAACTCAACTGGCAATGTTTTTAGAAGACATTTACTGTCAACTCATTGTTTTCAGGTGGATCATGATTACTATACACCATAACTGGATTTACCACCAACTTTCTCCTCAAAAACCATCACAACATCATTCCACAATAACTGGACCCAATATGGCATAAAATACTTTCAGTTCATTTGCCCTAACTTTGTGCTGATCAAATATTCAAGCTCCTCAGCGCAGCGTAAATAATATGCTAGACAAGCTTACCATCAGTAAAGAACCCTTTATTCTGATTTTGTTAAAGTGGATAAGCTTCCACATCTTGTTACCAAAATCAGAAGTAATCTAGTCTTTGACAGATGGACAAATGAATCAAAGGGGATCAGATCTAATACAGGTTTCAGCCAGCGTCATCTCCAGTTACCCCGCAGTCAGTACATTGCAAATGTAATTATCAGGTAAAAGCAACAACCAATCATTTTGCAATTTTAATTGCCAGGTAAAATAATTAAAGCATAAACAACAGGAAATGCTAATGTCTATACATAGTTAACGAATCAGCTCCCCACCTTGGAGAAATCAGCCATGTCGCGTCGTCCTCCCCTGTCTCTCCTATGCTTTATTGCTGCGAACAGAATACACACAAACGAAAGAGTAAGATCACTCAGCTTTCAAGGCAAGAAAACAGATCCACAAAAACTGGACTGGTAGGCGTATGATCCCGGAAAGAAATGTTTGGATTTCAACTGAGCTCACAAGCAGCAAAGGAAAAAAAGAAGAGTTCGCAAGACAAAACAAGAAATCCGTCCACGAAAGCTATGGCATCCTGACCAGGAGAAGAAAGGATCAACTCAAGCTCGGATGCGAGTGAGGACAACGTCGGGTAGAGGAAGAAAGGTGCTCCTCAGTTGCGGTGGAAGGGGGGAAGGAAGGAGGGGTACCTGGATCTGGATCGGGAGCGTCCTCGGCGCGCGAAGCTTGGGAGAGGAGCGGAGGTTCTTGGAACCGGAGTCGGGTTGGTGAGGAACGAGATCCCTCTGCCGTGCGATACCCAATCGGACGCTCGTCCGGTGCTAAGACGCGCTTTCTTCAGTCCAGTGCGGCCCAAAATGGCCCAGCCACACGACGCTCTTCAGCTTGGAGGTAAAAAAGCAGCTGAACTTAAGGTGAGAACAATGTTTTTTTTTTTGACGAAGAAAGGCAGGTGCTCTGCCGCTTCATTATAGTAGGAGAAAAAGAGAACAAACAAAAATGTTCACATAGTCCCAAATGAGCAGCTTAAGCTGCCTCCCATCAGGTGAGAACAATGTTCGAAAATACTTAGAAGGTGAGAAATTTACATTCTTCATTTATCCATCATATTATCTCAACCTTTCGTTTCCTCAGGGATGATTTCACAATCCATAATCGCGCATTACTCATTTACCAAACAACACCATAGGGAAACTAGTTGAAGTACCCGCGCGTTGCTGCGGAATTTAAAGAAAAATTGGTAACCAACAGAGAAATGGATGCAATAATAATGAAGAAACTTATTATATGTAACACCACAATGCAGTATATGAACATTTTGGGGTAAGATTGATTTGCATATATACGAACATTTGTATGTAATGTTTAATTTGTTTTAGAATATGTTGTAGACAAATAATGAAGAAAGGATGTTAAATTTCACAAATTATGAAAACGAACAAATGGATAAAAAGTCAGGGTCTAGATTTACAGAAAAGATACCCTTTTATAGAAGCAAGGATTTTCTGGAATGCTAAGCCTATTGCATTAAAGTGTATGGCTGGGGATAGACCTTTAAGCATTTTGGCCAATCACCAGTCAACATAACAACATGACCATAGCATGTTCCTGCTTAACGCCAGTGCTAATTAGTTTCCGTAATTCCTAACAACACTATGAACGTGAAATCAGAAACGTATTAGCTATCTTGGAAAACAGTACAAATGGTTAGATGAAAATTGAAGCAAAAGGGATGGTCAAAAAGTCTCGTTACTCATGGACATTTGCACCGGACAGAAATAAGGGAGATCTAAAGCGTGAACAGTTTAACTGAGAAATGTTGCAAACTTTAGGTAACGGGTACATAAACTTCAAGTACCACGTAAATTTAAAGGACTGGTCAAATTTTAGATTCTGCATGTCCGATCCAATTCAACAGGAGAGCTGTATTGAAACATAGATACTACAGACATTCTATGCGAACGTACAACCTCACCCGTGATCCATCTCTTCCAAGCTTCAGTTATGGACCATGAAAAGAGAAAGCTAATTGCAATGTATGGAAAAATCTTCTTAATTCTGCATGTCCACCTTCATCTGGAGAATTGTTCAGTTCAGACAAAAAAAAAAGGGGGCAGCCATCGGCAACGAAAGCCATTTGCATACATAGTCGAGAGTATAGAATAGAATACCAGGGAAGGAATCGATGTGAACTGAACAAAGAAAGCAGAAGGATTGATTCCCCATGCGTAAGCAAAATCAGAGTTCGCTAGAGCTGGGGCCTGCAAACAATAAAAGTTGAAGGTAAAGTTAACTTATCATGCGTATTCAGTAAGGGAATAAGGTGAGAACACCATATCATGGACCAAATTGGGTTGAAATTAGCCAAGAGATCACAGTAGCAGGGCATCGCAAATCATCAGAAAACAATATAATGTCTACTTATGTGAGGAAAATTAACATTCATGCAACAATATGATACTGAGTCATTTCCTCAAACACATTGTTGCCCAACGGAGGGAGGCTTAGCAGAGCTGGGACGGAGGGGGATTGGTTAATCAGCTGTGTTCAGGTGAAGGCGAAGACAATCAATCATCCATGTGTGCCACCTCCGACCTCGAGACCTCGAGGTCACATGCTCACAGAGACCGTGGGGAGGGGATCGCCTATATGCTTGCTGCGGAATTACAGCAGGGGCGCAAGGGGCTGTGATGCTTGGATTGGTAACCTGCACAATTGGTGCAGGATTAATGCTATTAGAGCTACTAATTACGCAGCTTCTCTTGTAAGAGTGTGTTCGTTGCATGGAGTCTAAACTTTAGAGGGTTTTTGTAACGAATATTGTAATTACAAATAAAGTTTAATTACAAAACTAATTTCAGGACTCCGCTCGAATTCGCGAGACGAATCTAATGAGGGTAATTAAGATGTGATTAGAAGATAGTTACTGTAGCATCACTGTAGCAAAACATAGATTAATTAGGCTCATTAGATTCGTCTCGTGATTTAGAGGGGGGGTCGTGACATAGGTTTTGTTATTAAATAAATAAAAATATTCTTAAATAGTAAGATTCTCTTTGATGTGACGGCTCTAAACTTTAGAGGGAGTGCAACGAACGCGTCCTAAAAGGTATTATTGATAGTGGTAATGCATTGAGAAAAGAAAGTACGTGGGGAGAGGACAGAGGAGGAAGGCTGCGGAAGGGAGGGCAGAGCAGGACAGAGGAGAAAGCAACGGATGAGATGTGCTGTTAGCAGTGATCCAACGGATGAAACATTTCGGGTGATGTGGCCTCACGAGAGTTCAGCTTTATAGGAGTAAATGATTGTTAGTGAGTTGCATCTATATAAGATATATAGATACGGGGCTGTAGCAGTG
This sequence comes from Eragrostis nindensis, assembly GCA_012490785.1. Classification (NCBI taxonomy): domain Eukaryota; kingdom Viridiplantae; phylum Streptophyta; class Magnoliopsida; order Poales; family Poaceae; genus Eragrostis; species Eragrostis nindensis. The sequence goes on from JAAXCT010000830.1 coordinate 29,490, forward strand.
TCACGGCGCCAAAGGAGAGCAAAATGGAATATCATTGAAGGAGAAGGATTGTGGAGCATATTTTTGGAGAGCCGCTACAAAGTGGTATACTGGATGTTCACTGTTCAATGAACAAATATTCTGAAGAGACTTGGTTCAATTTGTTTCTCAAATGACAGTTCAGGGGTAACAAACTCAGCTCACAGAATATTCAGTAGTTAATTCACATTCCTTTACAATCTCTTCATAATCTCAGTTTACAAATCATCTGGTCATCATATTTACACTCTGACACAATATGAATTGCAAGTTGCAACTCAATTTACTAATCATTTTTATCATCATATTCATCACATTACAAACCCATTTGCTACCCAGCTTGCTCAGTGTTGTGGCCCGGATGTACTATGGGTCCGTTTGGCTGCCTGAATCGTTTCCGATTCAGGGAAGAATCACTAGAAACGCTACCAAAGGGCAATTTCCCGAAACGATTCACCGCCGAATCAGTCTGAAGCGTTTCGTGTTTTTGGCCTATGGGCGTGGAACACCCGAAGAGGTGTTCCGCACGCGAAACACTTCGTTCGGCCCGCACCTCTCCTTGGAGTTCCAGAAAATTATGGCAAAACTGCCACCGACGTATCAACTCCCTCATCCCGTCACGGCCTCACGATTTGCAGGACGCCGCCACCCAGCTGTTGCTAGTGTGCGCGAGTGGGGAGGATCTTGCATCCTCTCTTTCTCCCCGTCCCATTTTGCTCTTCTCCGTGATCTGCACCTGCTCCCCTCGAGCTCTTTTTTTCCAGCAATGGCGGCTTTTCTTTTCTGTTTTGTGTGCGCGAGCCGGGAGGAAGAAGAAGCAGCACATGTGAAGCTTACAGGTGGGGCCAAATCTAAATTGCTAAGAGCAGACGGTTTGGCTACACACAATTCAGGTTTACTTGCTTCTTTATTTTATTGCTACACGCTCATTTAATAATATGTAAAGAAGAGTTTAGTATCACATTCAGAACAGGGGTACACTGGTAAATGTAATCCTCGTCCTCTTTTTGTGAATATGAATCCAGATTGTTAGCCAAACGGTTTCACACGTGATTCTGATTCAGTGTGAGAATCGTTTCTCGGGAGAATCTGAAACGTTTCTGATTCTCAGAGAATCTGGAACCGTACTAAACGCACCCTATGTGTCGTTCTGGGATAAGAGGGAAAAGAACATACTACATAATCTTGAAACTAAAGTTAGTGTCTCATGTATTCCAAAACTAACATATTTAAGAATTATCAAAACTGCAAATGTAACGCGTCAACGTGTTGCAAATCCGTATTGCACAACTACATATTTAAAAAAAAACCTGCACATTTAGTCTAGCTAAACTATATAGTTTTGCAACAAATTGACAAGATATTTCAGCTGCACCTTCCATGTTTAGCTTCAATGGCTGTTAAAAAGTTATTTGATAAATAATGTACAAAAATTTCATAAAAAAAGGATAACAGAAAAAATAAAATAGAATTTTCTTGCTTTGTTGACTGGTGGTATGATTACCCCTTTTTGGGCTAAAGAATGATACAGTTTACACAGATTTACATGTGCGACTGGTGGTATGATTACCCCATTTTGGGATAAAGAATGATACAGTTTATACAGATTTACATGTGCGACAAGCTAAGTCATTATTTAAAAAGAATGGCATTTCCTAAACTATATATGGGCTACGAAACACGAAGTGATGAGCTCTAATGTAATATCTTTACAGAGGAAAATGCTGTTTTGCTTCACATAATCACATGCCATGCTCCTATACAGGACGTGATGTTCCCAGGATTTCACGAATTTACAAAATCATATCATGGTCTCGAATTTGTCAAGTTTCTTCACTCTTTGCATCGATCTAATCAGTAATGCCAAGAAAATGCCTGCTCATTTTATCAAGGAGAAAGAATCAGACCAATCAGGAAAAGCATGATGCTTAAGTTCATTAAAGAACTTGGTTCTACATCACGGATTACATATTAGTAATAACACCATAAATTAAGAATCTGCTTTTGGAGTTATTCATGCGAAAGGAAGAGAAACCCACCTGCGCCAACGAAAGAACCATTCGCGATTATTTGGTTTCCTTGAGCATTCAATGTGACTCCAACGTTCAGGAGAGTACCACCCAAGGCTGTATACATTGTCGCCATCTGAAGTACAGTAGCTTTCCGAGCTGCCCGTTCGGACTGCAAATGCCAGTATCAATGACAACATGTGAGTTAGTCAACAACAACCAAAAAAAAAAAAGAATTGCCACTCTATTTCTAAAAAGGTAACTGGTTGTGAGAACAGGCCAAAGCAGAAGTTTTTGACATAAACGAATGGCATAACCAAAAGGGATATTGTTAGACATTATTGCAGAATAAGATGCAACAACTAGCTTAGTGCTTATTAGTAACTTATGATGTGAGAAAAGGAGGAATGGACAATCGAACCCCCACAGCGAGGAAAGAATGCCTGAATCAATTCAATTCGATAGCAATGCAGTACCTCAAGTACCCTGACCCTGAGTTTAAGATCACCAGATTCGAGCTGCCCTACAAAATTCTCAATTCGCTGTACTCTGTAAGGCATTGATATGGTAGAATCACGAGCCTGACATACATGGAGATATACATTAGTGATAATGTTCAGCACACCTGTGAGGGTGTACAAACTGAAGAAAAAAAATGTGCATCAACTAGAAGTATAAAAAGGGGGATAAACTTTTTTTGAAAAAATGCCATGAAAGAGTTGTCTCCTTACATCATTTGCTTGCTTTCTAATCTCCTGGACTAATTCAGGTCCTGCTCTTCGTCTCTGTTTCAAATCTAACAGTTCCTGTAGTTCAGACAAAATTAGCTTGCATGGATAAACAAATATTAAAAACAATAAGTTCTGCTGATACAGAACAAATTAAAAGATAAACCATGATAGCATAAAATAAATGCATATCACACCAAGCATACTGAAAGTGATGATTTATCGTGTAATTAAATAACTTTTAAGACATCCGAGCCCCTATAAAGAAATATCAGCAGGCCAAAGATAATACATGAATAAAAAGGATAAATATGAGAAAACATAAGTACTGAATATTCACAGCGGTATAATAACAGTATACATATAATGCTAACCTGTGCATAAGGTGCCGCGACTTTGACAAATGAAAAATCTGGATCTAATGTGTATCCGATGCCTGCAAAAGAACAGTCATGGTTAATCCGTAAATATTTAGCACGCAATCTCCAACAACAAATCACATGGATAATAAATGCATAATTAGATAATAGTAATGTGTGTCACTTTGATGGACAGGACGACTATTGATCATCGTTCATATATTGACTAGAAGAAATGCATATAAAAATGCATAATAAGCCAGAAATGCATATAGTAAGAAGCAAAAGATGCAGAACCTTCAAGAGTAGAGAATGCCCTTATGACAAATGTAAACGTGGATGGAAAACGGAAAGGTTGATCTTGTGCTATCGCAAACAAGTCCTGGAAAGAGAAAATGAAAAAACAAGTTATATGTTAGTTTTGTATATTATAATTAATTCCCAACAAAGTGTACGTTAGGATATGCAACCTCTCCAATCGCAGCCAGAGTCTGTTGTTGATCTGGTGTCTGGCTCAGCAGATTGTCCAAGAAATATTGTATGGACCTCCTAACCTACACCACCAAAATAAAAAATATACATTACGTAAAACTTATTTCATGATGTTCTTACACATGGAATAGTATGTTATACAAACCGGCGAGAGATCTCCAGTTGGCTGGAGAGCTTCAAGATCAATTAGGGCTTTCATAACCTGTACAATAGATCTCATTAAGGCAGGCTGAATATTGTGGAGGGTTAAATCTTGAATATTACAACACCATCCATTGGAAAGAGCTGAGTAAACATGCAATAAAAATGGCTATCACGACCATGAAAAGATAAAGTACCTTGTTTGCATCCTTCTCATACACAGAATAGAACAAGGAGAGTAATCTCTCTCGAGTGAATGATTTTATTTCACCCATCATTCCAAAATCATAATAGATTAGAGAGCTATCCTTGTCTATAGCAAGGTTTCCAGGATGTGGATCAGCGTGGAAGAATCCGGTCTTTAATATCTGTTTTTTGTACAGTGTGAAAAATGTTAGGGCCAAACCATAACTCCATATTAGAAACTCCCAGTTTCGAAATCGCAACTAATTTGGTATCAAGATCAAGCATGAGATGAGAGAGCACAAATTACAAAGATAGCTTTAAGCATGTTAACATTTGTGGAGATGTGGAATCCAAATATTTACATAAAAACAGTAAAAAAGGAAATGTAAATTCAAAAATCCAAGATCTAAGTTTTCATTCTTCAATAAATGAAAGACGGGGATTTTTACTTTGTACTTAACAGACCTAATTGATTATCTTTCTTCTGCCAAATGTTGAGTATGCACAAGCTCTTGAAACCAAATTAACAGAGTGATTAGGGTTTCAGAGCAAAGGACGTCTACGTAGCTGCTGTATCGTGCGTATTACTAGTCAGGCTCTATTACAGACACATGTGTTTAGTTTTGGTCATTTAAACCATTCGTCCTTTTCCTTATTGTTGATTTTTCTTGTTTTGTTTTTATTTTTATGCTGTTTATTGTTCCATGGACCGTACTTTATTTTTTGTTAACATGATGGGCAACTCTCCTGCCAGTTAGAGAGTAAAAGTAATTGGTAAATTAACTGTGCAAAACAAAAAGGGAATGACCATTTGTAAAGCTATTGAAAAAGAGATTTTTCCAACAAAAATATAGACCAACTGAAAAGTGGAGAATAAGGGGGTTGTGATTGTCTAACAAAATGTCCCTGCCACCTACAGCTTAAGCAAACATACAGGTTAAATTTGAATACTGAAAAGTGATCCTCACAGGTTAAGTGGATTTAATCAGTAAGAATTAAAAGAAAAAGAGAACAAGCTTAGTAAAGATGCTTCTTATCATCACTGAGTTTTATGAATGAGGTCTAAACGACAAGCAACCAGATGCAGAGAAAAAACTACAGCAAGCACAGGTTATAACTATGAACCTGAATTAGGTAAGCTTCTATTGCACGAGATGCAAGCAGCGAGCGACTATAACCCTGGCTGTCTAGGACACCCAGATTGTTTATTTTGATACCTGTACAAATGAACAATTGAATAAATATTAGAAGATAAGGGTTGTTATAGCAACATATACTTCCGAGTTACAGTTGAAAGGATAAATATGACAGTCTGTATTGGATCTTCACTGTATACCTTCATCCAAAAAAGTGACTAGGATATACAAAATCAGCAGCAACATTAGAAACAGAAGGTAGAGAATTCTGTTGAAAGCCTATGTACCAATATCAAGATATTCTCTTACAGAAAATTGACAGTACCAACATATTGATTCCATTCGCAAAATAAATAATAATAATAATAATAAATTGATTCTGTGATTGTGGATCATACATGAAACATTAATTGGCTACACAACAAGAGTTAATCTCAACATCCCTATGGAACGGCATTAACGATCAAGTTTTTTTTTCCATTTACGTTATCGCAATTCCATAAACTGGTATCTAACACCAAAAATAAATAAAAAAAATACTCAGTAAATAGTCCAAGTGCATGAATCCAAACATAACACATTTCATCCAACAGTGCACATTCCCATTCCAATGACAAGATTGAAAACAAATAATTAGCACTTACCAGGAACGTACTCCAGGGTTAAAACTTTTTCAGTAGTGTAATCCCACATGATAAGCTACAAAATAGCATTATGTTAAGTCATGCAACTTTGAAATTAAGAGTAAGTAAAGGACTCCGCTTCAGTCCTCCGCCATGATTAATACAAGTTAAAGAAGACGGTGGAGATCACATATAACTACAATTGAAAAGGACGCTACATCCTATGGTCAATTCTTCATAGGGAGAACAACTAGTCTTGATAAAGCCCTTACCACTTGGGCCAATCAATAATCAAATCAAATCCACATGTGGCTTCTCATATCAATTTTAGTATTTTTTTTTTCGAATATGCAGGAGAGTTCCAGCATAGAGAGAGAGAGAGAAAGGGGCCCGGTGAGTTCCAGCATTAATACAACATCTTCTCACCTCTCATTTGCTCGGTATACAACAAACCTATACACAAGCCATAACATTGCTCCTATGCGATTCCATATGGGTGATGCATGCTACAGGTACGGATGAGATTATGGAAGCAATTGAAAGGGGCTGAAGGGTAGGAAAGCCTTGTTATGATAAAATATAGGACAGTATTGCTACCCGGTTTTTCCAATGGCTACCCAGATATCCTGTGGGCATTTAAGCCAAAACAGGCCTAGGTAGGGTTGTATCTGTTCTTTTCTTACAAGTTACTAGGCACCCAACCAGGACTTCACCCAACCATAATCAGCTCAACCTGTCTTACAAGTGGAGCACTAAATCAAAACCCTAAAATGAATCCCATGTTTTTTTTTGGAACAAAATGAATTTCATGTTGAGGTCCAGGAAACATACTGGCACGCGAACCCACTTTATATTTCTGAAATCTCGGCGAAACCTGTCTGCATTCTTTCCTTCGTTGATGTAATCGATTTCTTCATATAAAATTCTGAAATAGGAATATCAGAATAGTTAACTTCATATGGTAAACCAAAAATTTTTGGGAATTGCTACATTGAACATGTTGCAGTCTCTTCACCATTTGCCAAAATAGTTGTCTTATGTATGAGTCTCAGAAATTCGGATCATCGTAAAATATAAGCTAACATCTATCAGGAGTGTAAGATATTGCCTCAATAAATAACTGATTACTTAATCATAAATATAAAAATCTGAGAAGATTATCAATTTACTCACTTGGAACATTCCTCATAAATACCGATCCAGTCCCTTGAAGGGCCTCCAAATGTTTCACTTCTCTGAAAGTACTCAGCAACTAGCTTTAAATTCTCTACAAGAACCAGAGGGAAAATGTTTTAACATGATTATCATAATAAATAAACAATTTGAATATTTGAAATAAAGGACATATAGTTGGTCCTGAAAAGCAACGAAAGTGAAATTAATACTGTTACTGAAATTTTACAAACTGGTATACAAAATAAAATGAAAGGGAAATGAAATAAACAAATGGAGGACTCTCAATTCACATTTTATGTGATTAAAGAAAAGGTGTGATGCAAAATGCTAGAATTAATCAGCATTATTTGTTCTGTTTGACTAATGCAATAGTTCTCAATTCAAGGAATTTATTAACTTATATTAACTTATGTATCTCTCTTTTTTTAGGCATAACTTATATGTCGCTTACTTAGGTCAATGTCGAAAAGTCTTTTGAGCCCTGGTCTCTGAACTTTCACTGCAACTTTTTCGCCATTATGAAGCATTGCACGATGTACCTGGAACAAAAATACATACAGAACATTGTTGGTAGAATTTTTTAAAATGAAGCATAACGAAATTATCAAGGAAATAAAAGCTTTAGAATCTACATCGTACATACATCAAGGACATTAAAATTAGTAACTTGTTCACAACATGGGCGACTAAACTTGATCCCGTAATACCATGGCTTTTGTTAATGGTTAAAGTGAAAAACAGGCAATAATGACATGATAAGCAACTGACATGTATTGATGCAAAATTAAATCATTGTATGTATGATTGCGACATATTGGGCATGCATTCGTGCCGAGTAGAAAAGAAAATGTAAGTTCTGATAATGTGTAGGATTAAGCACCTGGCCAAGACTAGCAGCAGCTATTGGACGATCTTCAAATTCTTTGAACACGAATTCAATTGGACAACCCATTTCCTTTTCTATGAATGCTTTTGCCTTCTCAGGAGAAAATGCAGGTACTCTATCCTGTATACAACAAGAAAGACAGGGGATATGTCAAGAGTACTTATACACGATACCTACTAATTGCTTTCGTTCTAAGTTACTCCTAAACAAAGTTAGTGTCATGTGATTCATCAGTTTGAATCAAAGGTTATTATGTTAGAGAGTGAAAACAAATCGTCCTGAGGAACACAAAAAGGCATGAACAGACAAACCATGTCAGCATAATAAAGGAGAATGAACAACATGACTATAGTGAGATAGTATAAATAATAAAAAAAATATGAACAAGAAAAGTACCTGCAGTTTTGCAAGTTCATCAACGAATTCCCTTGGAAACAAATCAGATCTTGTAGAGGATAATTGTCCAAGCTTAATGAATGTTGGACCAAGCTGCAACACTTGTTCTCTTAACCATGCAGCAGTTTTCCCCCTTCGAGTTTTCTGTGAGAAGTAAAGTCCACTTTAGCCCACAAAAGTAGCAAAATATCTCCTTCTAGCAACAAAATGATCTGATCCATAATTTTTTTTGACCGGGAAAACAGCGAGGGAAGCCCCCACTGTAAATTTTATTGATATATGAAAGTAACAAAAGGAAAGCGCTGTACAAAAAAAAAAGAACAAAAAGTCCCCCTTACAGGACGAGCAAAAGGACTAGAAATCTAGGAAAATGAATCTACCCAAGAGAGGAAAGCTGCTCTATCTGCCTCCTTAATTCTGTAAGCTTGTAGTCTAACGACAAATATTATGCTTCCATGCACTAACGACAAATATTAGCATATGCCAGCACCAGGAAGATTACTATAAAGAAAAATCAAGATGTCCCATTGTCAGTCGGTAATATCTTTTTTTCTTTATTAGATTAGAATCATAATCTTATTGACACGATTGCATTTTAGGAACATGACTCCATTGTTTATCTATGTCATAAAAGAACTGTACCTGCTTTTCTTCTGAGAATCCACCAGCATAGGCCCATTTTGCGTTGTCAAAAAGAACACGGATTCGAAGAGAAAGCACAAAGGACCATATATCTACACTCCTCTGCCAAGAGTTGTAATTATCTTTTGCCCAGCTGAACCCCTCATCAGAGGGCAAAACCTTTAGTTCCTCTTCAAAAGGAGTGTCATCCGGTCTCATTTGCTTCTGGGTCTTAACTAGAGAGGACATCTTGCTGCCTTTCACCAAACTCGTGCCATTAACTACCACCTTTGGAGAACCATTAATGACCGCTTTGGTAGAGCCATTGACGTTGGCCTTTGGAGAACCATTGACGGGCGCCTTGATCGAGCCGTTAACAGCACCATTTGGAGATCCATTCACTGTCCCTGGTTTTACAAGGCCACCACCGTTGCCCCTCCTCAACTCAGTTGTTGGGACCATCTTTATTGCGCGGCCATTAGAACCATATTTATCAGATTCTGTCGGCCTAGCTTCTGCGCGGAATGTTGGGGACCTCTTAACTAAAAATGTCTCATTCTTCGATGCCCCGTACCTTGGTAGCTTCACACTAGAGATAGATGCTGAGAAACTAAGATCAGGGACCATCATCGCCATGAGTTTGACAACCAATCAGAAGCCCCTGTTCACAGAATCACCTATTAGGATTAAAGCAGCATAAACAAAGAGGGACAGAGTGAAATTTCAATTATCATTCGAACGCTCTTCTAGCTTTTCTGACACCCAACTAGACAGAAATCAACGAAGCTCCTGAATTAGCTAAGAAATTGATCAGTAGGACTGCTCATGTCTGGAACTGTACACGCTCCACATATAAGGTAGGCGAAAATGAACAACAAGATTCATATCATCATCCTCACCGATCTAGTGAGTTTAATCAGAGAAAACAGAAAAAGAAAATGGCAACAAGAAGTGAGCAACTACAAGCAGCAATCAGTTAATGTCGGTTCTTTCCTCATACCAAAACGAAACGCCACCCCTACCGATTCAAGCAGTAGCCTCAAACCATCACAAATTATGCTTGCCCCGAACCAATAATCCAAGATACCGATCCAATAGCTAGTTTCCAAAGAAGAGTAAAAACTAGGAGTGAAAACTAAATGAATTGTGTGGCCGCGGAGGAGCGGGAGTTGTGCAAGAAAGAGTCACCTCAGGCGGGTGGGCTTCTGATTGATTCCTTGGAGTCGTCGGGGGAGAAGAGAGGGAGGCCAGGGAGGACTATGAGGGTGGGAGGACCGGAGGGAGACAGGTGGACTGTGTGCTCCGCAACCGCTGGGAAGAGGACAACACAGAGGAAGGGGAGAGGAAAATGAGAGGACGCACCACGAGTGTTTTTTATACTCATATTATAGTGATCGCTTCTTCAAGATAAACCCTTCCACTCTTTGCCAATTATATGAGGCCAATCTCGATGACCAATTGTGTCATTAGTGTCGATGCCACTAATTTTTGGATATTCCGATTTCTAAAGGTTTATTTTAGAAATTACAAAGATTTTTAAGTACATGAAAAGTAATATCGACATAGACTCGGAATATGTTACATAGAAGATTGTATAAATTTTGTTAAGTAGACAGCAGCGTCCACCCTATAGATACACATATAACCCCATATGGTGAGGTATCTGACCAACCGTAGCAGAATCACTGTCACATTCAATACGATCGACGCTGAAGGTAGAGTTATTATCTTTCAGGAGGCCTCAACAAGTATAAAACCTCTGTATGCTTTAGATTTGTCTCGTACAGCTTGTTGCTCTTTCGATTCAAATATCTGTCGATGATCAATCGTGCATCGACAATTAGCATTATCTAATAGTAATGTTAGCATAATGAACAATGAATTTCTTAAATCCAAGTCGGCTGACAGAGGTGTAGCTTCCCCACTTTTGGGTGGGGTATCGTAAACCTGAGTTTTACAAAAATTGTTAGTCCACTATCTCTTTGAATAAATAGGTAAAGAAAGCATCTATCATCATCACCAAGGCTCTTTGAAAAATTTTCAAGTGGTTGCAACAACCGATTGTTATGACAAGTTTAAGTCGTTGAAAGAAAGGATTCTAGTCGTTTCACCTGGTTGCCTGAGCTATTGTAGATCTATTTGCAGCATTCTTATTCATATTTTGCCTGAGGCATCATGCAAAATGGTTCGTTGTGAACCTTATTTTTCGAGAAAAGTTCGTCGTGAACTTGCAGACCTTATTTTATTTTGCACACAAGCGTGATTCCTGCTGGCGTTCTTAGGCTCCGTTTGGAATGTAGAAATTCTTCCTTGCTCTTGCGAGAATGGAACTGTTTCCTGTGAAATCCCTGCATTTCAAACGGGGCCTCAGTGAAGTGGGCACCCCTGTTTCCACATGCCCTTTGCGAAACTCTTTTGCAAGCCATCGAACGCTATTTTAATTGTGCTGTTGTCTAAACGTTGAAGAATTTTCAAAGCACGAGAAAAAAATCTGGAAATGCGATCCATATGGGTCAGTGCTCTCTCCAGTCAGTCTACACACACAAACGGAGGGTGCCACCAGAAAATTCAGGTAACCGGAGGTGGCAGACGCGAAGGGGGACAAGCAAACATCACCCACTTCCTGTTCCTCCAGACCGAGGCGAGGCGAGGGAGAGAGGAGGAAGCGTGGGGCTGTGGAACTGTCATCGTGCACAAAACGACGCGCCGCTGGGAAACGCGAGTGGCTGCCCCGGACCGGAGCCGGCAGCCGCGGCGAGCGCTCCCGTGTCTTCCAGTCAAATTGGGAGGGGGTCTTTTTTTTCTTTCGGCTGATGGTTACGCGCGCGTACCAGGTTGTGACTTGTGAGGTGCTGCCTCCAGATCAACCAGGTCTTTTTGCCTGGTGGAGGTCGGTGCTACGTATAATCTCTGTGTGTTCACACCAAAACTATCGTGTGCCTGCAGACGGAACCAATTTCAGCCTTAGCTTCGTGCGCTGCTTTGGTGCCATGTTCAGTGTTGTGTTGGTTGTTGCCTACATTTTTCTTTCTTTCTTTTTTTTGGCGGTGATGGTTGTTGTTACCTACATGGTTCAGGAATCCCGATAAAATTTGCGATATGGTTCGTCTATCGTAAGATTTTGAGACAATGCACGTGTTCTGAACAACACTGAATCGGTGGCATGAGCGTGCATAAGAATACACATGCCAACATATTATCGTGGTTCTCCGTGAATTTTACAAACTGTTGATTAATAAATGATGCTTTGCGCCTATCAACTAGCAATTTGGGTTTGCTACTTCAACAGAAATCTAGGACCAGCTCTTCCTAGGGGCTCAAACGCCGCCGCCGGTGCCCTTAGCCCATCTTATCTTTCTAGTAAAGATAAGATGATTTACTTTTGCAGTCTCAGATGCCTGACAGTGAATAAAAGGCATCAGCATATTGTGAGTACTTAAGGATTGGGTTCCTTGTTGAAGTTGGCACGAAGATTCTGCTCTGATTTCGAGGATCTTGGTCACTGAAAAAAAAAAGTGGCCAAATAAATTGAGAATAAAAGCTGGAGGGCTTCACAGGTAGCTCAAGCTGCTTGATCATGTAAATATGTAATACTTTGTTAACACGTTTGAACTCTATTTTTCCCTTTTTAATGGACAGGCAAAGCCCGTGCCACTTCACAAAAGAAAGAGGGCATGAATGCGATGTTTATTTTCTCACGTCAGCACTTCTACGAATCTCTTCCAATTATATAAAATGTTTGTGTATCAATTAGAATTAAAAACATTGATTGTGAATTCACAGGGAAAATGTGAAAATAAAAAGCTCATTTGCTTTATTAAAAATAAAAGCTTTGATCTGGTTCGGCCCAGAACGGTTCGGCTCACTTTGATAATGGACCGTCCTGGGCCGAACCGTTCTGACATTCATGAGGTCCGCGTGGTATCCAGCCCAACCTAGCCCATTCTCCTCTGCGTGTCCCCCTCTCTCCAGCGTCCTCTTCCATCCACTCCCTTCCGTCTCCATCCCCACGTCCCATTCCTCGACAGCTCACACCACCCCTCCCCTCCTCTCATTCGCCGGCCACGCGGTCCTCCTCCTCCTCCTCGGCCGCCCTCGCCGGCGCAGAACACGCCGACGCCACGGAAGACCGATCCGGCCGCCTCGAGGTGAGATCCGCCGCCCCTCTCACATGTCCCGCGCCTCTAGATCTGCGGCCTTAGCACGTTCCCCGCCTCAATCGCAGCGGGGCGGCGTGGCTGCTCCCTGATCCCTCCGCGGGCGCCGGGGATGGGTGTTTGATCCTCCTGTACGCGGTTTCGGGGTGCATCGAGGCCAGATCTGTGCTGTTTCAGTCGGATTGCGATGGTTTTGACTGGATTCGGGTATTTTACGGGGGTGGGGAGTGGGTGCGGTGATGGTAGTGGTGACCGGTTTCATTTGTTGATTGCAGGTCGGATCGTTGCTATTCGAGTGCGTAACATAGGGTGCGGTGAGGTCGCTAGTTTTATCTCCGTTTTGTGTGCATCTTTTCTTCATCTCTTTGTAATGAAATTCACTCTCTCTTTCTGGAGCGCATACTCCGTTTCAGACCTGGATAATGTGGTTACAGAATCTGATTTTAGGCGCAGAATAAAAGCTGGACCCGACCCATACAATTGCATTTTCCTGTTTGAGTGATGAGAAAAATGAGGTCAGAGAAGTTTAGTTCGAGATAACAGTTTGATGCATCAAGATTATATCCATCACAATAATATACACATTGTTTCACGGCCCAGGGGTTACTTTTGGAAAATTTTGATGCATCCGATCTCTGGTAGTCAAAATTCTGATACATCCTATTTCTGGTAATCTAGTTATTTAGGCGATCATCTAGTTATTGGGATCCACTTGACCTGCCTTTCTTCCTGTCCTCAACCCAATAAATGCGGTTTTGACATGCATCCTTTTTGTTTTAGATAGAATAATGTCCCATCCAATTGTCTGCATGGTCCTAATGTTCTCTCCTTGTACAGGTGTAGGAGTCTTCTATAAACCTCATGGCCATGATGGATGAGCCACTGTATCCAATTGCAGTTCTAATCGATGAGCTGAAGAATGAAGATATTCAATTGCGTCTCAACTCCATCAGAAGACTTTCCACAATTGCACGGGCTCTTGGGGAAGAAAGAACCAGGAAGGAGCTAATTCCTTTCCTCAGTGAAAACAATGACGATGAAGATGAGGTTCTTCTTGCAATGGCTGAGGAATTGGGCGTATTCATCCCTTATGTTGGGGGCGTAGAACATGCTCACGTCTTACTTCCACCACTGGAAACATTGTGTACCGTTGAGGAAACTTGTGTCCGCGACAAGGCAGTCGAATCTCTATGCCGTATTGGAGCAGAGATGAAGGAAAGCGATATCGTTGACTGGTTCATTCCAGTAGTAAAGGTACGTTCATAAATAGAAAAAGATACACTGTTTATTGTTGTTCTACTGCCTTAGCGTTGTGTTATACTTGACCACTTGTTGGCAAGCCAGAAATATTGCATTTCATGTCAAGGTATAATATTACAATGATACATACACTGTTATCTAATTTCTTAGTGGTAGCCATGACCAGCATACTCCTTAAAAAAATTAAAGTGAAATATGTTTAGTGTTCAGCAGTTTTGTGTTCAGCCTTCATCCCTTCACTTTGTATTGCCAATCATGGATAAAGTGCCCAGTTAACTTGAAGTTACTGAATAGTGTAGCTTCCCAATTGTTTGACCACTACTTATATGCACAACATTGTTTAGAACATATTGTCATCTGATTAAGTCATCATCAACCGATATGCGTTGCGGTTATGCTCATCTATATTTTATTTGTATTTCTGCTTATTTCATTATCATATTGTCTAATAGAGTACTCCCTCTGTTCTTGAAACTAAGATGTTCAGACAAGAGAGAACAAGCACAAATTAAACTGTACTCCTTGTCAGAAACGTCAAGATTTCAAGAATGGAGGGAGTATAATTGTTATAATAATTAAATGTGAATTTATATTTTTGTGTGCTGGTTCTGCTAGATGTTTATGTCTGTTAAGTATATATGTGTTGTTATTTCAGAGGCTAGCAGCTGGTGAGTGGTTTACGGCCCGGGTATCGTCCTGTGGCCTTTTCCACATAGCCTATCCCAGTGCCCCTGACCAACTGAAAACAGAATTGAGGACGATATATGGACAGTTATGTCAAGATGACATGCCTATGGTCAGAAGAGCTGCTGCATCAAACCTCGGAAAGTTTGCGGCCACAATTGAACAGCCTCATTTGAAGACGGAAATAATGTCAATATTTGATGATTTAACCCAAGATGGTAACTTTCTCGTGCATTTTCGAACATTCTTTCGTCACATAGTTCGTGGTTGTAGTTGTTCACCATGCATTGTGTAGGTCAGTTATAGGTATCAAGGGTCCAATATGGAATCATGTTTCGAATGAGTTGGTGGTCATATGCACAATTTGACGTTACTGGCTTATACCTGTAATTTGTTCTTTTCGTTTGCAGACCAAGATTCAGTGCGTTTGTTGGCTGTTGAAGGCTGTGCGGCTCTTGGAAAATTGTTGGAACCACAAGATTGCGTAGCACATATTCTCCCAGTCATTGTTAATTTCTCTCAGGTATGTTAATCCCATATTTTGCACACATGCATTTTGGAAAACACTGCTCTTCAGCAACCTTGAGGATATGTTCCTGAAATACATTTTGGAAGTTGCCAGATGTTGTTAAATGCTCAAGTTAGCTTGTTGAAGCCAGATGAGACATTCACCAATGTGCTAATTATACTTCTTTTTTGTCTTCGAATAGGACAAATCATGGCGTGTTCGTTATATGGTTGCCAATCAACTGTATGAGCTATGTGAGGCTGTTGGCCCGGAGCCTACACGGTATGCACTATTTGTCCTTTTACTCAGTCTAAAGAAGCGGCATTATCATATTTCACAGCGTACTGAAAATAAGTGTACCAAATAGATTAATGATATATGTCTATTTTTTTGTAATAGAGCTGATTTGGTTCCGGCATATGTTCGTCTCCTTCGTGATAACGAGGCTGAAGTGCGGATTGCAGCTGCTGGCAAAGTTACTAAGTTCTGTCGGATATTAAGTCCTCAACTTGCAATCCAACACATTCTTCCATGCGTTAAGGTGGGGGAAAAGCAGTTGCTGCACATCATCTGTTGGCTTTTATTTTAACTGTCAAACTAACTCATGCCAACTGTATTTACAGGAGTTGTCATCGGATTCATCACAACATGTTCGTTCAGCTTTGGCTTCAGTCATCATGGGGATGGCTCCTGTCTTGGGAAAGGTATGGTCAGCGATGCATGTTATAAAATTCTCAAATATGCAAAGTCATGTTCACTTGTAACCATGGACAGGCAAATATGCCATACAAATTTTTATTAGGCACGATGATTGTGCTTACGCGACACATTATTTATGCTGTTACCGTTTGGATGAGGTAATCAGGTAATGGTGATTAGGAAAATCGTATTACATTCTTCATATTTGTATAAACTTAAAGAGCTACTTACATTTAAGCTTGAATAAAAGTGATTGTACCTGTAAGAAAGTTTAATTTTTTAGTGTTTTTGCTTGCCTTTGAATAGTTTATTCCACAGAGGTTGCTATTAACTACTAACTATGCATTTTGACATGATTTATTGGTTAACACAGCGTGTAACTGTATCTTAACTCCTATACTCCTATACTGCTTCCGAATTTCGAAACATTTACTGTTGGTTTCCATGCAAGCTAACCATCTTAATCTGCTTCAGGATGCTACCATCGAGCAGCTTCTTCCTATTTTTCTTTCTTTGCTTAAGGATGAGTTCCCTGATGTTCGGCTCAACATAATCAGCAAACTTGATCAGGTTAATCAGGTTAGTACCATTTTTCATTGCTGGAGTTGATTTTTTTTCCTCCGTATTCTTGCATTGTTCTTTTGAAATTTGATGATGATATCCGAGATTCATGTGATCTTTCAGGTTATTGGAATTGACCTGCTATCACAATCACTGCTACCGGCCATCGTAGAACTTGCAGAGGATAGGCACTGGAGAGTCCGCCTTGCAATAATCGAGTACATTCCGTTGTTGGCAAGTCAGTTAGGAGTTGGGTTTTTTGATGATAAACTGGGGGCACTCTGCATGCAATGGTTGGAAGATAAGGTTTGTATTATTTCTGATTATTGTATGCAAATATTTTCTTGAAAAAACAAAGCCTATTGGGTTTGTTTTGCTGTGGCTCTGTCTATGGTCAATAATACGTTGCATTAAATTTGCATTGAAATTTGTGGTAACCAGATTGTTGATGCTTATGGATGGAAATTGACGTGTCAAAATTAAAGCATTTAAAGTTACAGTGCTTAGAGAATGCAAATGCACATTTTTATTGTACAAATGTCTAGGGTTTTATACTGAATAATTCAGTAATTTTTTATTCATCTACATCATCTGTGGAATTTCAATAGGGACCTGGGACAAGCCAACAACATTGAGGCTTTCTTTTGGCTCTGAATGACCAATATACTGGAAGCTACAGTCAATGTTATTTCAAAATAAAAATTCTCTCAATAACTCCAAATTACCATGCTCCTGCATGGAAATCTGATCAATTACTTGGCATTTCCTTTTCCTGATTGAGGTTCAGAACTAGGGATAAATTATTGCATACATTAATTTCAAGGTGTTAATCAAAATTTAATTTCAGGTATTCTCTATCAGAGATGCTGCTGCTAACAACTTGAAGCGCCTTGCAGAGGAGTTTGGTCCAGAGTGGGCAATGCAGCATATAATTCCTCAGGTTCCTTGTCTACTATCTGAACACTAAATGTTTGATTGTACGCTTGTTCTCTACCACTGCAGAATCATAAGGCTAATAACTAGGCATTTGTTTTCGGTTGCCTTGACAAAGTTATTACTCCGTCCGTTTTTAATTATATGACGCCGTTGACTTTTTCATTGAACTTTGACCAACAATATAGATTTAAATAATTACTTTTCGAATGTGAAATGAATATCATTGGATTCATCATCAAAAGCACTTTAAGGTTAACCTTTACGCTTAGCTATTTACACAAATATTTTGAATAAGACGAACGGTCAAACGTAACGAAAAAAGTCAACGGCGTCATATATTAAAAACGGAGGGAGTAGGAGTGTATCCTATAAAATGTTTAGATGCTTCCTTCGTGTGTGAGAAAAAATATTGTGTACATGTTCAGATGAATCTATCATTCAGAAACATACTTTTTATTTTAATGCCCTGCTGAGGAATTCTTGAGCAGTACCTGGGGGGTGATTTACGAATATTTGTTGTAAATGTAATTTAGGTTGGATCATGAGGGCTTTCCATTCTTCCAATTTTTGTTGTGACATTGTTCTCGAATTCAGCCTTTGCCCGATTCAAATTTAAGTGCTACATAAAAATTCTGGCAAATTCTAAATTGTTAGAATTTAAGTGCTACATCTAAATTGTTGCTGTGGTAGCAGAGTATTTCTAGTCATGAAGCCTCCCTTGTTTCGTCTTCCAGGTGCTGGAGAAGATAAACAATCCTCACTACCTGTATCGCATGACGATTCTGCAAGCAATCTCATTGTTGGCTCCTGTCCTGGGTGCCGAGATCACTTGTCAAAAGCTGCTTCCAGTCGTCATCAACTCCTCAAAGGACAGGTGAGTAACACAAGCACACTGCATAAAAATCGTGTATGCTCAAGATCTTGCTTACACAGCCTAAATTTTCAGGGTTCCTAACATCAAGTTCAATGTCGCAAAAGTACTGCAGTCGCTCATACCAATTATTGATCAATCTGTGAGTTCTATGCCTATTTCACATCATTCTAGTTCGAAGTGCTAGTTGTTAAGTAAATATCGTTGGAGAATATCATCAATGCTTACTCTGCAGGTTGTTGAGAAGACTGTAAAACCATGCCTTGTTGAGCTCAGCGAGGACCCTGATGTGGATGTAAGATACTTTGCGAACCAGGCTTTGCAAGCATGCGATCAAATGATGGTGTCGAGCTAACTAGTTTCTGTTCAGTATTTAGAGCTTGATTTTTCATAGTCCAATTTTGGAGTACCCTGTAATTTGGCCTTTAGATTGAAGAAGAGTTCCTTCTAGCCTCAGTAACAGATCAACACTGCCATGCTGATAAATGGACGGTGTTTATAAGTTAGATCGGACCTGGCTTTCTGTTATGGGTTTGTTGTGCCTAATGTGGGTTTTGTCGCGCACTGATCGACCGTGGACTAGTAGACAGCTTATAATGTATGATAAACACGTTGCTCTGAGAAGTGCTAACACTTTTTGGTCACTACATTTTGTTTCCCCATCCAGAGAGAAGGGATATATAGAAAGCAAGGTAATGGCACAACTGATCTAGATATCTGGGTTGAAGGTTAGTTGCTGGAACATAATTTAGTGAAAAATCTGTGGTGGATAAGAAAAAAATAACTTAGGGAAGAAACTTAATACTTTCAGGGCTCTTAGCTAATGCAAGTTGGATGCATGAATGTGCACTGGAATATGCCTGTATAAGAGTTTTATTTTTTTTGCTTCTTAAGAACGAGATTCTCATGTCTTTTTTATGCGGAACATACATAGGAGACATACCACCAATTATTTCGATGACAAAAGTAGGCTTTTAGGAGGTTATGCAATGCATGCGTTTTATTAAGAGGGAGAGTTTACAACAAAACAATACAACTAAAAGCCGAGTCTCCAAGGGACACAAGCAAAAACATACAGTGTAATGTATCTGGGTTACTAATAAACATGACCATCGGCCCAAACAACAACTACTCATGATCCTGTTCCGATGTTCCAGGATTAACTGGTATAATGGTTACATGAGCGTAGTTATGGCAACATTAAAGAACCGAATCCACTCTGATCAAAGAAAAGAAGAATGATAAAACCAGCCTTGCAGAATCACGAAAGCTTCAGAACAGGTTTCTTTGGAAGCTCGGCGAGTTTGCTCTTCAACTCTTGCAATACTGTCTCATCATGGTAACCCTTAAGTTGGAGCAGCTCCAGGTTTTGCATTGATCGTGTCCCAAAAGTGACATCTAGTCTGGAGCTGCAAGAGATCTCCAGGACCTTGACTGCTCTGTAACAGTATACTTCTTGGCCATTCAATTTGACAGAGAAGTCAAGCTTACCATCAATGAAAGACAGACGGAGAATACTAAGTTCTTTCAAATCTCGCAGGGGTTGTAGGTATTGTTCCGATAACCGTATTGTCTCCAAACGCATCTTTCTGAGATGGCCAAGCTTCGCAATCCATTTCGGCAGCTCGCCCTGGAGCCCATACAGTTTAAGGCTCTGCAGGTTGTTTGGAGGCAAGAAGTTGGTGTCTTCCAAACAACCTTCATTATCCTTGCCGAGCCACACTGACAAGGATTCCAATTGAAGGAGAGAAGAGATAGCAGAAATGAACTCCTCGCTGTTCTTCGTGTCGACACCAGATACTCCCAGCTTGCGCAACTGAGTGAGGTTCCTGAGCTCTTTCAGGATGGCCTTCCCCCCATCAGCACCGACGTATACAACTCCGAGTGTGTGCAACAAAGTTAACTTCCCAATCCCCGGGGATGCCACCACACCTACTATTTGATGACTTCTGCGAAGCTCAGGCAATAAGGATACTAAGGTACAGGGGATGGTATTGGTGCCGGCACGGATGTACTGTAGTTTCTTCAGCTTGATGATGGATGCATGCAAACTGGCAATGGCCGTTTGTCTGACATCAAGAATTTGGAGCTGTCTCAGCACACCCAATGATTTAGGCAGATGGGAAACCTTACAGCATCCTCTCAGAGATAGAATTTGAGTCGAGTCAGCAGCTTCACCATTTTCTCGAGGTCTTCATCTGTCACACCTGATGCATTCTCAAGATCAAGCACCCGAAGAACCTTCATGTTGTTGGAAATGAAGAACGACTCCCACTTCCCAAACACCGTTAGTGAGCGTAGCCGTGTCATGTCGATGCTCTCAAACACAACCCTATCTCTCACCCAGCTTTCTTCTATGACAAGGTGGCGTCCAGTGCGCCCGGTGATTTGGCGGCAACTTCCATCCAGTGTAAGGACCTCCAGTGCAAATGAAACGTTCTCTTGGTTTGGTCTTGAGATGATGTATTCGTGGAAGAAGGCATTGACTTGGCACTTGACCATTCTGTTCTGTGTATTGACTGTCCGCTCTGGTGGCTGGATCATGCTCAGCTCGATGAGCTTGGAGAAGAGATCCTCCATATTCTCATCAGCGGTGGAGTTACCACTGTCCTTGGAGTAACCTTCTGCAACCCACCGCATCACCAAACGCCGCCGCCGAATGCCCTGAGACTTCGAGAAGATTGACAGGTAGAAGATGCATGGTCTCAGTAGGTCTGGGCAGGTACGATAATAGGAATGCATCCAGGTAAGCAGGTCCCGTAGACAAGCAAATTCTCGCCTACTCTCCAGGTTATGCATGAATTCCTTGTTCATCATCCTGGCCCTTTCAGTCCACTCAAATAATAGTTGGAACAAAAAGTCAGCTACAGCAACGATAACTCTTGGGAGTCCCCCACACTTTGAAATAACTTGTTTTAGCACGTCATTATCATCAACAGAGTCAATTGGGAATTCTGGATGTAACCTTTGCACCTATAAAGATAAGAAACAATATATACATTAGGAACGATAAATTGCCGACCAACACACAATTGACAAGGTGTTTGGCATATCTAGGATGTCACTCCTTTTACCAAGGTATTCGGCAGCCAATAACTAAGATTCTTAAAAAAAAAACAAATGGCCAAATCTTATTGCTACCTCTTGAATATGTACATTGGTGACGGATGGAAACACGGGATTTAAAATACAATTTGCAGAGGAAATAAAAAAGACCAATAAAGTTAGGGGGTATAAAAGGGTAACCTTGAATCATCTTTTTTTTTGGGGGGGGGGGGGGGGGGGGGGGGGGGGGGGGGGTGTAAATGAATCAAAATGTTTATTAGGGTATCCAACAAACAATGTGCTGTTGGGTGATCTTCAATAATACTGAACATAAAGTAAACCGCCAAGATTTTGTGCGTTTCTAATATCAACATATTATTGACCATATGAAATTATGAATAATTGAGTATGACACACTTGTTATGAAATTTATGAGTATAAAATTTAAAAAATGAAATTTAATAATCTAAAGTTAAATGTGGTCAAATTTCATTACAAATTTAGAATTTTAAATTAGAAATCTTTCTGCAAAGGTAGGCATATGTTCTTCTGGCTGTTACTCGGAGATAGAATGGAGCTGCGGATGGATTATAGATGTTTGCCTAGTCATTTTGTTATTACTTTGAACTACAAGTAAAATTAACGCACCATATTTTGTCTTATCAACTCAACCTCCAAGATCGGTCTTAGATAAAGCTAGCCATATGTCTCTTCAAAATTATAGCTGCGTCCTGTGCAATTCCTCATAAGGAAAACCCTTCTCCACATATTCTTCGCACGCAGTTTTAGCCAATGGTGCATGTGCTTATCAAAATGCACTGAAACCTCGGGCAATACTGCTAGGAGCAGGAATCTTGAATGTCCAAGAAAGCCAAACCCGCCAAACCCGAATTAATTTATTTCTATATTTTTAAATTAATGTTTAATTTTAGGTTCTAAAACAAAAAAATGAATTTTGAACCATATATTATTATAATTTTGGAACTTAATTTTTAGTACTTTTATATTTTCTATTAGTTTTCACATTCAATATTCTAAACATTTGTGTAATAATTTCAGGAAAAATATATTTAAACAAAGATATAGTATCTTGACACTGAGTTCCTAGCCCCCTCTCCTGGTGATCATTGTGTAAAGATAAAAAGTATACATTTACAGTAATTAATAATAAATTCTCTACTATGCCATTTCTTAATCATGCAGCAAAGAAAAAAATAGTAATTCATGAAATGGAGGTATATAGTAAACATGATGAAATGGTAAGCCATAGCATTTCTTCTGTGTACACGCACCTCCTTCTTGAAGAGATCCGTAGCTGCCTCAAATTCAATACCTTTGACATTAAACACGAGATCTTTTCTATCTGCGCAGTGTATGGCAATACGTTCTTCATTTGTCACAACAATAACGATGCTATTAGAAAGTCCAGATACCAAGGCAGATAGTATCAAGTCCCACTCTTCCTTGGACTGAAGATCATTAATAATGACAATGCACCGATATTGTTGGAGAAGCCTGCCACACTCACTAACAGGATCCATGACTCCGATATCATCACAATATATAGCTTCATTTGTTTCAAGAGAATCCGAATGAAGTCCCAAAAGTAAGCTTTGACAGAACTCCCATAAACTGAATGGATGCGGTACATCCACCCAGCAGTGCGTACGAAATGTTGGGTCATTCTGCAGTTTGTATTGGTAAAAGGTCTTAACAAGAAAAGATTTTCCAACGCCAGCCATTCCCCAGACGGAGATCACACACAAATCGCTGATTCGAGCCTTAACAAGACATTCCTGAAGTTCAGTCAGTTCAGACTTGCGTCCAACAAGTTCCATCGAGGCAGGTATTGCTTCCAGCCTTTTCGTGAGTGTCTCGTTTCGGCGAAATATCGCCTTATCTTTTGCAGCATTCTTATCTTTCTGACCTGGAAAACCCTGCAACAGAGGACTGCGGATTAGGAAGACTAATAATTATTAATGTTGATGCCATAATTCAGAGATATTAGGGTACCGAACGCGCCGGATTAGAACTCTACCGATAGAGAATGCCTTGTTGGTTACGAGGCAATTGAATTAAGATTTTTTTATTTTCTTAAATATTCTCCAACCTTAACTTGTAAAAGGGATAACACACACCCATAAATGTAATGATCCCTCTCCATGAGGGAGGGGAGAGACAGATAACCTCACGTCTCGCCTATACGGCAATACAAAGAACACATTGGACGTAGGGTTATTTTTCTTCAGAAGGCCCGAACCAGTATAAATCGTGTGTCCCTCTTAATTGATCTTCGCCTACATAAAGCACTCTTACCGAACCAAATATATGCCGATCATGTTCATCCGTGCATCAGCAATTAACAATGTTACTATAAGTCCCAAATTAAATCACCCCTTCATATATACGGTAGAACATGCTACGCCTAGGGTGTAGAATCATTGTTCGGCACCTAGCAAGTAATTACTGAAAAAATCGTCAGTAATACTGAACAAAATTTAATAATTTTTATTGATAGCAATTGCTGAACGTCAAGTAATGACATATTATAACATCATCGTGCACTCCGTTCAGTAATTCGTGATCATTTTCTTCAGTAAAAATTACTAAATGTAAAATAACTATTCTACACCTAGGGTTTTAGTGATGCCAACATATCTATAGTATGCAGTGTTTTGCGCGGCAAGGAGGCTCCAGTAGAGATATTTTTCGACGGGTGAACGGCAGTACAGGGTGGCTTCCGGCGGAGAAGATCAGTGTTACCACGGGTTCCCATGTTACCGTGTTACTAATCACTGTAGCCCCTCCAAATGTGCATCTAAAATTCCAATAAAAATATAATCGATAGATCATACAATCATCTACCATTTTACAAAATTTGAGATGCAATTGATACCTGTGTAGGGAGAAACAAATAAGAGAAATCAGTCCATGAATAGTATTGGATTGCAGGTTTGAGATAAACAGTTACAACCCGCACTATCCATAGGCCTATTTCACTTTTTTGTTTTCTTCTTACACAAACATCAATTGCACATCAGATTTGACATGATAGTAGATGCATGTCTGCTCTATCCATACATATTTTTGTTGCAATTTTAGATATTGCAAATGGTAACACGGTAGCACCTAATGCAATCGTAACACAGGAGATGTTCTCGGCTTCGGGCTGGTGCCGTGGGAAAAAAAAGGCTTTGAGGGGTCTGGACTCGGATTGGCGGATTAAGGCATCGATGAAGATAACAGGAAGTGTACTTTACCATTTTACCTTTATTTGTGATTGTTGGACAAATGACCTTATGCTGTTATTGTTTTGACCATAAAGATATTAATGATTAGGCTTCATGAAAATTAATATTAGTTGATTTTTTCATGTAAAATATTTCCACATTGCGATGTTCGCTAGCGTTTGATTGGGGGAAAATTCACGGTTCTTTTCAGAGGCGTTACTGTTGTCAAAACGACAGGTACAAGAGATTTGAAAGATTAATCTATTATATATATATATATAATTGACTAGAAAAGAAGTCTAAAATTACCACGTTAATCGGAGAAAATAAGAAGAGAAAATTACCAACAACTGCCATTAAGAAACAAATAGTCCGATAACCCCCTATAAATATTTGTAAAATTAGACACACACACAAAAACTACCCACCACTGCCATTATGAAACAAATTGTCTGATAACACCTTATAAAAAATTACACATCATAGAAAATTTACCATCTATTGCCACAATATTGATCCTTATATGCTACTTATATAATCTAAAATTTGTATAGATGAACGCTACAAACTATCTTCTATTAGATCGGTTGAATCTTATGATTGAGGTTTTTTGTTTGGGAACGATCTTATCTATTATCTTAGTATTTGAAGAGAAAAAGAAGCCACCACGTTCGATCTTAAGGCCTAGAAATTACCACGTTAATTAGAAAAAAGAAAAGCTATGAGCCGTTGGATTTTATGAAGATCTAACGGTCTAGATTAAAGAAAATAATTCGGAATAATAACTATAGAAAAGTAGCGTGATTTGGAGTCCACGTAAAATACTGTTAATAGCCATGCTCATGGTAGAGTCGTAACGTCCTGGCATTGGATTTTGTGGAAAGAAAAATCTGGCCAGGCCTATTTTGCACGCAAGAAAGACAGGACTCCAGAATCCGAATATAATATACATTAGTGCATGGTAAAGATTGAAAAGCAAGGAGGGGAATTTGCGGCAGCACAACTCTAGCTTCTTTTATCTTCAGGAACTGCTGGTCTTACGTCTTGCTCAAGCAGACGAACAAAGCAATACTTGACGGCAAGGATCAGCATAAGAGCAAGAGATCGTGCATGTGCGGATACACATCTGCACAGTTGTGTCAAAGTTGAATTGTTATTTTCTGATTTCTTCCTTGCCGATCAAAGAAAATCATGAGTTCATCATGTCGTGTAGTCAGCCTTCAAATCACAAGGTTACTGCAGCAACATGAGGTAGTATATACAGCTGCCATGGGCACGCTAAACATGTACTGTAGCAAAGTTGAAGAGCGATGAGCCGGTACCATTCATGGCATGTGGAAGAGTATTTTTTTGCAGACAAAATATCCTCAACGAGATGATGATAATCAAAGAATATGGATCTCAGCTTTGAGAGTATCATGCATGGTGGCCACGACTCGGTTCAGTTGACCTTGCGATATCATGAGAGAAAACAAGAGATGACAGTGCATGTAGATGACGCTCTTACGATTCAAGCGGCCGGCTTCTTCGATGGCGACGGAGGCGGACACCGCAACAGCCTGACGAATTGAAGCCGCTCGCGCAGACATATCAAGGGCAAGCATAGGGCCAATGTTTGGATTGAAGCCACTCACTAGAAGAACAGTCTGCCACGCCGAAGTTGTGGCAGCAAAAATCCACACCACAATCAGCGGTGAGAAAATGCACTGGATTCTACTCCCTCTGTCTCATTTCATAAGGAATTGAAGGTTTGAAATTTGTATCAAAATATAAAAAAATTCTACATATAAAATAAACTAGGGTTGATGGGTGGATGTGATAATTTTGCCATGCGGGAGGAGGGAGTAGCGGAGACAGTGGCAGTTTTGCCGTAATTTCGTCGAACTCGAAGGGAGGAGTGGGAGGGCGAAGTGTTTCAGGCTGCAGAACACCTATTCGGGTGTTTCACCTCCGCAGGCAAAATTCGCGAAACGTTTCGCTCAGTTTCACCATCGAATCGATTCGAGGAATCATCGTTTGGCAGCGATTCTACCGTTTCTACAGTGAATCAGAATCGTTTCGAGCAGCCAAACGCACCCTCATTAGATGCAGCTGCCGAAGCTTTCTCGAGTAGCCAACGCTGGCCCGCGGTTCGCGGTGTGGTAAAACGTGGCTGGCAACCAAGTGCCCTCCTAGGTACTATCACTAAAGATGCCACACAGCTAAGAGCAACCACAATGTGGGATACCTTGTGAGCAGCGGTAGTAGTTGAAATCCGGTAATAGCACTACCAGCGGTATTAGGGAATAAAAAAAATTGTACAGTGGATAAAGATCTGTAAATAAAAACTGCTATTAAACTGTTGAATTATTAGGACCATTCTTTGGTGGTAGGAAGACATAAATTTTAAATGACCAATTGCATATTATCACACTTTTGATTGCATATTAATCACACCTTTTGAAGTCTTATTGTGAAAATCACACCATTGATTTTCAGATTTTGCGATTTCACCATAGTTTTCAGGAAGTCTATGGTGATCTTGCAAAATATTTTGTGATTTCACCACAGATTTTTTTCAAAATCATTGTGGTGATCTTGCAAAATCTGAAAAAATATATGTGGTGATCTTGCAAAATTTAAAAATGATTGTTTCACAATTGGAAACAGAAATTATGGTCATCTGGGAAAAACATGAAGGATTTTATTAATATATATCAGGGAGCATGAAGATTAATGCCACATAAATGCGGCACTGCACGGAGTAGCGCTGTTCAACAAAGTACACACTTTTCTGTTGTAAATATACATATTGGAAGTATTTAGGCTCTGCGCTTGAAGATAAAATGCAAAGTACAATTACGAATTTGCTAGGAGCATTTTCAGTTTTATTAAATATCCAACTTGGTAGTGGCACTAGGCAGGCAATCACACCCCGCAAGCTGATGATGGAGCCACAACCTATGATGACTGCAGGAACATCAAAATGAGAAAGATCAACGTGCTGTATAAAGATTCTCGCTGAGATAACATAAGTTATATAAAAAGCTATATCAGCTCTAGCCCGCGCAATTTGCGCGGGTCACCTTACTAGTATTGAGTTAAGACACAATCCAGAGTAATGATGACGCATCAAACATTCATTAAAGGATGGTGACTTGGTGAGAAATTTCTTCATTCTTTTCGGTTAAGTTAGAAATGTATTGCTATAAAGTAAATAATAATACATTATATTTAAACTCCTACAATAATACAAAAATCTAGCAAGTCTAGCCCGCGCAAATGAGCGAGCTGCCATTAAAGTTCTTTTGAAGGCGTGAGTGGTGACGTACCAGGACTATCTCTTTGAAAAAGAGACAAAGTGAATGATCAGCTGAGAACCTCTGGAATGGAAGTCCTGTGCAGAAGCTGGCGACCTCAAAATCTTGTGATACGATCGACTTCCCACGTCCCTGTCGGGGAGCATTTCCGAATGGCGTCCCAGTCAGCCATGGTGGGCAGGTCTTGCAGGACAACAAGGTATTTTTGGTTGTTCACTTGCTCCATGAAATCCCGGACGAGAACTTCATCCTCCGCCGAGGCCACATTCATTCTTCTAAGTATGGCTCCTTGTTGCTCCTCGCTAGAGTTTGCGTAGAACTGATCTGGCAATCTCCGGACCAACTCATGGATAGCGAAAGGATGCCCCAACTTCACCCAAGCGCGACAGCTGAACGTTGCCCAGATTCTTTGATCATCGTAGGCCTTCCTGATTGTGGCCACAGCGCCATGACTTCCCTCTGTAGCCCACATTGATATCACTTGAAGGCTTGTACTGCCGTCTTTGATCATCAATTCGGTCAGAACATCCCTCGTAACCATGTCGGACTGGTGGCAAGAAGCAAATTAAGATAATGTTAGTACAAAAATAGACATTGGTAAACACTAAACACAGGTTATATAGATGAGGAATTAGCTCTAGGATTATATTGTTTTACATGGGTGTTGTTGGAGGCATCGGAAGGCGACGTCGACGCGCCCGCATCCGCTGGCTGCTGCATGCCAAACGATGCTCACATACTGGACCCTCGCCTTCAGATTCTCGATGCTGGCGATTGCCTCATCTAGGGGCAGTGGTGGAGCGATGCAGGCCGGGAGTGGGATTAAGCGGCGCCACCAGTCGGGCCTTGTGTCCAGGTGAAGAACAAGCTCGACGCAGTCCTCCACGTCATAGGTGAGATCGCGGATCTGCTTCACCAAGGTGCTCACAAGGTTATTGCTGAGATCCTCATCAGTGGTGGCACTGAGAAAGGACAGCATCATCTGGTACTCTATGGCAAAGAATATCAGATTCCTCTGCGCGCTCTCACGCAGCCTTGACTCCTCCGCTATAGCTGATTGCACATTGGTCAGGGTGCCCGTCACCAGCGACTTGGCGACCCCAAGCGCTAGGTCCGCCATTGGGACAGGCACCCAATTTGTGAATTTGGCAACTTGCCGATTAATTATTCCGTCAACGGCTCTGCTCGTTCAAGTCACTATTGTACAGACAACGAAAAATAAGGAAGCTGTCATTGCTCTGTCAAATGGTGACACCATTATGTACAAACAAACTTAGATGTAGATTTGTGACTGCGTCGGTTGATGCTACGGACACGCTACAACCACGAAACAACTGCAATTTGTAAACGAGCTGGCACTTTAAGAAATCTGCTGATTTTCAGACGTTACCAATCACCACTAGTGACGCATTTTTCATCTCTAATCAACGATTAGTGACAACTAAAAATTCTCCTCTAGTCGTGCATCAGGAGTCTTGATTCTTGACAAATTTTTCCATGCCGTTAGTCCCGCAACGTAAGCCAAGCTACGGTACTGATGTGCTATCCGACGTGACAAAGTTATTTTTTGACAATTTTTTTTTAGATGTTATTGGCACATCTTTATGTTGGGGGGATGGGTTTAGGAGCCGTGGCTCACGAGCCGAAGGCACAAGGCCTCAGACTATCCAACAGTGGCGGAGCCAGGAAAAAGAATCACTGGTGTCACCAGTCTAGTACATGCTGTGAACACAGCTAATAATCATCAATTTACACATACTTTATACTGAGATTACAAGACGTTATTGGTGTCTTGTGACACCATGAAAAGGCCCCGGCTCCGCCCCTGATCTCCAATGGTAGACCCAAAATGGGAGTTATAGTGAAAATGAGTCTTAAAACATCAAAAACACCTCTTCAATGGAACACCCAAATAGAAGACCCATTCTTGGAGCCGGCAGTCCCGCGACCCATAAATGTGTTACCTCATCACGTGACGCATCGAATCGTTCTTCCTCTCTGTTTCGTCTTCCTCTCTTTCGTTCTCGCTCTCACTGGCGGGGCTGGGGGTGGCAGGCTGGGGGCGGCGGGCGCGGGGCGACGGCGCTCGGGCGCGGGATGGCATGTTTCTTTATTAAGAGAAGGCATGTTTCTTTATTAAGAGATGGCAAGTTTCTTCATCCTCTTGTTTCTCTCTTCTTTCTCTTTTCCTCGGTTTTGCCCTTTCTTTTTTGATTGGTTTGCTTCTCTTGTGATTCCTGCAAGTTTCATCTCTAGCTTATCCCAACTTGCTTAGGAAAAAAAGGCTTTGTTATTGTTGTTATAAGAGAAGGCATGCCAGTTCCGTTTCATTGCAGAGTCAAGAACTGGACAAGATATATATTTGCGTTTCACCTTCTTATGAAGAAGAAAGAAACCAACTACTTCGACGATAAGAGTAGTAGGTATATATTTCTGATTTTTAGGAGAACGTACAATGCACATATTTTGTGAATAGAAAGAGATTATACAACAAAAAACAATACAACATAGCCAACTCGATCAAGGGACCAATGCTGAAAATACTGAAATGTAACTGGTTTACTCGCACAGAAAAAAAAAACATGACCAGCGACCTAAACCACTAAAATTAACCCACTCATGAACCTATCCCAGATATTCCAGAATTAAGTGCGTAGGTATAGCAACAACAACAAAAAGTAGGGGAAGAAAAAAGAAGGAATGATAAAAACCAGCCCTGTAGTCTTCTGGATGTGCGACAGATGACTGTTTTGGCCTCATCAGCACAAAAGCTTCAGAACAGGATTCTTCGGAAGCTCGGCAAGTCTTCTCCTCAACTCTTGCAGTACTGTATCATCATGGGAACTCTTAAGCTGGAGCACCTCGAGGTTTCGCATTGCTCGTGTTCCAAAAGTTACATCTAAGCTGGAGCTGCAAGAGATCTCGAGGACCTTGACTGCTCTGTAACAGTATACTTCTTGGCCATTCAACTTGACAGAGAAATCAAGCTTACCATCAATGAAAGACAGACGGAGAATACTAAGTTCTTTCAAATCTCGCAGGGGTTGTAGGTATCGTTCTGATAACTGCTTTATCTCCAAATGCATCTTTCTGAGATGGTCAAGCCTCGCAATCCACTCCGGCAACTTGCCCACGAGCCCATACAGTTTAAGGCTCTGAAGGTCGAATGGTGGCAAGAAGCTGGTGTCATCCAAGCAACCTGGACTATCCGTGCTAAGCCACACTGACAAGGATTCCAACTGAACGAGAGAAGTGATGGCAGAAATGAACTTCTCGCTGTTCTTCCTTTCGACACCGGATACTCCCAGCTTGCGTAGTTGAGTGAGGTTCCTAAGCTCTTTCAGGATTGTTTCCCCCCTTTTACCACTGACATTAACAACTCCTAGGGTATGCAACAAGGTTAGTTTCCCAATCTGCAGAGGGGGCACAACACTAACTATGGCGGTGGAGCCGGCACGGACATACTGCAGTCTCTTCAGCTTGGTAATGGACGCTTGCAAACTGACAATGGACGTGTGTCTGACATCAAGAATTTGGAGTTGTCTCAGCCCATCCAATGATTTAGGCAGATGGAAAATCTTACAGCATCCTCTCAAAGATAGGAACTTGAGGCGCGAAAGAAGCTTCACCATCCTCTCGAGGTCTTTATCTGTCACATCTGATGCATTCTCAAGATCAAGCACCCGAAGAACCTTCATGTTGTTGGAAATGAAGACCGATTCCCATTTCCCAAACACTGTTAGTGAACGTAGCCGTGTCATGTCAATGCTCTCAAACACAATCCTATTTCTCACCCAGCTTTCTTCTATGACAAGGTGGCGTCCGGTGCGCCCGGTGATTTGGCGGCAACTTCCATCCAGTGTAAGGACCTCCAGTGCAAATGAAACATTCTCTTGGTTTGGTCTTGAGATGATGTACTCGTGGAAGAAGGCATTGACTTGGCACTTGACCATTCTGTTCTGTGTATTGACTGTCCGCTCTGGTGGCTGGATCATGCTCAGCTCGATGAGCTTGGAGAAGAGATCCTCCCCATTCTCATCAGCGGTAGAGTTACCACTGTCCTTGGAGTAACCTTCTGCAACCCACCGCATCACCAAACGCCGCCGCCGAATGCCCTGAGACTTTGAGAAGATTGACAGGTAGAAGATGCATGGCCTCAGTATGTCCGGGCAGGTACGAAAATAGGAATGCATCCAGCTAAACAGGTCCTGTAGACGAGCAAATTCTGGCCTACTCTCCAGGTTATGCATGAATTCCTTGTTCATCATTTCAGTGGCCCTTTCGGTCCGAGCTAATAATATTTGGAACAAAAAGTCAGCTACAGCAACGATAACTCTTGGGAGTCCCCCACACTTTGATATAAGTTGTTTTAGCATTTCATCATTGTCAATAACTCCCGTATCGAAGTGTGGCTTTATCCTTTGTACCTACGGAGATAAAAAAAAAATAGCAGTTACATTAGAAAAACTGCATGACCAGCACACAACTGATGTGCATCAAATATGATGTCAAGATCCAACGATCAAATTTAGAAGTAATGAATTGATCTCCTGCTTTCTACGTTCTAACTTTTTACCCTAAAAGATAATTGCAGTCAACAACTAATATTCTTCAAAATACATTTGATTATACACCTCATATCTTTTTTGCAACTTCTTGAATCCTTAAATAGGCGAGAGTTGGAAACATTGGATCTACTAGTCCTCTTATATATCATCTTGACGCGCATAGAACTCACCCCAATTCACTTGGAATTGAGGATTACAGCAACTTAAAAAAAAACACCCACTTATGTAAGGCTGTATAGATTTGGTCAAGGTCAAATATTTGGTTGTCAATGACAAAATATAATAAAGATCAACAACATAAAAAATACGTTACTAAATTTATCATGAAACTTACATCATAAATGTAACTTTTTCACTTTGAAACAATGTATAGATATTGTTGGTCAAAATTATAATGTTTGACTTCAACCACATCTTGAAAGCCATATATTGTCAGACAGAGGGCGTACTTCTTAAACATGCACATTGGTGAGAGTTGGAAATACGG
Source organism: Eragrostis nindensis (assembly GCA_012490785.1). Classification (NCBI taxonomy): domain Eukaryota; kingdom Viridiplantae; phylum Streptophyta; class Magnoliopsida; order Poales; family Poaceae; genus Eragrostis; species Eragrostis nindensis. The sequence goes on from JAAXCT010000830.1 coordinate 62,566, forward strand.
GAGCTTTTGTCCTCTCGTAAGGTCTAGTGCAGAAATTGATGATTGCAGAGCAAACTTAAGAAAACAAGGTGATTTTTTTTTCTGAGAACAGCCAATTTAATACCCCAACAATCCACTTTATTTTTTTAATTACCCAAACAACACTTTGGCTCAGGTTACAAGCTTGAACAATTTAACTTTGTTCAATTTAACCCCAACAAAATTTATCTTTTATTATTTCTCTTGTATAAGTTTTATTTTGTTTTCGATTGACTATTCGGAGAAGACACATTATATCTTTATTAGAAAACTATTTTTGAAAAAAAACCAGCCCCTAATGTTCATGCATTAAGTGCATCTCATTGACATTGAGTTTTTAAATTTAACTTTGAAATTTCAGCTCCAACATTTCCATGGGAACAACATTTTTATAGCATGGTCACGATTTTTTATTTAGAAATTCTTATGGTCAAATGATTGAAAATGAATTTTTATATATTCTTTCCAAAAATACTGTTAAAGATGCCAATTTCCTCATACTTCTAAGTATTTACTAATGTATCCGAATGATTCACATTTTATTTCTGCATCTAAGTCTAAAGTATTTTACATAAAAAATATTCTTGAATACTAAAACCATTTCCTCAATTCAGATTCTTGAATCTAAACATGAACGCAAAAATATGTAACCCAAAAGATATGTAACCCAAAAATTCACCTCCATCGATATTAAAAAAAAAGCGGTGCACGTAGCTCCTGCTTGCGTAGGGTCCGGGGAAGGGTCTGACCACTTTGGGTCTTTTGTACGCAGCCTTTCCTTGTATTTCTGCAAGAGGTTGTTTCCAGGACTTGAACCCGTGACCTCATGGTCACAAGGCAGCAGCTTTACCGCTGCGCCAGGGCTCCCCTTCACTTTGGTATTTCACGGTTACAAATTCAAAATAACGATCAGTTGTCATATTATGCTTTCAATATTTATGCAATATAATTTTGGGGAATTCATACTTTGATATGTAAGTATGTAATAACATGATGCATGCCGGAACTTTAATCAAGGAGCTATAGAAGAGGAATGCTTCTTGTATGAAAACGCACCTCCTCCTTGAACAGATAAATTGCTGATTCAAATTGTAGACTTTTGACATTAAACACGAGCTCTTTTCTGTCTGCACAGTGTAAGGCAATGCTTGCTTCACTTGTTATTACAATAACAATGCTTTTATAATGTCTGGATACCAAGGCAGATTGTATCAAGTCCCATTCTTCTTTGGACTGAATATCATCAATGACGAGAATGCAGTTCTGATATTCGAGGAGATTGCGGCACTCTTTAATAGGGTCTCTGATGACCATGCTGTCACAGTATATAGTTTCCTTCGCTTCAAGAGAATGTGAATGAAATCCCAAAAGTAAGGTTTGACAGAACTTCCTTAGATCGAATGGACGGGGTACATCCACCCAGCTGCGCCGAAATGTTGGGTGTCGCTGCAATTCTTCTCGGTAAAATCTTCTAACAAGAGCAGATTTCCCAGCACCAGCTATTCCCCACACGGACATCACATGCAAATCTTCAAAACGAGCCTTAGACAAATAATCACGAAGCTCAAGCATTTCAGACTTGCGTCCTATGAGATTCACTGGGTCAGGGGACACTGGATAACCATCTCCATCACTTTGAAGATCCTGGGTGCAAGAGTAGGATGAAGTTTTGTGAGGAAGACAAATACCTCAAAAAAAAAAAATCATGTATGATGACCCTCCTTAGAATAAGTTACCACTATGTATACAGTATAAAGGTTATATCAGACACTCGATGCCTCTATCTCTCACGGGCAATAACCATTCCCTGGTAGTAACAGTGAGAGAAGCAATACAATGAAAACTATGAATAGTTCTCATGATTACAAATATATTGCGAGTACGTGACCGTTTCATGTACATCGGCTCAATTCCTCCTATCCATGCTTTTCATTCTCTGTCATTGGCTTGTGTTCCCTTCTCACTCTTTTTTGTAACTAAGAGCATCTCCAAAGGGTTAGCAGCCTAGCGCTCAGAGGCAGCCGGTTCGCAGTGGTGTGGGCTAGCTAGAGCAGAGGGGCACCTTTCGTTAGGCTGAAGAGTGGAGGCGGGTTCACACTATTGTGTGGGCTAGAGCACAGAGAGTCAGAGACAAAGACATGTAGGGGCACATATAGCTGCAGCTCGCATGGCAGTGGGTTCGCACAGCAAGATGGCTTCATCCACCTCGGTGATGGTGACAACTTGATCTGTGGCTCTTCCGCCACCATCTTTTCTGCAGGATCCATTCACAGCAATGTCTTCAAGAAGAATAATGCTCACTGGAAATTCTCGTGCGAAGGTGATCGTGGAGACTGATTCCAAGACCTTGGTGGAGCTTTGGCGTAATAGAGACTTGAATAGGTCAGAGATTGATATGATCCTGACAGATATACAAGAGCTATGTAATGTTTTCTCTTATTTTGATATAGTTGTCAAGCGTAGTGCAAACTGGGAAGCTCATATGTGTGGTCAACACGCTATGCATCATAGGGCCTTCTATAGCTGGTCATACCCTCCGAATTGCAACATGATCGTAACCCCTATGATTAATGAAGAGAAAGAGCTCTTGTCCCCCCCCCCCCCCCCCCCCCCCCCCCCCCCCCCACCCACACATATATCAGCCACCATGACCTCAGTGACAGATTTGAAGATGGAAAGAGGCTCAGCGACGATAACGGTACTAAATGGATGGAATTGTGATAGCAACAGTACATAAACGACCGGAAGTAGCAGCAACCAATCGGATGGGCTACGGTAATATGTTTTACTGTATAAAATGCTATGTTGCATGGATCTACCATATCCATGTATGATACTAGAGGATATTCTCTTATGAGCAGTTGAGAGATGATGATTTTTGTAGATACTTAATTGTTTACTATCCAAAATACTGGATTGATCTACAGTATTTGGATACTAGAGGATATTCCCTTATGAACAATTGTGAGATTTTTCCAACAGTAAAGAACGAAGATAGATTTTCCCAAAAAGTACTTCATGTTGCAGGCTTACCTTCTTAAAGAAGATGCGGAGAGAGTGATCAGCTGAGAACCACTGTATGTATGGAAGCCCTGTACAGAAGTTGGCGACCTCAAACTCTTGTGTGCACACAACAATACGGCTTCCCTTGCTCCTGTTGGGGAGGTATTTTCGGATGGCGTCCCACTCAGCCATGGAGGACAGATCCTGCAGGACAATGAGGAATGTTTGCTTGTCCATCTGCTCCATGAACTCCCGGACCAGATCCTCATCTGCCGCCACCGCTGCCTTCATTCTCTTCAGGACATCCGCACAACTGATTGCCCCATGTTGTTCTTCGCTAGAGTTTGCATAGAACTGATCCAACAAGCTTCTGATGAACTCATGGAGATTGAAGGGACGCGCCAACTTCACATAAGCGCGGTACCTGAAGCTTGTCCAGATTCTTGGATCGTCGTAGGCCTTCCTGACGACTGTGGACGGTGTGCCATGACCAGCCTCGGTGGTCAACACCGAGATCACTTGAAGCTCTGGAAGTCCCTTCTTGGTGAGGAGCTTGGAAAGAACATCTCGCTGCTTACTTTCTTCGGCGAGCATGTTGAACGACGACGCTCCGGTGTCAGCCGGTGTCAGCAGCTCCTGTGCCACGGGCACGGACTTGGTGCCAGGGTGACCGCCGATGATTTGGTTATAGCGGGCGTTCTGCCGGCTCACGTCTTCGACCCTCGCCTTCAGCTGCTCGATGTCGACGACGGCCTCGTCCAGGGGCAGCGCCTTCGCGGCGCAGCTGCAGAAGGAGCAGGAGACGAAGCGCCACCACCAATCGGGCCTCTTGTCGAGGTGGACGACGAACTCGATGCAGTCCTCGATGTCGTAGGCCAGGTCGCGGACCTGCGTCACCCAGGTGCTCACCACGCCATTCTTGACGTGCTCCTCGCTGGTGATGCTGAGGAAGGACTGCATCATGTGGAACTCGCCGGCGATGAACACCAGGTCCCGCTGCGTGCTCGACCGCAGCTTGGCCTCCTCCTTGATCGCTGACTGGGCCTTGCTCAGCGTCCCGTCCACCAATGACTTGGCGACCCCAAGCACCAGGTCCGCCATTGCTCAAGCTCTCCGACTCTGTCAAACTGTGGTGGTTGTGTGGGCGAAGCCCCCTAGCAGCAACTGATGATGCTAATAATGCTTGGAGCCCTGCATTTAGTGAGGACTGAGGACCACAGAGATAGGTAACATCAGGACAAGGATGGGCATTAGTTGACCTTGACCTACAACCACCAAACAGCAAGTTTGAGCATTATCAATAAACAAGAGTGCAAGATCTGCAAGATGAATCACACATAAAAATTTCACTGAGTCAACGGCTCTTGTCGCTCAAGTCAAGTCCCGCTATTGTATAGAAAAGGACAAGTAAGGCAGCTGCCATTGCTCTGTCAAATAGTGACTATATCAATGTACTATAAATTGTGCTGGGCTGTAGATTCAGAAGCTTAGTTTCAAAATCAAATCAACAAATTATGTGAAAGCTGGCCCCCTCATGCTACTGGAACCTTAATAACCTAGTAAATGAAGAGCATCTATCTAATTAATCACCTCCAGTGACAATACAGATTGTGGTAGCCAACGAATCTTATGGAACTTCTCTATTGAGATGCAAATAGCAATACATTATGTACACGCATGCATCGGATCATCGGATATGCAACCGATTTGTGAATTTGGCAACTTGCAGATTAATAAGTCCATCACCGAAGTCAATTCATCATTGTACAGAAAAAGGACAAATAAGAAAGCTGCCATTGCTCTGGTCGGTCAAGTCGAGTCATTATTGATACTACTACTACTACAAACAAAATTGGATGTACTCCTAGATGTTTCTCTTGAGAAAAAAAAAACTTGGATGTTAGATGTGTGATTACCTCGGTGGATGCTACTGCTAGACAAGCTAAAACCACGAAACAGCTACGATTTGTACTAGCCAGGCTCGAGTGAGGTGAGTTGGTTTCTCAAGAAGCTAACCAATCATTTACACGACTGGTCAACTTCAGGCTTCGAGCAAGATAAACTAGTAACCGGAGAACAGCCGCGCACGCGCTCCCGTGCTCGGGAGCTCGCCGCGACGCGCGAGAAAGTGAGAGGGGAGGTGCGCGAGCTCACCAGAGGGGGTTCGAAGATGGCTCAGAGGGAGGCGGTCAACGACGAGAGGCGGCGGAGCTCGTAGGAGCGCGTCGAGGACCGAGCTCGGTGCTTCATCGCGATACTGCGGCGCCGAAGAGGGGAGTGGCTCCGCGGCACGGATCGACTCGACTCAAGGCGAAGCTCTTCACCGGAAATGGAGGCGGCGACATTCGGGTTCGGCTCTGGGAGCGGGGACTGGCGGCGGAGGGAGTACAGAACCGCGATGCGGGTGCTCGGTTAGTTCAAAACCGGGGAGGAGGTTGCGGACGGCTGGTCGCTGGGGGCAATTCAGGGAAATCAAGACAGTTGAAACTGAACCGGTTTTCGCGGAAACCGGTAAACTGGTCCGGTCGGTTCAAACGTACGGTTTCTAGATTTGAATTTCGAATGAATTTGAATAGTTGACTTGTTTTGATCGGTTTTGATTGAAAACCCAGTAAAACCTGTGAGTCTGGTTTCCGTGATTCGGTCGGTTATTGAAACTCTGTCATCAATTACCCTTCTTGCCCGTGACTTTCATCTTGTAGACAACTTCTTTACAATGGATTCGTTTGCTCCACATTTGCCACGTAGGCATAAAGCTAGTGCAAATGACAGTTCTACCCCTTGTTGTTTTTCTTCTTCCAACGTGTCGGCAGGCGTGCCATGTCGTTCTCGTCCGTTCCAGTGATGACCCTCGCCCCGTCCTCGCCGCCAACAGGCGCACATAGCTCTACGCCACCGTCCTTGCCACCGTCTTACCATTACCGCCGAGACAAGCTATTCGACCCGCCGCAAGTTGACATAAGGTCGAGAGCGGCTCGAGGGGCACCCGACGACGTGGGAGGGGCGCGAGCACGCAGGAGGCCGTGGGCGGATAGGTAGCTCACCAGCGCTCGTTGGTTCCAGTGATGACGTCACTCCGAGACCTCCAGCAAGCGCACACAGCTCTGTGCAACCATCCTCGTCGCCGCCTTTCTAATGCCGCCGAGACGAGCTATTCGACCCGACGCGCAAAAGCAACCTCGTCACCCAGATTCGCCGTTGACCCGAGGTGATGAAACAAAAGCAAAAATATACTGATCAGGAATTACGAAAGCTAAACTAACGTCCATCACTACGTAAGCCTCAATGTTTCACCAATTAAATGAAATGACCTCAGAATGGTATAAGCGATTAAGAAAATGTTCCAAAACTCTTTTCTTTCAATATTTATAGCTACCACACCACATTATTAAGAAGCCATTATCAAAACAGTTGGATGCCAAATCATCCTACAAAACAGATCTATTAAGTTATTAGCAAATCCATAGCAGTGTTTAAAAAAGTGGTGGGAAAAAACGAGCGGAGACGTTCTAGCTAGGCGTTTCTCAAAAATTAAGCGAAATGTATAATATATTTTTATATATTATAAATTTTCAAATTTGGCCAGCATGAAAACTTTCCTGCATACCGTTTCCATGCGCGGAGATCCTCCGCCGAACAGCACCGTGTCGTGAGGGTCACTGCCCGATGCCCCTATGCTCTGAGGGGCCTATGCATCAGTGAACCCTCAGCACGGGCAGTAAAACAGCCGAACCCGTGCATAAGTGAACTATGGTTCCCATTTTCATACATCTTCTGTTGTTCCCTTGCGTCAGTGAGCACCAAAAGGCGTGATTTTGAAAGCTTAAGCGCTTGTCCACTTAACAACCATAGTTTTCGGGAAAGCGAGGCGGTGGGCATAGCTCGCTCAGCGCTTAAGGGGGTGAAGCGATGGCTTTTTAAAACATTTATCTATAGCAAACAGATCCATAACAATCAAGAAGATGTGTAGAAACTCACATTGTAGGTGACGTTGAGAATCTCTGACGACTAAATAGGAAGAACTAAGCGGCCAACGGCTATGGTGTTGATGATTTGAACGTAGTAATTGCTTGAAGTGGTCGAGCTAACAATGGCATTCTTGCCATCAGCCATCTTCATGAAACGCTGACGATCGCGATGAGCAATATAGACCGAATCGGCTTCACATCCTCTCATTTTTATGTACTCCTCTTGTCTCTCATTGAATTCCTCTTCGTCCTCACACTTTATACCCCTAACCAACCTCAAACTGTATGGCCATGACTTTGGTTTTCAATGTGAGATTTCCTTCTCATATTGCTTGAAATCGCTCATCAACCACTCCCCCATCAAAGGCTTTTTAATCTAGGCCCATCTACAGATTGGGGTGGGACCGGTTAACCAAAAAACCGATAAGTGAAATTAACCGAACTGGTGAAAGGGTCTCCAACCTAGTGGTTAGAGCACATGAGTAGCATCTAGCAGACCTAAGTTCAACTCCTTGTAAGAACAGATAACCAGGCTGGAATAAAAAAAAAGTTTTAAAAAATAGGTTGGAGTTTCTTCTACTGACTTCGGTAAAAAAAAATAACCGAACTGAAAAATCAAAAATTTCTGAGAATATCAGTTAACCGTAAAAAAAGTGTTAATTTTTGGCTATCATGGTTAACCGCATAAATTTCAATTTTCACCCTGTAGAAACCGAACTACCGAATAAACCAAAGTTTAAGCTCAATTTAACTTGTACAGCCTAGTAAAGCAAAAGTCCACAGTCCAAATATCATCCCATCGGCCCATATAAGTAAAGAAACCCAAAGCCCACTAACCACACAACTCTTCAGTCTCTTCTTCCTCCTCCAATCCACCTCTGGCGTTGCCTGCACAACCACTCCCTCCTCCACTCACAAGCCGGCAGTGGCGCCGCTCCTTCCCCTTCCATCGCGTGCCGTGCCGCGTCGAGCCACTGCCGCCCTTCCTCCACTCGCGCGCCCCCGCCCCTCCTCCCTCCCCTCGCGCACTGCGCGGTGGCGCCGCGCCACCGACCTTCCCCTCCTCTCCTCTCCAGTTCGATCCGATTTTCCTTTGTGGATTTGGTGAGGTTCAGTTTGTTTATTCGGTGATTAACTAATAACCGAAAAAATTAACCGCAACCAAAACCACAACCGAAAATGGTCGGGTATTGTTTTTTAAAGTATAATTTCAGCTGCTTTGCATAATCGAATTAAATTCCAACCGATTAAACCGAACTAACTGAAGTCCCAGCCCTATCTACAGTAGCTGTTTTCCTGGAGGCTCTCGTTGGATCTACACCAGGACCCACATCTGATGTTATTTTTTTAGCTTAACTACAAATTATGGCTATGTCGAGTCGTTGCTGACTTCAAAAATTCATGGCAGGTGCCTATGTTACCTTTTTTAAAATTATATTTATTAGAAAATCCTTTTCTTTTAGAAAATACAAATATCGAGATGGTAATTATTGTGATATTGTCAGGATGGAGCGGTATTATTATTTTTTAGCATGAGCGGTAAATAGTTTGGTCGGTTCCCCTCCTCGATTACGGTAGAGCCCGGCCCGGTTCAGGGAGCCGCCCTGCTCCAGACCCCGACCAGCGGCCGCAGATCCTCCCCCAATCTCTCTCTCCTCGACCGGAACCCTAATCCTCTCTCCCACCCTCCCATGGATCGCGCCCGCTCCTCGCGCCGCGCCCGCGACGACGACGGTCACCACCGCTCCCGAGATAGGGACGACGACCGCCACCGTCACCACCGCAAGCGCGACGCGGCGGACGACGAGGACGAGCGCCGTCGCCGCCGCCACCGCGACGATGACGACCGCCACCACAAGCGCGACGGCGGCGGGGACGATGAAGACCGCCGCCGTCGCCGCCACCACCGGGACGACGACGACGACCACCGCCGCACCAGCCGTCGGTCGCCGTCCCCGTCAGAGTCCCCACCGCCCTCGGCGAAGCGGGACCGGTCGTCGAGCCGCCCGCGGGAGTCGGTCGAGCGCCGCGACACCGCCGACCTTGAGCCGCCTCAGTCGTCGTCGCGGAAGCGGAAGGGCCACGAGGGAGGCGGCGGCGGGGACGAGGCCGACCGCGAGGCGGGCAAGCGGGCCAGGGCTTCCGTAGACGCGCCTCCGCCCAAGGAGGACAGGCCCAGGCGGGAGCGCCGGAGATTTGAGGATGTTGACGCCAATGGTGATGAGAGGGGTATCCCATCTCGTGAGCAGAAGAATGGGACCCTTGCAGTTAATGGTGATTCGCAGAGCGGTGCCATTCCTAAGGTGAGCGCCACAGACTGATGCAGACTTTTGTATGTTCGAAAGTGCTTCTAAAGTCCACTAACTTATAATTTTGAAGAACCCAGAGTTATCGAATTCGGATAGTGCTCCACTTTTCCTACTTATTTCTCTGATATGAAGGACTTGAACAAATGCATGAACATTTGTTTGGTTCACAGGGTATTGGTTCAGTGTCAAAACATAGAGAGTTCAGTAGTTGGTATGTCTTAGGTTCTTTGATTCTGCCTGAAAAGTTCATATCAGCTAGATGAGTGGTATTATTATTGAGTTTTCTCAGTTGTCAAAATATCTCAGGAGATAAAATGTTTTGCTGTTGCTTCCTATGAGGTGCAAGTAGTGCACCTGCAACAATACTTCCCTTCTTGCTTGAAGAGTTTGATACCAAGTGCCAACATAAGTAAACACTGCTAGTTTTACTGCATCGTGGACCAAATGGGTCGTTCGTCACTTCATGCTGTACCATTTTGGTTCATGTTGATCCAATATTGATGGATAGTACAATTATCTTTTAGAGAGATCAAATGATATGCAGGTTTCATCTCTAGCCTACCCCAACTTGCTTGGGACAAAAAGGCTTTGTTGTTGTTGTTGTTGGTTGTAGAGATCAAATGATGTTTTAGATATGAAGTCGTCTGAGGGTGGCATAAGTATTTCTGAAAGTATTCATATGATCTGTGGGATGGCTACGTTATGCTTTTAATAGTGCGATGGAATAAGGGAATTTGTAATGGTTATGCTGTGATACTTGGTATACTGTAAGCCAATTGAGTGCTCAGTCAGGACTTAAAGCTGCGTTAATCTCTATGTCCTTTTGACTATTGTATAGATTCGTAATCACAATACTTTTTCCAATGGTTGGTAGCATTCTGGTTTGTTCGCTACATATTCCAATTGATTGAATTGTTAATCATGGCAAATTTATGCTCCATTACTTTATTTCTTTTTCTGTTTTGACTTTGCATCTTTCTTATTATGCAGGCTGGTTATCAGCAACCGCTCCATGCTGCACCAGTTGTTGTGGTGCCATCTTCTGTTCCTGTTTCTTCAAAGGTATCCTCGATTACCACCAACAATGAAAATGAAGGAGTTAGTATTAGATCTGATGAGGTTACTGGAAAATCTAGTACAGATGGAAGTGCAACCTCAGCTACTGGCAAAAGTAGTAACCTATCTCTTGATGCTTTAGCCAAAGCAAAAAAAGCTTTGCAGCTGAAGAAGGAACTGTCAGAAAAACTCAAGAAACTACCTAAGGTACGAAATCACAACTAGGTCCAGTCTGTTACTCCAAATTTCTGTGTTTTCCTTTTGCAACTGTTCTAAGTTCCTTTTTCCATCCTTCACAGCTGAATAATAAACTTGGTACTGATACACAAGTTTCTAAGAAAGAAGGAAAAAGTTCTGTATCAGTTTCAGAAGCACAGCCCGCTTCTAAAGGAGAGGACAAAACTAGTAGTGTCTCTGGGACACAGGCTACAGCTGGCGCGATTGGTATTCCAGGCCTTAACATTCCCAATCTGGATGCTGTGAAGCGAGCACAAGAGCTTGCTGCTAGGATGGGGTTCCGCCAAGATCCACAATTTGCTCCTGCCATCAACTTATTTCCTGGTACATCCGCTGAACTAACTGTGCCTCAGAGACCTGCCAAGGCTCCTGTTCTTCGCCTTGATGCTCAAGGAAGGGAAATTGATGAGCATGGAAATGTTATCAATCTGACAAAGCCAACCAATTTGAGTACTCTAAAGGTAATGTTGTCCAGTTTACACAAAATTGATTATAAAATGTTATCAATAGTTCATTTTGGTGACGGCTGCTATTGTTTCTCCTTTAATAGGTCAATATAAATAAGCAAAAGAAGGAAGCTTTTCAGATAATTAAACCGGACTTGGATTCTCTTGCAAAATCGAGTGCTCATTTTGATGAAAGGATGGGTATCGACCAAAAAAAGCTCTTCCGTCCTAAAAGGCCTGGGTTTCAGTTTGTGGAGGAAGGCAGACTCTCTAGGCAGGCTGAATTGCAGAGAATTAAGGTCTGCTTAATGAACCTTTGTGAATTATTTCAGTTATTATGTTGCTTTTAACACTTGTGCCTTATTAGATTGTTTTTGTTACCTAGAATCAATTTGGCGAAGCACAAGCTAAAGAGCTCAAAGTAAAGCAAGCCCAGCTTGCCAAGGCAAAAGCAGAAGTGGACATGAACCCTAACCTTATTGAAGTTGCTCCTGGTGGGAGGATTCCCAAGCAAAAGCAGAAGGAAGTGATTCCAGACATTGAGCCATGGTTTGTTGTTTCTCCGCTTGAATGATTTTTCGAATGTTACCAGGTCAATGGCAGGTACTTACTAATTTCATTCTTTGCAGGGATGCAAAAATTTTAGAGACTGCGACATACGAAGAAATCTCTGTTGAGAAGCTTAATATGAACAGGATCACCATATATGTAGAACATCCAGAGCCATATGAGCCACCAGCTGAACCTGCACCGCCGCCACCCCAGCCATTGAAGCTGACTAAGAAGGAGCAGAAGAAGCTCAGAACACAGCGACGTCTTGCTAAGGAAAAAGATAGGCAAGAAATGATTAGGCAAGGTCTCTTGGAGCCACCCAAACCCAAGGTTAAGATGAGCAATCTTATGAAAGTACTAGGCTCTGAAGCTGTGCAGGATCCAACGCGCCTGGAGCTAGAAATAAGGACTGCTGCTGCAGAACGTGAACAGGCTCATGTAGATCGCAACATCGCCCGCAAGCTCACACCATCTGAGCGCCGTGAGAAAAAAGAGCGGAAGCTTTTTGATGATCCTACAGTGGATACTATAGTTTGTGTGTACAAAATCAGAGACCTGTCCCACCCGCAGACACGCTTCAAAGTCGATGTGAATGCTCAAGAGAACCGGCTAACTGGTGCGGCAGTGATCACTGATAGTATTAGTGTTGTGGTTGTCGAAGGAGGCAAGAAATCAATCAAAAGGTACAATAAGCTCATGCTGAACCGGATAGACTGGGCAGCTGCAGTTGGTACTGAGGATGATGCTGATGAGGAACCTGACAAGCCGGTAAATAGTTGTGCATTGGTCTGGCAGGGTAGCGTGGCAAAGTCTGCCTTTCACAGATTCACTGTTCACAATTGTCGGAGTGAGGCTGCTGCCAAGAAGGTTTTCATTGATGCTTCTGTTCCGCATTACTGGGATCTGGCTGTGAACTTTTCGGAAGATTCATCATGAGCACGGGACCTTTTCAAACATGGGTAGCTGTGATCTGCTATATCTGCATCCATGGCAAGTCTTCTTATTGTTCCAGCATTATCGCTTGTCACTATGGCAAGTCTTATCAAGTAGTGTATGGAAGATTCATCATGAGCACGGGACCTTTTCAAACATGGGTAGCTAGGATCTGCCATATCTGCATCCATGGCAAGTCTTCTTATTGTTCCAGCATTATCGCTTGTCACTATGGCAAGTCTTATCAAGTAGTGTATACTACTATGAGTGAGGACATTTCCGTGAATCCGTGATGTTGATGTTTATTGCGGGATTAAAATGACCTAGAAACCATGCTAGGCAAAACTATTGAATTTTGCGGTATACACTTTCAAATAAGTCTTGCAACATCTTTGTGGTAGCACATGTTGAGTTTTTGTGGTGTGAATTGCGGTCCTGGTTCAGTGAAGTTGCATTGTTATGTTGATATATGAACCTTTACAGATCTGCAATGTTGGGTTTGAATTTATGCAATGTAATGAGCACATGCATGCTGCTTTGGCACGATGTCTTACTGGTCAGGATAATCTTTAGATGTTTTCCTTGAGTACCAATGTGCACACTCTTCCTTCCCTGTCTACTTGGTTGGAGAATTTGATATCTTTTCTTGTTCTGCCCCAGTTCTAGCTGCATCTACTATTTTCAATGCTGTGTGTGCTTGGCTTGAATAAAATTCTCTTGGGAATTCGGGCCACTCTTCAGCCTTGCTGAGTTTTTTTTTTTGAAGGCAAACGACCCCGAAGGGTCTAGATAGCTCTTATTAATTTCCCGAAGATGGTTACATCACACACAACCTACTTTACAGAAACACCCACAACAATATAGGAAACTGCACTCATGCCCTTGGAAGCTTCTGGAATCGCTGTAGCCAACAACAGAGTACTGCTCCACAGCTGCATCTCCAGCGCCGGATTCCTCGGGGAGCATCACCAATCTTGCATGCCAAGCACCGAAGGATGGAGAGGGCGCCTTCGAGAGATGTTCCGGTGCAACCGGCCCTTCTCGTGCTACCGTGCTACCGAGCACTGTAGCACAAAAAATATGCATCGAAAAATTGCAACAAAAATATGAATGGATAGTGCATGCAACGATCTACAATTCATATTTTTGGTTGAAGTGCAACCGAAGCTCGTACAAGAAGATACAAAAAAGAGAAATCAGTCTGTGAACAGTGCGGGTTGCAACTGTTCATCACACACCCGCAACCCGTTACTATTCACAGGCTGATTTCTCTTTTTTGTATCTTCTTGTACGAGCTTCGGTTGCACCTCAACCAAAAATATGAATTGTAGATCGTTGCATGTACTATCCATTCATATTTTTGTTGCAATTTTTCGTTGCATCGTTTTTGCGCTATTCCGAGTGGTAGCACGGTAGCACGGGAACCCGCGGTAGCACAGGAACTTTTCCCGGGCGCCTTCTCTTGATCTGAGCGACATGAGCTGATGAGCCCAGACATAATCGCCCAATCTGAGAGCCTCCAATCGGGAGGTAAAGGAAATCAGACCGGAGAAGATCCTCATCGGCAAACTCTCGAGCTGCCACATTTGAAACCGGCCTAGATGCATCTCTAAACACCAGATCAGCATGTTCTTCTGCTTGCGTTGGGGGTTGCAGCCACAGATCTTCAGGAAAAAGAGCTTACGAAGGGGAAGGATTGCACGCACGTCAGGAAGAAGACCGACGGCGGAAAGCAAAGGCATCACGCCTAACTCCACACGGGAAAAAAAAAGCTCTTATCGGAGCCGAAGAGGAACAAATCACCACCGCTTGGAACGATAGGGATGAACGGCAAACTGAGAAAAGAGCTAACAACTAAACCTACTACCTACTGCTATACAGGGGAGGGACCCTCGCCCTACACAACGCTGGCGTCAAGCCGGAGGAGGAGGGGAGGGGCCAGAACGGCCGAGAGAGAGAGGAAGCTTGGAGAAGTACTGTTGGAGAGAGTTCCGCAGAGGAGAGAACTGCCTTTGAAAACAGTGCAGCCTTGCTGAGCTCTAAGATCGAACACGAATATTATTATATTGCCAGAGAGAGTAACTAGTCTTGTCTCAAAAGATAGTCTCTAAGTAAAATGAGAGACTGAAACATAGGACTCACCTTTCATTAATGCTCAAGCGATAGCTGTTAGTTCTTAGCTAGCTCTCTCAAAGAGAAAGCTCTTACATGCCTCGTTGGCCATTGAAGTAGCCTGGTCTTCAAGATTGTTCTTTTTTTCTGTCTCTGACCCTGGCGCAAGCGTGCTCTTAAACTGACTACTGTTGCTATTGACGCAGTAACAAGATGGGTTCTTTTCTGATACATTTAGATCCCCTGTTTAAGCTTGTAATTTTTACGATCCAGCTTTTGAATTGTGGATTGTAGAATTGAATCAGGAAGGCAAAATTTGGAGAGTGTTTGTTTAGATTCTACAATCTAGTTTTCAGTCACTTACACTAGGATCACAGTAACAATGGGTATATATTTGAACCAAAATCCATCAAAAATTAGTCTTGAGCAGATTGTGGATTCTGCTTCAGATTCTAATTCTGATTGTAGAATCCAGACTAAAAAACTGGCTCTTTGTTTCAGCTTCTGCTTTTAGAATTTAGAATCACATCTCAAACAAAGAGACCCATAATCCCCTTTGGGATTCTTGCATTTGAAACAGGTCGCAAGCATGTATGGATTCATGAAGCTTCAGAACACTCTGGGAATTGTGCATTCCATCGAGCATGTTCAGAACATGCAGGTGTGAAACTGCGCTACAGTTCAGCAGCACACATACTTCCTCTGCTTTTAAATTGCTGTCGCCTTAACCTTTTAGTTACACTTTGACCATTCGTCTTATTCAAAAACTAAAAATAAAAATTATAATATATTTTGTTATAATTTGTTTTTTCATGAAAGTAAATTGAAATGTAATTTATAATTTTACGTATTTGAATCAATATCTTGAATAAAACAAATGATCAAATGTAACAATTTATGGACTGATGGAGTATACAGGAATGCATAAATCACTAGAACAAGACCAGCTCTTCCTGACGGGCTAACGTAGCCAACACAACCGTTGGGGTCAGCTCCATTAGGCAATCGGGTCAACTTTAGCAATTAAGAATGGAGTTGTGTTTTAGTGAGGATTACACAGTTTCTCCAGTGTCATATGACGCCAATAAAATGGGATAGCGTCGTCCTTCCTGAAACTAGGATGAGCAGGATCACAACCACAGCATCCACAGGAGACGCAAAGAGATTTCTGCACAGGATGACTGTTGACACGGTAACTGAAATTTAATCCCCAAGTACAGTCCATTCGACCCTGACAGTTACTAAACAACATGACGGTCAGCAGTTCAACTTCAGACAGCGTCAGCGAGTCAAACAAACGAATGTACACAGGATGGCAGGCTCTCCGGCACCAACTCAAAGTGAAGGCAAGAGCCAAAACATGGAAACAGCAGATGTGGCTATGAATGACCATGTGATGAACGCCAGGATCACCGAAAGCTCATACCGGCCGCATGACAGCTGAGGGTACATCCTGCAGAAGTGGACGTCTCTCTCGAAAAGGATGGTCACACCGGCAGAGGCAGAAGCTGCTGCAAACGAGAGAATCGCCGTGACCTGCATGCACAATGCCACATTATTCTTCCATTGAAGGTTTGTTTTTGCAAAATGGTGATGGTCTTTTGATAGTTCAAGAGAATCAAGGTGGCTTTCCAAGTTTCCAACTTCATTAGAAGATAAATGCTCGTTTTCCAAGGAAAAATCCAAAATTCATTTGATGTAAGATAACGAAAGGGCCAAGATTCATACTTGGTCGAGTCATGTGACGTCTACTAATACATAAAAGTACAAAATTTATCCATCTATCTTTGCACATAGAACATTCCTGACCCTTTGATTACTGACATTAAATGGCTCAGATTCATTCTATGAATCTAGCCAACCCAAACCATCAATCTTGCAAACCCAAAAGCATGCATCCATGGGTATCCCGCTGATCTGATACTATGAATACAACCCTTTAAACCTTGTTATCTGAGTCTAAACAACCCTGATTTTGTAAGGTGGTAATAGTGACATTGGCATATGATTCTGGTGATGTTGCAGCAGCGACAAATTGGGCAATATCTCTTCCTTATTCATAACCACTATGGATGCTTTTATGAGGTGATTGCTACGTGCCAGATGAGCTTTAAGTGTGGGTCGTACTAACTTGTGCTTATGATATCGAGCATACCCAAAAGCAGCACGAGGCTCCTTTATTGCGCTGCTATGGAAGTACTGGAGCAGCCGCAATGCTGACTCATGGAAAAGCAAGGTTCTTAGTTTCATTATGTAGCACGATTCCGGTTGCTAGATGGGAGGCTGAGGCTGGTTGGGCAAATATCAATGTAGAGAAATGTAGGTGCGTGGAAAATCAGCTGGCTGAGGCTGGTTGTATGACAACCTAAGCTGGAGGCCAAGCCAGATGCTGTGCCACATCGCAAAATCAGCTAGGGGTTAGTTTTGCTGAATATTAGAGTTTGGAGGGTTAGAATCATGGATTTATACTTTTGCTAGTGGTTGGTTTTGCTTAGTATTAAAGTTTGGAGGGTTAGAATCATGGATTTGTACTTTTGCAGGCCAAGTGGACTCCAGATACATGTCTACAGGATTATTTGGGCTACCACATGAACCAATTGTCTGCCTCTCACACAGTTTTGTCAATGTTACTGACAATCATTGCATAGCCTTATCTAACAAAAAGAGCACATAAAATTAGTAATTGGCAAAATGCTACTTGTATGATATTAAGTGCAAACAACATGTTTTTTGACATTTTCTGGCAACATTTCTCTAGTGATGAAGATACCAAATGCCATTTGATTACTATTGATATAATATAATCACGGAAAGTCATGATAGCAATTGATTCGACGGGGAGAAAACAAAAAATCGTACAAAAGCTGGCAAACTAATCAGCCAACTTGAGTAAAACATATTGATCTTTACCATGAGATGTTCAAAAAATATGCTCAGGATAACTGAGCGTTTGACTTTTTCTAGTAAATAATTTCCCTTGGCTAACTACTCAAATCAATGTGGTGGCTCGACTCAAACTACTTGATATTCGTCCAAAAAAAAAAAGACCTACTTGAGTTAAAAAAATGCAAGTGTGAGCAGGGTAATAGAACAGAAACATAAAATACTTACCCAGTCACCGACAACAAACAGGCTCACAAGCACAGGGTTGTGAAGATCTCTTTTAGTCTTCAACGAATAGATATCAAGGCAAGCAAGGCCGAAGCTCCAAAGAAGCTGCAGGCCCATTGAAGCAATCAAGTAGCTGAAAAGAAAAGAGACCAGAGTAAAATAAACAGTACAGATATGATTGACGTTAAGTTTCAGATTTGAACTCCTTTCCAACGCATATTAGACTAAAACTTCAGATGTGATCATGTGATTCGATACAGTCTCAAATGCATAAATCGTGAGCTAGAAAGAAAAACCATTTATTCATCAATGCACTGATCTAACTTGAAAATTCTGCACATAAATGGTAAACATGGAATAAAACTGTAGCGTTTCATTAGTCACACGCATATGCACACATGCGCAGCCTGTCATGTCCAAGATTGCCACTTTTTTTTGTTAGAGGATTCTTTATTTATCTCTGAACTCGGGAGCAGTCTCAGCTCTGTTTTCCAATTCTGATAAGAAATCCTAGCAAACAACCTGGCAGAACACCTAAATAAAAGCCTAAGAATCCAAACATGATTCGGTAATAAGACAAGTTTAGTTTCAATTGAATAACTAATCACCTCCCAAGATGGTGGATTCTTGTAAAAGAGAAAACAGTATTATTTAACTGGTGATAGCCCTTAAAAAATACTTTAACTATGGTTAACTCAGCCAAGGGATGGACATTTGAAGCCAGGTCACATTTTAACACAATACAATGGTTAAGTTTGTAAAACAAAAGAGAGAGCTCTGGATGCCCAAACTGATTGCCTGATCCAGAGCAAGCACACCATGTAACACCCTGCGTCCAAAATCCGCTTACCGCCCAGCCCCCACATGGGGTGGACATGCGCATGCACATAGCACCTCTCTTATATTTTCGTCCTTGCTTCGTGTAAAAGTGTTAACCCAGAAGTTCTATGCTTGGAACCAACAAGGGTTATATGCTGACCCTCACCCACCTAAACAATCCATGTTGGACTATTCCCACAACCACACCACTTCTGGGCCACTCGGGCCGAAGGCTTCAACGGGCTGGGGTGTTACAAACCAAGTCATGGTGTTATGAGAAAAGTATTGTGTTCAGCCAGTTTGCAGTAACTACTAACTAGGTGATGGACATGATCAAATGAACAAGTCTAGTTCCATGTTCATGAGCCATCAGCAGGAAATGTATGGCCCCTCATTTGCTTGAATTCTAAACAAGGTGCTTAAATAATAAAGATAAGTTATGGGGAATATTCAACATCAGTCCTACAAATTTCTGTAAGATAAGAGTTTGAACCGTTCAGAATTCCTTAGCGTAGGAAACCCTTCAACATTCCCAACGTCATGAGAAGACAGAGAGACTCAAATTCGATACTTTCTGAAGCTTGATGGCTGGTTTTTCAGTCTTATTGGAGGGCAAGGGCAGACAAAAAGGGGGGCAGTGATTCAAAAACCTCTCCACATCAACAAGGTTGAGTGTAGCCGTTGCCAGGCAGCAGCAAGGCTCATGGATAGGGTTGAGTGGGATTATTGGTGCTAAACTATGTAAACACAAAGTTTGAGAAGCAAGGGTATATTTGTAACATTCTTGCATTTATATTTGGCGAAAGAAAAAAAAAAGCTGGACTACAAGAAAAATGGCAAAAACGATGATGGAGATGGTGCAAGTCCAATCTCTAACAAAGTTGTGGTATTAAACTGAAGTACTGAACAGTGAATATTCAACATGCCGAAACAACATGTTCTGCAAGGATGCCTTATTTTACATTAGCACGCAAGCATAATGAAGTGATATCACAGCAGCTTACACTGTAATTATCTAACAACTTGCTTGTAATTTGACAAAGAAACTGAAATCCAAGACCTAATCCCTTCATCGAAACAAGGGTGCTTTGACGTTTGAACCATCAAATTCAAAATAAATAATCCAATATAAAGAAAGGTTGTGTTTGACAAAATCCAGTGAAAACTACAAAAAGACTGACAAAAATTAGTGATGAGCCAGGCTAAAAGGTCAGCATTGACACAGCAATTTCAGAAGAAAAACGTTGTTTATTAGTTGCATTTAAAAATCACAACCATACATTTTAGCCAAATAATATATTTGCAAGTTCTAGTAAAATGGCGACACGGTTTACACAGCTCAAAAATTAAGTTCGAACTAAATGGACCAATAATCACCAAGATAGCCTTTGCAACTAAAACAGTTCTTCAATGCTGAAATTTCGTAAAAACTAAAAAACAAAACTCGTGGGGACAAAGATGATTCATGGATTCCAATTCACAAATTCCAGTCGAACTTTTTACCACCCAAGAAATGTGTATTTGCCATAAGCACAAAGATGGATTCGGATTGATGCCGTTCTTAACCGAACTGAAGAATTTTACTTCCAATTCACAAGCGGAGGCAGTACCAGAAGGCCGAGAAGCGGGTGTACGCAGAACCAGAGGCCATGACAGCAAGAGAAGCACTCGCAAAGAAGCATTGCAAAACACGCAGAAACAAACTGCACAGGCTCCCTGGCCTTCCCATTAGATCGGCCATCCTCATGGGTTGATGCACTTTATGTTGCCACTATGTAGTCGCTTTGACAGGAACAAATTACTGGAGAAGGATGAGACAATGGAGACGACGGCCACAGCCGCCGCAACTTGAAAGAGCAGTGGATGACCCCGAGAGGAGAGAAAAGGAAACCCTAGGTGCTGGTACTCATTTTTGGGAAGTGAGTTGAGGAGTGAATGGGGATAAGGACATGGAAAGGGTGGGGGAAGGGAAGCAACAAATAATGGACATCAGTTACTTATGGACAGACGCCAGTAATGAATTAGTAAATTTTACTATCTTCTTACAAAATCCCATAACTATGAATATGGAGCTGGAAAATATATATGCCACATGACTTATGGCTGCCTTTTGGAAAATTGCACTAATATCTTCAAGATTAAATCCCTAATTTTTATACAATATCATTTGAAAAGTGAAATGTGTTAGTATTACTCCAGATTTTCCAGCCCACATGGCCGTTCGGGACAATTTCACAAAAAATCATGTAGCACCACATCCGCATGGCATGTCCCACCATATGCTAACGCTTCTCTTTAATGCTAAGGTCTTGCAGAAAGTACATTATGCAAATTCACGGGATTCCTGACATACTTCCAAGTATAATTATCTATATATACATATCAACAAATAAACAAGGGAAAAGGAAGCATAGGAAAACCAACTACTTGTTATACTGTTATGCCACTTTCAATTAATACCTTTTTCCTTTTTATTCTGTATCTTTAGCCATGTACTACCACAAGTATTCCTCACCAAATGGCATCCACTCAAGATTTAGGCGTTAATGTGCACAGGACAATAGAAATGGACACCTTAAATATCAACTACATCTGAAATTGTATAAATTTTACAAAACTAAAGATTAAGTTGGTAAAACAGTAGTAAAGAAACAAAGGACTTAAGTTACGAAACTACATAACTTTAATGAGCCCCATACCCAACTGGATGTGTAACCTCCTGTGCCGAAATGAAGTGACGTATGCCACAAACAAACTTTGTTTCTTGTGATATTAATGTGGCACCTCGCCAGGTGACAGTTCCCAAAGTTTGTACTATTGCTGTTGTATATTGAGGCAGTAAATCCATAGATTTTGACGTTACGAGATAAAGCCCCGAAATTTTAAGTGTTTCCATTTACTGAGCCGCCAGATCAGCTCCAAAGCTGTAGCATCCTAGCATCAGCTCGCAGCATTGGGCCAAGAACCGCTTTAACAAACATTCATATTGTGCTCTGTAACCCCAAAGTGCCAACATTGTCCGTTCTTAGCGAAATTCCAAGAACTGCCACCGTTGACTCCAAGAAGGATTACCAGAACAAGAAACAGTTGGAGCTGAGGGGAGCAAAAGAGAGGGGAGGGGAGGGAAAGGTGCGTTACCAGAAGGCGGTGTAGTTGGAGAAGCCGTAGGCGGTGGCCATGGCGGCCATGGACGCGCCGGCGGACACGCATTGCGACAACCGCAGCGCCAGGCCGCTCCAGGTGCCCGGGCTCCCCACCACGTCCTTCATCACCAGCTGGTGCGGGTGGCGAGAAGGGAGCAGCGCGCAGGATGGCCGCCGCGCCCGAGGGAGAGGGAGGCCGTCGCCGGTGGGAGGCCCTGCCGGTGAGGCTGGAGACCGGAGCCCTCGCCCGTGGATCTGCACTACCAGCTAGTAGGCAGTAGCTCACTGTTCTCAGCCACAAACAAATGTGAAAAGGAGCTGGAGTGAGCAGGGGAGCTCGCTGTCACTTTTGCAGGGATCGGGTATGCCGGCGAGCTCTTGCTAGCGCTTCGATCTGATTTGGATGGCTTGATAAACGAGTGGGCTGGGATAGAGAGAGAGGCTGGCAACCTCTTCCGGCCACCTTCAGACTATCTACAGTCGAAGAAAACACCCAAATCTTAAATAGGTCTTCTCAGATCAAAGAAACGAGACCAAAAATACTTCAATCTCCAACCGAATAACCTAAATAGGCCTCAAGCCGCCGCCGCCGATCTGCACTGCCATAGCTGACCCGCCCCACGCAACCGCCGCGTCCCCGCCCCGCGCCGCCGCGTCACGTCACCGCGTCCGCGTCCCGCGCTGCTCTTGCACTGGCCACCTCCGCGCTCGCCGAGCTCGGGGAGGAGGAGGAGGACGGGGACGGCGCAGAGGGCGTCGCCGGGGAGGAGGGGGAGGAGGAGAGCGTCGCCGGGGAGGAGGGGGAGGAGGAGAGCGTCGCCGGGGCGGATGTTGTCGCTGGAGAGGAGGACGAGGAAGGAGGAGGAGGAGAGCGTCGCCAGGGAGGAGGAGGAGGGCGTCGCCGGGGCGGATGGTGTCGCTGGAGAGGAGGACGAGGAATGAGGAGGAGGGCGCGGGCGTCTGGGTTGCACCGGTTCGTGCTCTATTTGTGGGTTGCGCGCGGCGCGGCCCGAAAATTAGGTGTACCCTCTGGGTACTCGGTTGGAGGTATGTTTTTGATGTTTTAGGACCTAGTTTGGGTATAAGTCGTCTAATGGGTACTTGGTTGGAGTCAGTCTCAGATGCTGTGCGTTTTGTATGCGTTGGAGTCAAAATTTCGCAGGCGGTGAATTGGGCGAAACAATTTGGAGTCTTTGATCTTGCCTGAATAGGTCAGAACGTTAAGTAGAGCAAGACACAATTAGTGGTGGGGCTAGAGAAAAATGCAAGGAGGAAGCATATTGGGATGAGTTTGAGGGGTGCCAGATAAAGAAACTCCTAAATTTTATTGTTGGGTAAAATTTTGTTGGTAAATAGAGGCCATTGCCCATTATATTCCCACCCCCATCACATTTCTGTACCACCTTGCCTTCCCTCTCTGAACATGCGAGGCCAATGTGAAGGCCTCAAGGATACGGCGCTGGAGTTGAGCCCCTAAAACTCTGTTGAAAAAAAAAATCAAATCTCGTGTTTTTTTAGAAAGTAGGATTTGAAAAATCTTATGAAGTCTTTCTTTTCAGGAAACTAAGATTAAAAATTTCGGAAGCAATAAAGCAAAGACATTCCGAATCGAGGGGAGTCTTCAAATAAATTACTTCTTTATCATGTTGGAGGTTTTCTTCACTGAGGTGGAGCCTTTTGTTTTCAATATATAGTTTGTATTCAAATTTTTTAAATGGATGACACAACTGGTAGGCTCCTATGTTTGGTGAGGATCGAAGCCAAATTGGCTAGGCGATTACTATATCTTAGCTAACATTTTGTAATAAAGATAGCCATATGTTTGGTTTAGAGCCTAGTGCATTAAAAAAAAAAAGCCTGACATAACGCTTGCATTTTTGTAGAACCATGTTCCGAATTAGCCGGAATACAAGATAACATTCTTCTTCTGTGTAACTAGAAGCATGCTGCTGGTTCCAAATGTTGTTCCTGCGTGGATGGTGTCTAGTATCCGAAATGATTGACAAAGATGGCAATTGAAATTGGCCCACCCGTTGCCACACAAAACAGTTAACACCACCATAGACTAGTCACGTTGCTATCTGAAAGACATTATAACCCAAATATATGTTGCCCGTACCAGCAATATCATATATACATGTCTCAACAAGACTACAATCCATCTACTTATTAGGATAATAATTGCCAACCTGACGGTTAGTACGCAACATGATGAACATAAAAGCTTATTATGAAGAAACTACTCCTACAGAGAAACCCGGAACCAAAACAAGGAAAGAGCAGATGCAGCTACGAATGACCATGCCATGAACGCTAAGATGACCGATAGCTCGTATTGATCACATGTAAGTTGAGGGAATGCACTACAGAACTTGGTGTCCCTCTTGAAAAGAACGACGACACCAGCGGCAGCAGTAGCTGCTGACAATGAGAGGATCGCTATGCCCTGCAATAATAAGCACATCTAATTTTAGTTATCCATGCATTGAAGTTAACGAAACTGCTTGAGCTGCGAAAACGAAACATGGTTCTTTAATTTATTACTATCATTTTCTATAAAATTTCACAAGAAGCTTGCTGCAAAATAAAACAGATGTTGGTGGGCATCATTTATACGCAGAATAAGCAAAGCATTCATTCTGTGATCAATAATAAACTGACATGAAATTGAAGAAAGTGAATCTTTTCTACATCAACACGGTGCTATAATGCCATATCCATATTCATTCCGCATCCTGCTATCCGTAATAAACCAAAGCCACCGATCTTTGCTATTTAATGCTCTATACCCATATATAGTACCAAACCAAGAAGTGATCCATAATGACAAACTAATAGTCCAATTTTGTAAAGTGAAGCTTGCATTGCAGTTAGTAGAATCCTAACTGCTATTTACATATTCTGGCAACAGTTTTCTATAGTACGTGCTGCTCTTTTCAGTTCATTAGTTTGCAGAGAGTGATATCAGCCATTCTTTGGTCCAGCAAGGGAACATACTAAAACTGATGATCCATGATAAGAGCTGATATATTGTTAGTTTGACATCCCCAGTGTTGAAAACAATTCAGGATATATGTGCTTTATTAACTAACTAGCTACTAGTCTTCCTTGAATTCAATCAGTCGAAACTTTCATACAGAATACGTCCGCCCCTTTGGGCCCCTTAAATCGCTTGGGAAATTCAGAGTTAAGTTCTTGAGCAATATGAATAGACTGGCAATAAAACACTTACCCAGTCACAGATAAGTATAATGGATACAAAAAATATGTCATTCAAATCCCAGTTGGTCACCAAATATATGATGTCTATGCAAGCAAGGACGAAGCTCTCAAGAAGCTGCAGGAACATTGAACAAGACAGGTAGCTGAAACGTAGAGCAAGAGGAAGATCAGTAACATATACAGATGGTGTCAAGAAGGCACTTCTGAGGTCGAGCTCAGGCAGCCCTGAAAATCAAGTCAGTTATTGAGAAAGATCACCAGCTTTAGCCGTCAAATCAAAGCTAGAACAAAGATTAGGGAAAATTGGGTGCTCAAAATCTGCGCTAATTTGGGGGAAAAGTAAAGGACCCCGAAAATATCTGTGAACAAGAACATGCCACAAACTTTTTGCAGGGTAGAAAAAGAAATCTGTCTACCCTCAATAAGAAATCAGAGCAAAATCGACTGCGGCTGCGCGATCGCAAGTTTGGTAAAAGCAGGTTAGGGGAATTACAAGAAGGCGCTGTAGCTGCCGAAGTTGTAAGCGGTGCCAATGGTGAACATGGATGCGGCGGCGCAGACAAGCTGCGACACCCGCAGCACCAAGCTGATCCGCGTTCCCGGCCTCCCTACCACGTCCATCGTGGTCTCGCCGGCCGGAGAGGGGAGTCGCGGTGGTGGTTTCGCCGGAGAAGAAAACCCCAAAGCGCGTGAGGGCTTTCCCGAAATGGCAGTGCTCTGCTTTCTGCGGAGTGTGGGGAGCAGGGGAGATGAACATGATTGAGCGGAGCAGAGCAGAGAGAGGTGCAGAGTATCCTGTCCTGCCTTTTTCACTTTTTCTGCATTGCTGATTTGATTGGGACCATTACCATGTTATGGTAATTGATGCTTATTTCCTACAGCGTATATTTCCATAATTATTGTTCTGGCTATGTATCTAGACAGAGGTAGTACATCCTAGCCCTTTCTGATAGTATTTACTTTCAGGGAAGCTGATCTGAATAATGGCTTCAGAAAATGTTAATCTGAATTGCCTTCTGATGGTTCGCTTTGTACTCCCACACGTTACACTCCATTTTGTTCTCCTTCCATGTAGCAAACACATTAAAAGAAAGACGTGGCTAGGTGATGAAAAGCAACCTTCCTAGCTTGGTTTAGAGCCTAATGCCAAACTCAAAAAGGTCTCGCATAACGCTTGCATCTTTGTAGAACCATGTCCTGAAATAGTGAAAATACAGGGCAACATTCTTCTTCTCTGTACTAGAAGCATTCACTTCTTTGTGACCTTCCTTTGGGCAGCGATCGGTACAGATTCTTACGGCTGCCTGCAGCTGCAGCTGTTTTGATTCCAAACTCACATCTGCTACAGTAAAAGAAGCTGCAGCCGCTGCAGGACAGCACTAAAAATCTAAAACGATCACAGCCAATGTGATGAACATAAAAGCTTATGAAGAAACTACGAGAGTGAAACCCAGAACCAAAACAAGGAAAGAGCAGATGCAGCTATGAATGACCATGCCACGAACGCTAAGATGACTGCTAACTCGTACAGATCACAGGTAAGTTGAGGGAAAGCCCGGCAGAACTCGGTGTCCCTCCTGAAAAGAATGGCGACACCAGCGGAGGCAGTAGCTGCTGAAAAGGAGAGGACCCCTATGCACTGCAATAATAAGCACATCTAATTTCAGTTATCCATTGAAGATCCATCTCGCCAAATGTTGATAATTAAGAGGGCAAAAAGTAACAACTAATATGTTATTGAAATTTGAGCTAGCAAAAATGCTTGAGTTGCAAACGAAACATGGTTCTTTAATTTATTACTATTCGTTTCTACAAAAGTTCATAAGAAGGTAGCTGCAAAATAAAACAGATTTTGGCGTGCATCTTTGATTCAGAATAAGCAAGCATTCATTTCTGTGATCAATAATAAACTGATATGAAATTGAAGAAAGTGAATCATTTCTACATGGACACAGTGTTATAAAGACATATCCATATTCATTTTGCATCCTGCTATCCGAAATAAACCAGAGGCACCGATCTTTGCTATTCAACGCTCTATCCTCATATAAAGTACCGAACCAAGAACTGATCCGTAATGACTGACTAGTTGCCAAATTTTGTAAAAGGATACTTGCATTGAAGGTAGTAAAATCTATAAGGTTATTCGCATATTATGGCAACATATTTCTATAGTATATGCTGCGCTTTTTAGTTTATTAGTAAACAGAGAGTGATGGCAGCCTATCATCGGTCCAGTTTGGTATCCGCAGTGGAAAACAGGGCGCTCAAATCCCCAATAGTGAAAACAATCTCATTCAGGATATATGTGCTGTACTAGCTAATTAGCTACCGGTCTTCATGGAATTAATACAGTAAAAAATTACCCTGCAGAGTATGAGTCTTTCTAATTTCTTTGGGAATTCAGAGGTAAGTTGTTGAGCAATAGGAGTAGACTGAAACTGGTTCACTTACCCAGTCACCGATAAGCACCCCGGATACAAGAAAAGTTTGGTTAAATTCCATGTTGCACACCAAACATACAATGTCTGTGCAAGCAAGTAGGAAGCTCCAAAAAGCCTGCAGGAACATTGAGAGACCCAAGTAGCTGAAACGAGAGGCAGAGAAAGATCAGAAAAAGGCATTGGGTAGAAATACAGTTGATAGCAAGACTACGCATCTGAGGTCCTAAAGTTAAGTTAGTTTTCTACAAAAGGACCGAGAGTTTGAACAATCAAATGGTCAAATCAACAATGAGGCAGAGAAGGATCAGAAATCATAATGGGTAGGAATACAGGTGATGGCAAGAACACGGATCTGAGATCCTGAAATCGAGCGAGTTTTTTTAGGAAAGGACCGAGGGTTTGAACAATCAAAACAATGAGAGGCCTAAACTCTAATCTCCCACATGAAGCTCTAATTTGGGGAAAACTGAACGGCCGTGAAAAGGACAGCAAGTTAGGGGCATTACTAGAATGCGCTGTAACTGTCGGACGCGGACGCGGCGGCAATGGTGAGCATGGATGCGGCGGCGCAGACGAGCTGCGACGCCCGCAGCGCCAAGCTGCACCTCGTTCCCGGCCTCCCCACCACGTCCTTCATCGGTCTCGCCTGCCGGGAGTAGAGTGGCGGCGGTGATTTCGCCGGAGAAGAAAACCCCAAAGCGCGTGAGGGCCTTCCCGAAACGGCAGTGCTCTGCTTTCCGCGAAATGTGGGGGGAGCAGAGGACTGACCGAGCAGAGAGAGCTGCAGAGTATTACTGCCTTTTTTCACTTCCGTGCG
Organism: Eragrostis nindensis; assembly: GCA_012490785.1. Taxonomy (NCBI): domain Eukaryota; kingdom Viridiplantae; phylum Streptophyta; class Magnoliopsida; order Poales; family Poaceae; genus Eragrostis; species Eragrostis nindensis. The sequence continues at coordinate 90,756 of JAAXCT010000830.1, forward strand.
CACCTGATTTGGTTGAGGTCAGCCGTCCAGTGACCCATCATCTTTCATGGTAATTGATGCGTATTTCCGTTTCATTCAAATTAATTATAGTACAATCTGCTTGGGCTCGAGATAACACTAGTCTCTAACAGTAACACGACATCACTCCGAAAGCGAGGCTATCAGCTAAAAGAAGGGAGGCAGCAGACGCGGCTGTGAACGAATGCATTAGCAAATGTTCCCTCTGCTAAATTCGTAAAGTCATGTTCGAAAACCTTCATATCACATAAAAACCTTTCGAAAATGTCGATTTGAAATATCTGACAGTCTAGTTCTTTCTGGGACATAGAGTGTAGAAATTCTAGAAGTAGAGCAAAGGCACTCCCAGAATCGAGGGAAAAGGAGTACTACCTCCGTATTTTTATTGATGTCGTTCGGACACGGCAGCGTAGGTCAATTTTAATTCTTTTCGGTTGTTGGGAACGACAACGAATGGAGGTAGTACTTGTTTATCAAGTTGGATGTTCTCTTCACCAGGGTGGAATCTTTTGATTTCAATGTTTTCTACTCAAATTTTTCTAAATGGAGTTTTTTTTTCAAATGTATACTTGAACATTTTTTTGATGATAAGAGGCCCATACTTGGATAAGTGATTTATCAAAGCTCATTCATGTGGTTAAGTTTGTACTCCCAGACGTTACACTCCCATCTGTTCTCCTTCCGTGGAGTAAACACATTAGAAGAAAGACATGGCTAAGGAGATGAAAAGCAACCTCCCTAGCTTCGCTCATTTGTTTGGTGAGCATGGAAGCCAAATTGGCTAGTCGACTGCTGTGTTCAGAATTTTCATAACCATTTCCTTGGATATTCAGAACACAAGGCACACTATTCCTCTCTCTAACTAAGATCATTCGCTCTAGTTCCAAATGCTGCTGCTTTGTGGATTGTGTCTAGTATCCAAAATGATAGACAAAGATGGCAATTGAATTTGGCCCATATGTTGGTACATAACACAGTTAACAACACCATAAACTAGTCAGTTCCTTTACTATCTGAATGGCAGTATCATCCAAGTGTTGCACTTAATAGCAAATACGATATATAAATGTCTCAATTGGACTACTATCCATCTACATATAAGGATGATAGTTGCCAATCCTGTGGCTAGTACGCAATGTGATGAACATATAAACCTGTGAAGAAACTACTACAGTGAAACCCTGAACCAAAACAAAGAAAGAGCAGATGCAGCTATGAATGACCATGCCAGGAACGCTAAGATGACCGATTGCTCGTATTGATCACAGACTTGTTGAGGGAATGCCGCGCAAAACAGGGTGTCCTTCTTGAAGAAAATGGTGGTACCAGCAGCGGAAGTAGCTGCTGAGAATGAGAAGATCCCTACCACCTGCAGTAAGCACATGTAATTTTAGTTATCCTTTGAAGTCCATCTAACCAAGTTAAGGTAACAACTAATCAATGTGCCATTGCAATTTCTGAGATGCAGAATAAGCAAGTGTTCGTTTGTGTGATCAGTAAGCTGATGTGAAATTGAAGAATGTGAACCTTTTCTACATCGACACAGTATTATGAGAACATCTCCTTATGCAGTTTGCATCCTGCTATCTCCAAGAGTACCAAACGAAGAACTGATCCAAAATGATAAACTAATTGCCCAATTTTGTAAAAGGATACCTGGATTGATGTTTTTTTAGAGTACTTAAGGTTATTCACATATTCTGGCAACAGATTTCTACAGTATGTGCTGCTCTTTTCAGTTTGTCAGTAAGCTAAAGAGTGATGGCAGCCTTCTGTTGATCCAGCAGGGGAAAACAAAAGATACATAAAACTGATGATCGGTGATAACAGCTAATTTATTGTTAGTTTGGCATCTCTGTACTATAGCCAACTGGCTACTGGTCTTCACCAAATTGAAACAGTCAAAACTTTCTTTCAGAGTATGAACTCCCCTTTGAGTCTTTTCAATTTCTTTGGAAATGCAGAGAAATAAACTGAAACTGGAACACTTACCCAGTCACCGACAAGCATCGCGAATATCGGACAAGGTTCGTTCAATTCTGCGCCGCACAGCAAACATACGATGTCTATGCAAGCAAGTATGAAGCTCCAACAAAGCTGCAGGAACATTGAGAACCCCAAGTAGCTGAAAAGAGAGGCAGTTAGAAATACAGAATAAGGCAAGAACACGGATCTGAGATCCTGAAATTGAGTGTGTTTTGTATGAAAGGACCGAGAGTGTGAACAATAATTAACAATGAGATCGGAAGAAGCGCTAATTTGGGGGGAAAACTGAACGGCGATAAAAAAAAGAGTAGTAGAAGAAGAAATAGCAGGTTAATTAGGGGCATTACAAGAAGGCGCTGTAGCTGCCGGAGGCGTAGGCGTTGGCAATGGTGGCCAGGGACGCGGTGGCGAAGGCGAACTGCGACACCCGCAGCGCCAAGCCGCTCCCCGTTCCCGGCCTTCCCACCACGTCCTTCATCCCGGCCGGAGTTCCGCCGGAGATTGCCGAGGAGGGAGGGATCGGGGGAGAAGAAAACCCCAAAGCGCGTGAGGACCTTTGCTTCCGCGCGAGGCCTTTCCCGAAATGGCAGACTTATCCTTCCTGCCTTGTGCGAAATGCAGGAGCAGAACAGAGTGAACAGAGACAGGGGCAGAGTATCCTGCCTTTTTTTCTTTCGAGGTGAAGCCTTTTTCACTTTTTGTGGGTAACTAATTTTCTTGGAACAATTGTTCAGAGGATTTGTATACGGTAGTGGTTGGTTCTGTTTGTTTCAGTTTTTTAACTCTGCTGAATTTTTCATCTGAAAAAACTATGCAGAATTTTGGCATTGGAAAAGTTAATCTGGGTTGTCTTCTGCTCTTGGATTAACCCAATCAAGGTTATATTATGCAAGCAGCCTGAAAAGTATGGTATGAATGTGCTGCAATATATTTCGGTGAAAAAAAATCATGATTGTGCAATATATTAACCCAATACACATCACATTATCGGGACATAATGGATTAAGTGTCAACAGTCTGGCAGTTCCTTTACTCTGTAGTGAATGATGGTTCCGTCAGATCACAACATTAGTAACGGGAACATAATACAAATACTACTACTTACTGTCTGAAGCAGAGTACACTCTACTCCACTGGGGACAACATTAACATGAGATCACTCCAAAAAGCAAAGTAGCTGGAGTACAATAGGCTTGGGGGTAAGTAACATTAACATGACATCACCCTACAAGTGAAACTAACAGCCAGAACATTGAACAGGCAGACGTGGCTGCGAATGACCACGCCATGAACGCAAGGATGACGGACAGCTTGTACTGACCACACGACAGGTGCGGGAACGCCTCGCAGAAGTGCGCGTCTCTGTCCAACAGAATGGTCACGCCAGCCGCGGCAGACGCTGATGTCCAGGCGAGGAAAGCAATGATCTGCAATGAACACACCACGTTTTAGAGATCCATCATCCAAGGTTTCCTTCTGCCAAGTTTGGATTGGACGGAGAAAATCAAGTGGCAAAACAATAGGACATTGCAGTTTCAGGAAGACAGTGTTCTCTACCCCCCCTCCCCACAAAAAAAAAATCATAGTTGTTATGCCTTGTTTTGTAATTTTGCAATCTAGTAATTTCTAGATAGGGACCTAGGAGAGCACATAAAAGCTGGAAAACAAGGAAGGTTTTAGTGATCACCTCATGGCACATAACATAAAATTCTATGCCTGAGGAACATGAATTGCTTGGCACTAGTGTGCAGACAACATGAAAAATTGACTTCTTTTCCACATTTATCCATTGAAAATCTCCGAATGTATTGCTCGTGTTACTTGCGCCTAAGTTTATGTTTCAGCTAGAAAAACATATTTTTATATTAAATTATCGTGCTATAATAAGGAAATCTGATCAATTTATCTCTACAATCGGAGGCCCTATATCCATTTTGCATTCAGCCGAGACAATCTGTCGCGAATAATTATCTGCCAGTTTCGTTTATTGACATGTTACAAGAACCATTGATGACAAAAAAAAAAAGAATAGCTACTGGAGTTTGACTTATTCATTGATCAGTATACATTAAAGAGCCCCGTGTTGAAGGCAAGTGAGGATATGTGCCATTCCAAGTAAAATTCATTGTTGGCCAACTGCTGGTTTTCCTTGAATTGAAAGAGACTCAAACCGACTTAAATTTCTTGAACAGAAGGTGAACTCCGATTTCAATCTCATGCTCTGAGAAGCTTGAAGCTTAAATTAAAGGAATTTGGCTACTGGAATTCGACTTGTTCATTGATTAGTACGCATTTAGCACCACAAAGAGCCCAACGTTCAAGGCAAACGATTATATGTGCTCCCTCGCAAAAATAACAATAAAATGGTGATATGTGCCATTCCAAGTAAAACTTTATTATATGCCAAGTACTGGTTTTCCTTGAATTGAAAGGTGGTTCAGAGCGACTCAAATTTAGATTCAATCACATGATTTGAGAAGCTTGAAGCTTAAATTAAGGCTTACCGTGTCCATACAAAGGAACCTGAATACCATAAGATCGTTGTGACGAAGATCCAGATTGGTCCTCAAAGAATGGATGTCAATGCAAGCGAAGACGAAGCTCCAAATTAGTTGCACTTGCATTGCAACGGACAAGAAGCTGTGGAAAGAAAGCAAAGACAGACCCTTTAGCATGATGGTGATGTTCATGTTCTTGACAGCAGGGTTTCACATGCACGTTAACTACGGCAGCATTTATTTACAGTTCAGTGCTACTGTTGGAATAACTAAACAAACCCCCTTTCCTTGGCAGAGGAAATCAGTAACTCTATAAGACGGATGAAGCAGTTTTCAGGATACCACCTAAGCAAGGAGCAGGTAGTCCTGAGACGCAGCTAATTCTGCTCATTTCAGTCACAGCTCACAACAAGTCTGAAGCCGGTGCCACGAGATGGGGGAAAGAAGAAGGCAACGTATCCTATGAGAACCAGATTCGTGTGAGAACTATGAGAACTCTAATCTGGACCACATGATTTTGATCCAATGGGGAACAGGGGCCGTTTTATCTTCCTCTTGGCGCCGATCTGGGGAAATGAAACCACACAAAAATTAACAACCCTCCCAACCAAAATTTCTGTTATCTGTGACCCAAAATTGAAGTGCCTGTGGGAGCATTCAGGACGAAATCGATTCACGCCCCTCGTCGATCAAGAAGCCGTACAGTTCTTGAAGAAATCGCAAGAATGCTACAAGAAAAAAAAAAGAGAATTCTGTCTAGCAGCAGCAGCAGCATTACTACCTGTATGCGGTGTAGTTGTTGCCACGGGCGGTCTCCATGGCACACCCGCAGCGCCAGGCTGCTCCAGCTCCCGGGGCTCCCTACCAACTCCTTCATCTCACTCAGGAGCAGAGGAGAAGAAAACCCTCGCTTGCCTCACTTGCTTGCCTGGCAGAACATGTGCTCTGTTTCTCGGGCCTTTTTTCTTTCGGATCTTTGATAGGGTCTCTAGCTTCTTTTTGGCTGCAACGACGCGGCTGCTGATCGGTGCGGTCACCGACCCGGTGAGGTGAACACCATTCGGATATGGATTGGATGGAGCAGCGTGCGACGCTGGGAAAAGAAAAAACCCACTAGAACAGGGGAAAAAACAGAGCATTCCGTATGCCTGGCATGTTTCGGTTTAAGCCTTGGCGAAAATTTTCAACAGCCTCGTGGGACTGTTTCGAACAATAACCTGACTATATTTGATTAAGACGCGACTGTCGTCATCGCCCTGAAATATGAGTGAACACAACATTCAACTCTGGTTTTCACCCCACAAGTATGAACATTCACTCCAGTTCGAGAAACCAATTCGAAGTGACTAGTTCCATTCCATGAACACACCGTGTGACGATTAGATATGTTAGGAGAACAAGATCAGCAAGCCAGATAGAGTACAATGTCTTTCTCTACAAAACCAGTATATATACAACGTGCATTTTTCAGGCAGACTGCAATATTTCTACTTAGGATGACCGATGTTTGCTCATTTCACAGTCAGTAAAATGAAGCCATCAACCAGAACAGGGAAGTAGCCGACGCAGCAAGGAATGACCACGCCATTGACGCTAGAACCACTGATAGCCCAATCTGATCACATGCCAGAGCTGGGTATGCTCTGCAGAACTGAGCATCTCTTTCATAGTAAACGGTGACACCTGTGGCGGCAAAAACTGCTGCAAATGAGTTGACCCCAATGATCTGCAACAAAATAAACCACATTTCAACAACCAACAACATGTTTCTTTTGCTAACTTCGGTTTTGTGATGAAGGAAAATAAATTGCGGCTATTTAACTTGTAATCTTCAGATGCAAATCTTGTCCTACCGGTTCATACACAACTGTGTGATGACATTATGTTTTTGCACTCAGAAACTAAAAATAATTCGAGGACCATAGGACATTTCGTTTTTGCACTCAGAAACTAAAAATAATTCGAGGACCATAGGACATTTCTAACATCTGGAGAAAAGAGACACTAAAAGTTTCGAGGTCAAAAGGACCTGAGACAATGAGACGTGACCCTGGCATATGACCATAATGCACATAAGGTGAAATAATTTCCAAAGAAAAGAAATAGTAAAAGTTTCTAGCGCAACTGATGCAAACAAATATATTATATTACTAGTTTGTCACGCTTCTCAATGGCTTCCATTAGCTACTCAAAATGGTAATTGAGCTGTGAAACCGTGGCTAGAACATGAACTTCACTTTCAGTCCCATGCTTTAGTTAGAAATTTAAGACACAAGTATGTTGTTGCTTTACAAGGCATCAAGAAATCACTTACCCAGTCACCAATGAGTATTTGCCATACATGATATGGGGTGTGAAGATCCTTGTTGGTCCTCAAGGAGTGAACATCAACACAAGCAAGGAATAAACCCCAGAAACACTGCAGTTCCATCGAAACACCCAAGTAGCTGGAACAAGAGGCGGAGAGACAGAGATCAGAAAACAATGTGGAAATTGAGATGATGCAAGAATGCACAATTGAGAGCAGATCTGAAAGTTAAAGAGCACAAGAGCCTAGATTAATTGCCCATTTTTGACACAAGTTTTCCTAGCACGTACGTCCGGTTTTGAGAAAAAAAAACTTTAATTTCGTCATGGTTTTAGCACATTTTAGTTCCCAAAATCCCCTCAATCCACACTCTCAAAAAGATCCTACCCCTTGGAAGTTGGAACACCTGGCTAGTAAAACTACTAGTTGGTTATGACGAGATCAGTCAGTCAGCACCTTGAAAACCGGCAGTAGGTTAGCATCATCTGAGACTGAAAGGAAAACGTAATTCCTCAGCACAATTCCTTCCACAAGTCACAAGAAACGCGGCATTACGTACGGGTAGGCTGTGGCGAACTCGGAGCCGCCGGCGGCTGCCAAGGTCACCATGGAGGCCCCGGCGCACAGCGATTGCGACAACCTCAGGGCCAAGCCGCTCCTCGTCCCTGGGCTCCCCACCACGTCCTTCATCACCTCGATCGCCGGACGGAGACGTACGGGCTCGCCGGAGCTAGCGCGTTGAGGAGGCCTGGAGACGGAGCGAGAGCCGAGAGGAAAAGGAAGTGTCCTCCTGCCTTGTGCCAAGCCAAACAGGGGAGGAGTCGGTGAGGAATAGGAATGAGCCTGCTGGGCGAGAGCATGTGACTCTGCTGCTCTTGCGTGCTCTGCTGACTCGACTGCTACAACACGAGAGCTCGCTCACTCGTGGGATGTTTTTCCTTGATATATGAAAACTAATTTGATATACTGATTTTATGTATCGTTATAGTTGTGTCACACGTACAGCCTACTGGCTCCTATTTCTTTGTCAATCTTTGTCAAGTTCTTTTTTTTCAATGGAAACTTTGTCAAGTTCTTGCATGAATGAGGGGGAAGAATGAGAGAAGGCGCTGCCTCAATCTCAGTTATTCCAGCTCATTGGTCGTGCTATCAATCAAGAGTGCGTATAATAACCACCAAGTTGCATTTAGGTACGCCGAACTGAATATATATGTGTAGAAACCAGCTTCTTGTCTCGGTTTCAGTGTCTGTTTTACATTGTTGTTTATCTAGTTCCTTAGACTCATGGTGAAAATAAGAATCAGGAGATAACTCTAATATGAAAAATCGCCATAGAACTGCATATATTAATTCTACCTCAAACTAGCATCTTACACTAACATAAGCTGCTGAGTCTCGCAGCAAGCTACAGGAGCCGTGGGGAAATTAAACAACACCGACATAGTGACCTTTATAGCTTTTTGGTATGAACTCTGCTGCAGGTCCGACCTGCGTCTGACTGGAACCATCGTGGGATGCAAAGGTGATTCACTAGCCAAATCACACGCTGGGCAGCCGTAGATACAGTCGTACCATTGTGGGACATGTGGGTTGGCTCTATAGCATTTTCGTTTTGTTATACTACGTATCGTTTAAGTTTGGTGCAAATAAAGTGTGCGTCCCATGTCTAGATGACAGGCACGAACTGCTATTCCCATATTGTTATACATATACATCCCTTCATTCTTTGTCAAGTCCACAAACACAAACACCTACATGTGACAGAAAATATTATTAATTAGTTTCTCACGCTAACACAAATTGGATTCACCATTGCTATACTGATTTTTTTTTCAAAAATAGGTTAGAACACGTGTCTTGTAAGCCCCATGTTCGACCTGCGTGGGAATGAGAACCATCGGGATGACCTTATCTGAAAGGAAAATCAGGTATTGGGGACAAATTGCCTATGAGAATGCTTCTTCAGCTGTACGAACTCAAGATACTCAGCATCTCATCGCAATGGGGTACACTGCAAATTTTGCTAGTCATCACAGATCTGGGAGTCTAATCACGGCATGCACTTGCTGATACACATAAATGGCCAGAGCTATAAATGATTCAGTATGGTGCTCCACGATTATTTTGTTTGCTTGTTTCTCGATACGCCCCTCTGGAATATGAGCATCATTGCACCAGTACTGGTTTTTCAGCTGAATGTGGCCTGTTGTTAATGTAGTTGCTGCTCTTGATAAATTTGGAATTTACAGTAAATTTCAGCCGAAAAATCAAAAGAATTGGACCCGAATATATTAAAAAACACAATGTAAAAAGATTTGAGAAGGATGGGAGAAGCCCTCCATAATCGAGTGGTGTGGCATTTATGACATATATATCATCTTGTAATATAAAATAATACAATTTGTAATCAATTCCTTGATTTAAGAAAATATAAGATTGGAAAAATGCTGCAAAATATATTAAATGGAAGTTGGAAATAACTTCGGATATTATAACAGAAAATATCAATAGATTTCTACGAAATCTTGCATTGTGACCTCCTCACATTGCTCTTTGAACAAGGATTAAACTAGTGACAACATATCCAGGCCCAATGTGTGTTCAATCTAGCTAAGAGCATCTCCAGTAGTACACAAAACAAGATCACAACACCATTCCAAACATAATTCTCAAGATGGGTCATAGTTCAGATGAGGTGAATATAGGGCATAATTGCTCACAAAAGTGAACTTAACAGAAAGAATGAGGAAGCAGCCGATGCAGCTAGGAATGACCATGCCATGAACGTTAAGATGACCGAGATCCTGTAGCCACTGCAGGCGAGATACGGGTATGTACTGCAGAAGTGGACATCTCTCTCCATAAGAATGTCCAGACCACCAGCCGCTGAAGCCGCCGTAAATGCGCCAAGCCCGAAGAGCTGTGATAAGCACATGAGCCACTTAAATATCTATTGAAGGACTATGGTGTTCATATTTTGATTGTTCAATCTTGTGGCCAAAGATTACAGTGCAGTGAAACATTGACAAACAGAGTTTCATCATAAAAACATTCACAAACAGAGAGATTCGATGTCTTAATTTGGAACATTCACTTTATAATGTTATATATAGAATTGAACGTTTCCAAACAGAAAAAGTGAGTTGCAGCAGACATTCGCATCCTTCCGGACTATTTGGGAACTGTATCAGTCGTAACCAATACTTATAAAACTATTGCTATGTTTTTCATCTTCGACAAAGGTTATTTTCCATTTCAAATCATATATCCTTCCTTGCGAACTGCCAGCGTTCCGTAAACAAAAGCTGGTGATCTAAGCCATTTCTTCTAGCAGTATACTCTAATTGTTCTTGAATTGGACACGGACTCCACTCTCTGACTCACCTTTTATAAAATTCTGATGCAAGTGACTGAACAACTGAAGACAGAGAACGAATTCACATACCCAGTCGCCCAAGACATACTTCCATGCAAGGTCAAATCTGTGAAGATCTGTTGAGTTATGTAGTTAGACAGGCCATGGGCCTAGAGCCCAGCCCATATGTATTGTATGTATATGTACATGTGGAAGAGGAAGAGAAAGAAATGAAGTCCCAGAAATATCTCCCCATTCCACATGGTATACAGAGCCGGACGATCCTCGGCGGCGGCGCTGCCGTGACCTGCGGAGGCGCTGCAAGAGAGGAGTGGCTGCGGAGCACTTGCAGCTCGAATTGGAGGAGGAGGCCTGGGCGGTTCATGTTTTGGAGGTGAGTGACGAAGGGAACTGCTCTGTGGGGAGCTCGCATCAGTGGGGAGTGCCATCGGGAGTGCTCAGATTAGAGCCTGGCTGTGAGGTGGTGGTGTACGCATGGTGCAGCAGCAGGAAGAAGGACCACAGTGCTGAGATTGGAGCAGCGGCGGAGGCGACCACAGGGCTGCGACTTTGAGCCACGGCGACTGGCGTGGAGAGGGCAGAGGCTCGGTGCTTGGCGAGCACAGGCGAGCTAGTTTGTTAGCGCTACAGCCTACAGTCTGCTACGCTCACAGGAGCTCAAAATCGAGTTGCCTGTACGGATTGGTGGCGATTTGAGTGGTAGTTTGAAGAGATTGGTTCTGAGTAGGTGCTTGATTTGGTTTGGGCTTGAGCAGAGCAGAGGCGGCTTAGCACTTCATATCAGGAGCTGCAGAAACAGGGCAGCTGCTGAGTAGCGTGTGCTCTGGGCTGCAGCATCAAGTGGGGCAAGGAGGAAGAGTTGAGGTGTTGTGTGCAGGCTCACTGGTGAAGGAGGCCAGCGGCTGGTGGTGCTGCTACAGTGGAGGCGAGATTTGGTAGAGGATCAGAGTGTGTAGGTGCAGCTGGTCAACAACTTCAGAGAAGCGAGTATCGAGTGATTGTGAGGAGGATAGAAGAGACCATTGTTGCTGTGTGGTGGCTTGTTGGAGCTGCACGAAGACTGCTACTACTTGTGTAAGTTGGTAACCAGAGAAGTGTTGGGGGAAGAGGAGACTTTCAGGGGGAGATTTGTGGCTGCTTGAGAAGAAAAATAATGGCGGAGAGCAAAGAAATTGAGCAAGTGTTTGAGAAGCTAGCTGACATTCTCACAGCAAATCAACTTGAGAAGATAGCTCAATTGTTTTTGACAAAGATTTCAGAGCAAATGTCAAATACAAAGGAAGTGAAGGAGACCAAGACAATCCTTGGAAACCTTGTCAACCTTGCTCATCCGAATAAAGGTACATCTCTCGCTAATTGGATACTAGATTCTGGTGCATCTAAGCATGTTACGGGTACATTAAGTGAATTTGCATCATATAATCTATTTGCTCCTATAAAAAAGGAGACTATCCAAACTGCCGACGGAACTGCTCAACCTATTAAAGGTGTGGGCACAGTTCAATGCACTCCATCAATTACATTATCGTCGGTTTTATATGTTCCCTCCTTTCCTGTTAATCTAGTATCTTTGAGTGCTTTGGTGGATCATATGGATTGTCGTATTACTCTCGATCGAGAGAATTGTCTAATTGAGGACAGAAGGACAGGAAGAATGCTCGGTTGTGGCATCAGGCGTAATGGTCTATGGTTCCTAGACAGAAAAGATAATTCCTCATGCACCGCTTTGTCAGTTGCTATGGGTGAAAAGGAGGCCAAGGTGATAATTGAACATTGTCGACTAGGACATTTGTCATTTGATACTATGGCCAAGGTGTTTCTTGAGATTATGAGTAAGGTGGACAAAAGAAAGCTTGTTTGTGATGCATGTGAGTACGGAAAGCACACAAGATCAGTGTACGTAAGCAGGGGGCTTAGGAGCATATCTCCTTTTATACTTATTCATTCTGACGTCTGGACATGCCCAGTTATCTCGATAAGTGGAATGAAGTATTTTATAACATTTATTGATTGCTATTCTCGGATGACTTGGATATATCTTATGAAGCACAAGAATGAGGCTTTTAAATGTTTTAAAGACTTCTGCTCACTTATTGAAAATCAATATGATGCCCGAGTTAAAGTTTTAAGAACAGACAATGGAACGGAGTATGTGAATAATGAATTTGAAAGTTATTTGTCTGCTCAAGGAATATTGCATCAAACAACATGTCCTGATACACCTCCACAGAATGGAGTAGCCGAAAGGAAAAATCGTCATATCCTGGAAGTTGCACGTTCACTCATGTATACTATGAATGTGCCAAAGTTTTTATGGAGTGAAGCGGTGATGACTGCTGTTTATTTGATCAATCGCACGCCTTCAAGATTGCTTGGGTGGAAAACTCCTTATGAGGTGTTGAAGGGAGTGAATGAGTTTGTTGTTCCACCCAAAGTATTTGGGTGCACTTGTTTTGTCAGGGACCATAGGCCTTCGGTGGATAAGTTGGATCCTCGAGCAGTTAAATGCATATTTGTGGGTTACTCATCAAGTCAAAAAGGGTATAAGTGCTGGTGCCCTTCTGAAAGACGTTTATTTGTGAGTATGGATGTTACATTTAGGGAGTCTGATCCTTTTTATGGAGAAAAGACAGATTTAAGTTCTTTGTTCACAGATCTTGACTCTCCTAGCATGGAGGATGTTAGTCGAGAGGGGGAGAATGGTGACATGCAGGATGGGTCATGTGAACAACAACCGAGTAAGATGGAAGCAGTGATTGGTGGTTCGATTCCTCAACCAAAGAGAGTGGAGCCGGTGTTGGGTTCGACATCTTCTCAGAAAGATAGCTCAACGGGTGAGAGGTGGAAAATATAGTGTATACTAGAAAAAAGTTCAAATCTCAAAAGGAAACTACAGAGATGGCTCCACCATCGGCCCCTGAACAAAGTCCATCAGTCATAGTATCTAACAATGAGCAAGAAATAGATATCTCATCATCTTCAGATACTGGAATTGAAATCCCTTCACCAGATGATCAACCCATTGTACGAAAAAGTACTCGAGCCAATGCAGGAGTACCTCCTCCAAGGTATGGATATGAGAACGATGTTAGTAACTATGTCTCATATGCATCCTTGTCTCCTGCATATAGAGCATTTATTGCATCACTACAATCTGTGGCTATTCCTAGAGACTGGAAAGAAGCGAAACAAGATCCTAAATGGCGTGAAGCCATGTTGGAAGAGTTGAAGGCACTTGAAAAAAATAAAACTTGGGATCTTGTGCAATTACCTACAGGCAAGAAAGCTGTCAGTTGCAAGTGGGTCTTCACTGTGAAGCAAACTCCTGAAGGTAAGGTGGAAGATACAAAGCTCGACTGGTTGCAAGGGGATATAGCCAGACATATGGCATTGACTATGATGAGACATTTGCACCAGTGGCAAAAATGAGCACAGTGAGAATTCTAATGTCTTGCGCAGCGAATTTTGGATGGCCTTTATATCAGCTGGATGTGAAAAATGCCTTCTTACATGGGGATCTTCAAGAAGAGGTCTACATGGAAATTCCACCTGGATTTACTAAGCCGGATGCAGTTGGTAAGGTGTGCAGACTGCGGAAGTCTTTATATGGTCTCAAGCAATCTCCACGTGCATGGTTTGACAGGTTTAAAACGTGCGCTATGCGCTATGGAATACAAGCAGTGCAATGGAGACCATACTGTGTTCTATAGACATTTCGGGCGTAAAATCACAATATTGGCTGTATATGTGGATGATATCGTGATTACTGGTGATGATGAAGTGGAGATCAAACGTCTAAAGGAAAATCTGAGCAAAGAATTTGAGGTGAAGGACCTTGGTGCACTCAGGTATTTCCTTGGTATTGAGATTGCTCGATCTCCAAAAGGCATAGTCCTCTCACAGAGAAAATATGTTCTGGACTTGCTCTCGGAAACAGGCATGCTTGGATGCCGATCTGCATCAACACCTATTGATCCAAACCACAAGCTATGTGCTGAATCTGGGGATCCAGTGAACAAGGAGAGATATCAGAGATTGGTTGGGAGGCTTATCTATTTATGTCATACAAGGCCTGATATCTCATATGCTGTTAGTGTTGTGAGCAGATACATGCATGATCCTAGAACTGGACATCTTGATGCTGTTTATCGTATATTACGATATTTGAAGCGGAATCCTGGAAAGGGACTAATGTTTAAGAGCTATGGACACCTAAATGTTGAGGGTCATTGTGATGCGGATTGGGCTAACTGCCTAGATGATAGGAGGTCTACATCAGGCTATTGTGTATTTGTTGGAGGAAATTTGGTGTCTTGGCGAAGTAAGAAACAACCGGTTGTGTCTTGATCCACTGCTGAAGCTGAATATAGAGCTATGTCACAAGGATTGTGCGAGATCTTGTGGGTAAGAAACCTTCTGGCTGAGTTGAATGTGCTAAGGAAAGGGCCTTCAAAGCTGCATTGTGACAACAAATCGGCTATCAACATCGCTAATAATCCAGTCCAGCATGACAGGACTAAACATGTTGAGATCGATCGTTTTTTTATCAAGGAGAAGATAGATGACGGAATTATAGTGTTGAGACATGTAATCTCTAGAGAACAAGTGGCAGACTGTCTAACTAAAGGTTTAGCATTAAGAGAGTGTGAGTTAGCATGTAACAAGATGGGAATGATAGATATCTATCGCCCATCTTGAGGGGGAGTGTTGAGTTATGTAGTTAGACAGGCCATGGGCCTAGAGCCCAGCCCATATGTATTGTATGTATATGTACATGTGGAAGAGGAAGAGAAAGAAATGAAGTCCCAGAAATATCTCCCCATTCCACAAGATCCCAGTTGTGCTTTAAAGCATGGATATCAACATACATCACGGCAAAACTCCAAAGTATCTCCAAGCACATTACAAAAGTCACGTAGCTGAAAGATAAAAAAAGAATTAATAACAAAATTAATAAAGCAGAATAACTTGACCCACGTCCTAGAACTGTACTGTGTCAGATCAAGCTATATCGTTCTATGCTGATATTTACTTGATTTTAGCTAATAATTGTATTCTTGTTTGTCACTTATTTCTTAGGAAATGGGATTCCTTATAATGCATTACTCAGGTTCAACTGTGCAGAGCAATAATTCAAAGAAAGAAGCTTTAATTTAGGATCTTAAGTTCACAGGATAGAAAGTTGCAAAATTGTTGATAAGCCACCTAGTTCCATCAATGTTTCTGAATCCTTTCAGTTACCCAACTTAAGTTGAAGCTATCTGCTGATGCACACTGTTAATGCTTGCTTTTTGAAACACAAAGCTGAACTGGGGAAAAAAAAGGGGACGGTATGATTTCTTAATATTAAGCTAGGTGGATTTGTCACAAAGCCTCACTTGCTGAAGGAATCCTACAACAAACCTCATGGATGAGAAAATATTAAGTTGAGTCCCCAAGGCACCTTATTTAGCATACCGGAT
This sequence comes from Eragrostis nindensis, assembly GCA_012490785.1. Classification (NCBI taxonomy): domain Eukaryota; kingdom Viridiplantae; phylum Streptophyta; class Magnoliopsida; order Poales; family Poaceae; genus Eragrostis; species Eragrostis nindensis. The sequence goes on from JAAXCT010000830.1 coordinate 106,404, forward strand.
TGCCCACCTGTGTTGTGGTTCTAGCTCTAGCTGATTCGGAGAAGAAAGACACTAGCAAAAATAAGAAGCAGCAGGTTTTGGGCGTTACAGGTAGGCGGAGTAGTTGGAGAAGCCGAAAGCGGTGGACATGGCCACCAGGGAGCCCATGGCGCACACCAACTGCGACACCCGCAGCGCCAGCCCGCTCCGCGTCCCTGGGCTCCCCAAGATGTCCTTCATCTCCCCGCACGACGCCTGCCGCAAGCTCGCCGGAGAGGAGGAGGATCACGGTGGTGTGTGCCTGCCGCGAGCTCGCCGGAGGAGAAGATTAAACCCCAAAGGTGCCTGCAGTGGTAGTGTACTGTGTACTGGGCAAAGGCGAAGGAGTTGGCAAGGAAGGGAAAGGAGAGCATATGCGCCTTCTGTGCGTGTGCGCTTTTCACTGGATGCGACGCTCTATGATTGTTCACCCATCCGGTGAACCCATCGCCATGTTTGGTGCTCCTTTCCTGGCCTTCAGATCGATCAGGCTTGGATGGCATGGATGGAAAAACTCGTGGCACTCATGCTCCTTTTTTTTTTTTTTTTTTTTTTTGCGGTGACACAAATGCTCTTAACCTCGAGGCATATTTATCTCTGCAGCATAAAACCGACTCCAAATTAACAGGTGGTTAGTGAAATTGGTTCGTTGGTTGAAATAAAAAAAAAGAAGAAGAAAAAAGAACCCAGGACATGTCGATCAACATCGTCCATCGAACCCGACCCACATTGCTATCTTTGCCTCATCGAATTCATTTGTCACGGCGAGCAGCTAGCTGAGTCTGACATGTCTACTTAATGAACAAAACACAAAGAAAAATTTATACTCCAGACGCATGGTTAACCACGGTACTTGTTGACTGGAAAGCAACAAAAATAACGAGGCAAATGCTCGAGACATGGTGCAACGTCAACGTCACCTTTGTGGTTCAGTGGCTTTGCATCTGCAACTTTGGCATGCATCACATGACCAGCTGTGCTCACCCGGCGAGCATAAATTTGCAAAAGTTAATTTCTTCTGCAAACTCCTGTTCCCAAGTTTCCATATATGTGCAAGGATCTATCTACCCACAGGAAAAACGTAGGGGTGTGCTCAGGTCCCTTATAATGTCAATAATTTTCCTTTTTCTTTCTGTGAGACATGCCCATCACTAGGGATGAAAGCAAAAATGACATTTATCGGATAACCGAGGCTCGTTTTCGACTTCTCCCGACCGTAGTAGCTGGAAATGAAATACCCAAAAAATGAAAACAAAAGTGGAAGTATTTGGTGGAAACAAAAATGAAAACGATTTTAGACTTTACCGATCGTTTCCGACAATTTCCGTTTTAGACCGGAAATTACCGTAAATATTTTACCGTTTATATTAGTCTAGCCAGCTATATATTATATTTTAAATAGGCAATAAACGATGATGTCACTACTTATACTTTTTACATTTTAATTTGAACATCTTTTTCAAATGGCTCGAGTCTTTTATGATACATTTATAGCTAGTACAGATACCAATGATATATTCACAGTTGATATTTTTATACATGATGTAGTACAGCTAATAATACACAACTGTGATTTGTGTTGCCGATAATTAATATCAATTCCCGATCGATACCGCATATTTTTGTCGTGATAATTCCATTTTCGATATTCCCGTAATACCGCCGCCGTATTTGTTTCCGCCAGTACCGCTACCGGTTTCGCTACCGAGAAAAAATATGAAATTGAAAACGATATAGCCTTCTTCCGACCGTTTCCCGACCGCTTTCATCCCTACCCATCACAGAAAGCTCTCCCAAGGGGTCTCAGCTGATGGGCAACACTCCAGTCCTCCGTTGTTCTATACTCATGTGCACTTGGGCCATATTCGTCTCACATGATCAGCTGTCCTCCCTGCGGCGGGCATAAATATGAGATTTATTTATGGACCTAAGCTTGCACATACGAACAAGTCTATTAACGCAGGTGTGCAGCTGATGCCATATATACCACCGCTGTTCTTAAATATATATGATGTTTAGGACATGCATACTTTGATCATGCAGGCATGATTGAGCAAGATACACCTCCGTTTGATGCATCCATGTGTGAAACAGACAAAGGACCATATATAGTTACAGACTTGCAGTTGCTCGAGCCTAAAAGTTTTCAAACTAGCTCGGTTGTGTCATTGATGCATCACGAAAACTCATGGAAACATTGTTGGCCCCTTGGAGTGAGAAGCATTGGGATGAGCAGTTCCGTGACATTACAATCTATGTTTAGAAGCAATTAGTGAGAAAGCAGGAAGCCGTCGCATATCAGTTCCATGACTGTCTTCGGAGACCATGGTGCCGAAGGATGCTGTGGCAGCACGCACGCACAGCGACACCCGCAACGCCAGTTCGTTACAGCTCCCCAACTCTGCGGGTGAATTCTGTCACTCTATCTGATTGTGAGAACACATGGCCCTAGCAAAATTGCTGGATGGAGAGATGAGTACAGAACTCTGGATTGATGAAAATGTGGCTCTTGGGCTCTCTGGACTGCTCCTGTTGCACTTCGTGGTTCAGTAGCCATGGGCATGTAGCTCCGTCAGTGGCTTTGCATCTGCATCTTTGCGATGCATCCCATGATCAGCTGTGCTCCACCCGGTGAGCATAAATATACAAAGCTTCCATAGATGTGCAAGGAAATATCTACCCAGGAAAAAAGTGGGTTAGGTGCTCAGGTCTATTCTAGTGCCATGTCTGTTCATTTTCCGTGAGACGCTCCCATCAGTTGAGACCCCTTGGGGAGAACTTACGTATGAAAATACCTTAGAGTTGAGCTCCCTATCTACTACTACTACTACTACTACTACTACTACTACTACTACTACTACTACTACTACTACTACTACAGGGCTGTGTGCTCAGGCGAACATATTGTCTAGACACATTCTTTATTGTTCATATCAACGCCAATTTTCAAACAGGCTAGTGAATTGGGATTATTGAATGTTTGAGTTCATCCGTTACTCAGTTTGCAGTATGTTTCGTTATAGCGTTGGAAATTCTAACGCTTTTATCAGGCGTGCAAATCAGACTTAGTGTCAACTAGGTCCTTTAGTGTGGTATGAAACGATGTTCCTAATACTAAATGTCAGGACAACCAGTTTTAGAGTCCAGTGCACAGATGTGATTTGGCCTTGTTCTAGCCGATTTAGAAAATAAGACAACCCAATGGTCAATTTGTATTCGTGTTTAGTGTTAAAATATCATCCCTTTTCTCCTTAAAAGCGAAGTGCTTGCCTAAAAAAACCATCAAGGTTGAAATGCGCATTGCAGCACCGATTTTGTGGATGACCACATCACCGCTAGCCCTGACCTCACTTCCCACCTTTTTCTTTGATCGAAGCTATGTTACACGTTGGTAAATAGAAGTAAAATCTGTTGTAGGCAGAATGACAGATGCATGCTAGTAAGGAAATTTGAGAAGAAAAATGTTACAAAGATTAAGTATTTTTCTTTTTTTAATTTATAACTAAAAGTATTTTTTGAAATCTTAACTATGATTATTAAATAATATTTTTGCAATTGTTTTGTGCTAAAATTTCTAGCCCTTGTTGATGCACAGGTTAATGGATTAGTGATTAGCAAAGATGGATGAAAATTCTTCACACTTTGGTATGCTTTACTCTAAGTTCATTAAAATGTATCTGATTAACAAATGAGCTACTTAATATGTCTTGAATTTTGATTAGCAAATGTTTTATGTACGTGCATGTTTAATTAAAGTTCGCGTGCAAGGCTGTTAGCTCTGGTCTTGATTTCATCAACCGTGTGTATCGGTGCAATCATCTAAGTTGACTGAGAGATAGTTCAGCAGCATCCCCTTTTATGATCAGTCGCCATTGTGCTACATGCATGTGCACCCCCATATACAGTTCACATAATCAGCTGTCCTCCCTGCGGCGAGCATAAATGTGAAGATTTATTTATCCACCCACTAGCTAGTATTGTTCCAAGCTTGCACATATGTACAAAGTCTGAGTCCAGATGGCCAGGTGATTCCATATATACTACCTTTGTTCTTGAACATATGACGTTTAGGGCATGCATACTTTGATCATGAAGGGCATGACTGAGCAAGATACACCTCCGTTTGATGCATCCATGTAAAACAGAGAAAGACCATAGTTACAGACCTACACATTTGCTCGAGACTAAAGTTTCAAACTAGGTTGTGTCATTGATGCGTCACGAAAACTCATGGAAACAGGGTTGGGCCCTTGGAGTGAGAAGCATTGGGATGAGCAGTTGCGGGGCATTACAAGCAATGTGTAAAAGCAATTTGGGAGAAGGCAGGAAGCCGTCATATATCAGTTCCATGACTGTATTTGGACCCGCATCGCGACAGGATGGCGCCGAAGGATGCGGTGGCAACCGCACGCACTGAGACCCGCAATGCCAGTTGGTTACAAGTCCCCAAGTCTGCGGGCGAATTCTTGGTCACTCTATTTGATTGCGAGAACACATGGCCCTGGCAAATTGCTGGATGGAGAGATGAGTAGAGAACTCTCTCTTGATGGAAATGCATGAGTTGTCTACTTCTACATCTGGTTGATTAATGGATGTACTGAGGAAACGAAATGGGCGAGGTAAATGTGGCTCTTGGGCTCTCTGGACTGCTCTTGTTGCACTGGTATGCTATCCTCGTCAGCCTACGTATATGAAAATTTGCCATGACTCGTAAGATCAGCTGATTACAATGTGACCTTCAATTTGCTATGAACTGTAAGGGGTTGTGCACAGAAACTAGAGTAATGTGAACAAATAAATGCTCGTGCACAGTTAATAGAGCTAGTTTACAGAAATCATGCTTTAGATAAAATAAAAAATGTTTTATATGAGATTGATACAGAACCAAATCATTGTTTGAAATCTTCAAACAATGTGCTCATCCAGGCATTCTGGTTAAATCTTCAAACAATGATTTGGTTCTGTATCAATCTCCCATGGCCCATGTGTATTCTCAAATGATCCAAATTGGCCAATACATTTGATGATCAGTAGCCATGGTCATGTAGTGCAGCACCGTCCCATTTAATTTGATGATCAATAGCCATGGTCATGTAAGCCAGCTCAGCGCAAACATGTGAGACTTTGCCATATACATCTCACATGCTCAGCTGTCATCCTCCCAGTGTGCAGAAATTTGCAGCATTAGTTTTTATACATGCAAGTCTCCATAAGTACAAAGACCTATCAGCCCGGGCAGCACCATAAAGGTTGGTGCTCCGCTCCATTCCATTGTTTAACTCTCTGTTCTTCTTAGCTCTCTCGGGTAGCCAATCCCCTCATTGGATCAATTGTGAAATAATAAAAAGAAAGACCACGTTACAGTTCCCATTGCGAAAAGATTTCGAACAAGGTTAATTAAACTCATAGAAATGAGGTGGGGCCCTCGGGATGGGAAGCATTAGGAAGACTAGTAGGGTCACATTACAGCGGTGTTTGTGAAGAGGTAACTCTGAGGTGTACTGGCAGTGACGGTACACTGAAGCGTGTATCGTGGAAGTCCAAGGCTGCGACAGGAAGCGTCAGCAACGCACACCCACTGGGATGCCCTGCGGTGTGCACTAGGCTACTAAAGTTCTGTGGGCTCGGGGTGTTAAGTGTCGTCTGGATCAGAATGCCAAGAAGAAAATAAAAGGGTTCTTGTTCAATGTGACTGAAGAAATTTCTTCAGCAATACGACCTTCATTTTGACACATCTGACATTTTGGATATCAATAACATGAAATCAATAAAAGAAAAGTGCATGGCTATGAGTTGGTTCTGTATCAAGCTCCCATGAGATGAGCCGTGTCTATTCTCAAATGATCCAAAGGCTAATACACAGTGCAACGTCGTCCCACTTAATTTGATGATAAATAGCCATGGTCATGTAAGCCAGCTCACCGCAAGGTTGCATGTGACACTTTGCCATATAGACGTTTCAGATACTCAGCTGTCCTTCTCATGGTGAGCAGAAATCTGCAGCATTAATTTTGTATCCTTGCAAGTTCCCATAAGTACAAAGACTACGACGAAATAAGGTTGGTGCTCTGCTCATCACCTCTCTGTTCCTTTATTTGCTAGCACTCTCGGGCAGACAAACACCTCTTTAGATCCATTGTGAAATAGAAAAAAAAAAGGACCAAGGTATTGTTTTGTAGCTGCTTTCTCTCTACATGACTGTACATATGCATGATCTTTCTTCCCATTGTGAAAAGCTTTCGAAGAATGCCGGACCCTCGGGGTGGGAAGCATTGGGAAGATTAGTTGTGAGGAATTACGTTACAACGATCATTGTGAAGATGTAACTCTGAGATCTAATGGCCGAGAAAGTAGACCAAAGTTTGTAACGTGGGATACCAAGGCCACGACAGAGGCGTCAGCAATGCGCTCGCACTGCGACACTGCAGCGCGCAAGGCTACTCAAGGTTTATGAGCTCCTAACTAATGTGTTCATCGCCATGTTAAATTACGGAGGAGCAGAGTGTCGAGTTCAAGTGACAGCACAAAGATCAGGGGAAGCACGTCATAATTCTCTTTGGACTGACCCTCATGTACAGAGTAACTGTTGCTGATTGCTATAGGATACAATACAACTTTGTCACGGCTTGGTGTTAAAGTGCGCTCTTTGCCTCAGGCTTGAAGAAAACAAATGGTTCTTGCTCTAGATAATGGAAAGAGTTCCAGCCTTCTGGTGATGCCATGCAGCCCTACATGTGCTCTGATTGGTGCGATCACTAGCTAGGTAATCAAAACAGTCGTTTCATGACTTGGATGGATTTGTGCACGACACTGGAAAAAACAACACTACCATTGTTTCTTTGTGACCACAGGAAACAAGCAAGAGCACCAGCAGAGGAAGAACAGAGCAATCCGTAGTTGCTTATCCGATCATGGACGTCACGGCCATGTGTCTCTGGTATCCAAAGCAGAAAGCACAGCATTTAGGTAGGTGGGATGGCATGTTTGGTTTCAGCTGAACATTTTTCAAATCTTGTAAAACTTATGAATAATAACCTGATTATTTTGAGTAAGATGCGACATTCATCATTTCCTGGAAATATGTGTCAACAGAACCTTTCACTCTGGTTTTCTCCCCCTAAAGTATGTTCCAGGAGAACATTGGGTGCTGTTCAAAATGCGGATCCAACATGACTAGTTCTATTCCACAACGCATTGTGTCAAGATTAGGCTAGGAGAAATTTCTCAAGCAGATTGCAATCTATGGTTGCTAATTTCTCAGTTACAACAGTGAAGCCAGCAACCAGAACAAGGAAGTAGCCGATGCAGCTACGAATGACCACGCCATGAACGCTAGAGCGACTGATAGCTCATACTGGCCACATGCCAGACCTGGGTCTGCCCTGCAGAAGTGAGCATCTCTTTCGAAATAAATGATGGCACCTGTGGCGGCCGAAAATGCTGCAAATGAGTTGACCCCCATGATCTGCAGTAAAAAACAAACACATTTCAATAGCCAACTCAAGGTTATTTTGCTAACTTTGGTCTCGTGGAGGAGAGAAAAATGCACAGCTCTCGTTAGTTTGTAATGTTCAGTAGCAAAGCTGCCACACAGAACAGATTTGTACTCATCTTTGACACATGTTATTAGAAGCGTCCACTTTAGCTTCGCTACCAAATGGTCTTGAGTTGCCTGGCACCACTGTGATGACATTATTCTGTTATTCTGAAACCGAAAACATTTCTAGCTCCACAGGACATTTCCAACGTCTGGATCACCTAAATCAAGTCCTGCCTGTTCATGTTCATTCTGCATACTGCTACTAAAAGCTAAATAAATCTTTACAACGTAACAGCCTATGTTCATTTTACATCTTGAGAAGTGATCCTATAGTAACCCATTAGTTTTTCAGTTTCCCAGCAGCTTGATTCAGGAGGAAAAGAATGCAAAGTATCTCAAAAAATTGTTCGGATCTGATGCGAGTAGACGCTCACGACAAGGGTTGGGACCCTTGCATGAACAATAATGTAAAAAAAAAAGAAGAGGATGGCCTAACTGATGTAAACATATATATTACTAGTTTTTTATGCTTCCAGTGGTTTTCCATTAGTCAATCAAACTTTTAGTTCAACTGTGAACCTTTAAGAAATTTTAGACATAAGTATGTAGTTGAACTATAAAGGCAACAGGAATGACTTACCCAGTCACCAATAAGTAATGGCCATACAGCAAATGGGCTGTGAAGATCCGTTTTGGTTCTCAACGAGTAAATATCAATACAAGCAAGGGCGAAACTCCACAAAAACTGCATTTCCATTGAAACATTCAAGTAGCTGGAACGAGAGGCAGTGAGACAGAGATGAGAAAAAAGAAAACTATATAGAAATTCAGATGATTCAAGAACGCACAACGGAGCTGGAGCTGAAGCAGCTCTGAAAGTTAAAAGCCTAGCTACTGTAACACCATTCATTCTATTGCTGTTTGGATAGCTGACAGTGATAAACTTTACTTTCCCCAGCACGGCCTGTTTTCAATATTTCAGTTACTAACAAAAGCCCCTGAATCCCAGGACACACACACAAGGAGATGATAAAATTCACAAGGAGTGAATTTTAGCTTTTCCCTACAAGGAAAGAAAAACCAAAGGTCCGAATTTCAGGCATCAAATTAAGCGCACAGACAAAAGAACAAGGGCACGGTCTAACGCTAATCTCCCACAAACCACATCATGCTGGTTTCACGGAAATCCAAACCCCAAATTTAGCACCTTGAGGCTTGAATAGTGAATACACACAGGTTAGCATCATCTCAGAACCTAATTCAGCAACTTTCTTGCAGAAGTTGAGAGAAATTACAAGTAGGCGGTGTAGAAGTAGGAGCCGTGAGCGGTGGCCATGGCCACCTTGGAAGCTCCGGCGCACAGGCACTGCGACAGCCGCAGCGCCAGGCCGCTCCACGTCCCCGGGCTCCCAGCCACATCCTTCATCCCCCTGCTTTCCTGGTTCCTCCTGGTAGAGCGAGAAGAAAACCCTCACGCGTGAGGGTTTGCCACAAGTGGTAGTGTTCTGCTTTCTGAAAAATGTGGAGGCGGTTGGCAAGGAAGGGGAACGAGCCTGGGTGAGATCATGTGCTCTGCTTTTTGTGGATTCTGCTCTGCGCTTCTACAACACGAGTGTTGACTCACTGATGGGATATTTTCCCTTTACTAACAATTTCGATATGTTTAAATGTTGTAATTGCAACAATTTCTGTTTATTACTCCTGATTACTGGCGTAAGTTCAGAGATTGTATAGCCAGTACGTCACTGTCGTCAAGAATGAAAACTGGAATAGAAAGATGTAATTGCCTCAATGATTGGAGCTCGTCCATGCTGCACTTCAGCTTTATATATGGTACGGTGATGAATATAAGCGATTCGCCCTGCAGCACCCAGTTATAGAGGACTTGACAAGGGTGAGAGAAACCCTCCCTAGCTTCGGTAGTTTTGTGACAATGGGATCATATATAGATCGCCATGTGACCACAATTGTTATCGTCTCTTAATTTGTACATTCTGTTTTCTATTAATTCTGATGGAATATATTATGATTAATATAGCCCGCTGCGGGTGATGGCGATAACAAATTGACTCGGGAGGTGGTAATGTTTCCAGTGGTTTAAAGCCACAACAAAAATACTTCAAATGTCTAACAAAAATTCAACATCCTCCTCCCATTGCTGTTTTAACGATGATTAAAAAGGAGCAACAAGTCCATTCTACATGTGTCACACAGCATGACAGCTTCCTCCATACCATTCGAAATTGTCTCAAGAGGAGTCAAATAATACAGTAGTGTGGTGAACATACGACATCACTACTAGAAAAATGAAGCTAACAGAAAGAATGTGGAAGCAGCTGATGCAGCTAGGAATGACCATGCCAAGCACGTTAAGATGACCGAGATCTTGTACCGGCTGCACGCAAGATACGGGTATGAACTGCAGAAGTGGACGTCTCTCTCCATAAGGATGTCGAGACCGGCGGCAGATGAAGCCCCCGCAAATGCGAGAACCCCGAAGATCTGTGACAAAAACACACACCGTTTAATTTATCTGTACTGAAAGGAACATTTTGCTACTATTTGATAGTTCCAGACTAAAAGTGGTCAAACATTACAGAGCTGCAACATTGACAAACAGAGAGACTTATATGATTTTGATTTCTCCTTGTAATGTTATAGAATTGAACGTAAACAGACACAAGAAATGAGTTATGACAGACATTCGCATCCTTCAAGTGATTTTGATGGTTTTCTTTATGCCGTTTATTTCTCTGAAAAGGGACTATCTGGAACTTCAACCGTTGTAACCAAAACTTATGCAAACATTCCTACTTTTCGTTCTCGACAAATGCAGTATTTTACTGTTTCAAATCAGACGCCTTTGTGCTAAGTGCCAGCGTTCCATAAACAAAGCTGGTGATCTAAGCAATTTATTTTTGCAGTACAGCATAACAGTTCTCGAATTGGACATGTACTCCACACTCTGACCCATGATTTTTGACCAAATTGCAGTCACTATCAATTCTGTGAATTCTTATAAAAAAATCTCAGTCATTGCTCTAAGCGAGTGACTGAACAACTGATGAACACAGGGAACGAAATGACATACCCAGTCTCCCAAAACATACTTCCATGCATTGCTAAATCTGTGAAGATCCCAGTTGTTCCTTAAAGCGTGGATATCAATACACATCAGAATAAAACTCCAGACTAGCTCCAGTGTCATTGCGAACGTCAAGTAGCTGAACGGAAAAACAAACAGAGAGAGAATAAGATGCCAAATTAATAAAGAAGAATAACTTGACCTCATGTCCAAGGTACTATGAACACTTTCAGTAATACAATAATACAATGAGTCCCAAGGTTGGCTGGGTACTGTGTCTGATAAAACCATATCGTTCTATGCTGTTTAGTTGATTAGCTGACATTTGCATTCAAAGTTTGTCATTTTTTCTTACTAGATCAGATTTCTCATAATGCATTACTCAGATTGAACTTTGCACAGAGCAATAATTCAAAGACATAAGAAGATTTGTAGTGAAAATCCGCCTAGTTCTATTATTGTTTCCAGCTCTTTCAGTTGTGCGAATTCGAAGCTATCTGCGTATGCACCCTGGAAGAGCTTGGTTATTGAGCTACAAAGCCGAGTGGGGAAAATAAGGGGACGGTCTAATTCCTGATTTGCTGATATAAAGGTCGATTTATCACAGAACCTCACATCATAAAGACAAAGAAATCCTAATTAAGCAAACCTCGTGGATGTCAGTTGTCTAGAACAGTCAAGCAGCATCATTTCACAGATCCATCTCATTCAATTTCCAGGGCTCCAGATATGCTGTGCTGTGTAAAATATATCTAAAATTGGACCCTGATGCACCTTATTTAGCAGAACAGAATGCCCATATATGGTGTGTAAAACGCCAGGAATAAATCCAATCAAGGTGAAAATTAAGTTTGGCTATCCAGGAAATTGAACAGTAGGGAGGAAGCTAGATTGTGTCTCTGACTCCTAGATCTCTTGCTGCATCTTTATCCTCGACATTTAGAGGGCATAGCACGCACTGCTTTAGAAAGCAGAGCACATTTGGAAAGGAAGGGAAGTGAAGAACACCCCCTGTTTCCAGTTGCAACCAAAATAAAACCCACATATGTATATTACTGACTCGAAAGAACAAGAACAGTAGCAAAAAGAAGCAGCAGCAGGTTTTGGGCGTTTACAGGTAGGCGGAGTAGTTGGAGAAGCCGAAAGCGGAGGACATGGCCACCAGGGAGCCCATGGCGCACACCACCTGCGACACCCGCAGCGCCAGCCCGCTCGGCGTGCCCGGGCTCCCCACGATGTCCTTCATCTCCCACAAGGTAGTAGGATCCTGCTTGCAAGGCTGGCCGGAGAGCTGGCCGGAGAAGTGCCTGAAGAGTCTCTGGAGGATTTAGCAGGTGACCAGCTCTCCGGAGGTAGAAGAAAACCCCAAAGCGTGGGTGAAGCTGCTGCTTGCCTGCAGTGAGTAGTGTACTGCGGCTACTGCCCACTGGCCAAAGGTGAAGGAGTTGGCTAGCTAGGAAGGGAAATGAGAGCTCTTTTGAGTTTTGACTGCTTGCGACGCTCTATTATTGTTGCATCGGATCACCCATCCGGTGAACCACCCATCGTCGTCCTTCCTGGCCTTCAGATCAGACTTGAATGTCATGGCAGTTATGCTCTTGTACTTGTGGCAATTGAAACAGGGTCCTAATTACAGATCGACGGATGTAAAACTTTTCTTAGGGGCTTTAGTTTTGACTAGTGTGGGTCGGAGAGGACTGCCAATGTTTGGAGTTTTTGTGCGGGTTAAAGACAAGGCCTACATTGTCCTTTTTTTTTGCGATGATAAATTGTCCTATTTTTATCAGAAGCCAACCCAATATTGCAGTAATTGGTCCACACCATGTTAATTGCTATGAACGAAATGGTGATGCATAAATATAGGCGACTGCTTGAGTCATTTGGGGACGCGTTACCTCCTTGAGATGTCTCTTTCTCCATAATTGCATCCCACATTCATGTAAAATCATGCATTGAAGTGGTGCCATGCATGATCATGTGACCGGTAGTAAAACCATGTACTCCATCACGCTTGGGATGAAAAAGATCTAACTTGTGTTACATCCTTCGTGTGGAATCTTTTGCCCCAGTTTCACCTAGAAAAAAAGAGGGAAGCAGCCAAATAATAGGGACACCAGTTTCTCGACCTAAAGTCATATATACACTTTACTCTGCAGCAGGGCCTCGTCATGCAGCAGTGTGTACAATCATAGGTCCAAATTACTGCAGACATGACGCAGCGTCACCTTTGCGGATCACTTGCCATGGGCATGCAAGCTACGTCAGTGGCCCTCATCTGCAACTTTGCCAAGCATCACATGATCAGCTGTCCTCCACCCGGTGAGCATAAATTTGCATACTTATTTCATCTACCAACTCTTGTTCCCAAGTTTCTATATATATGTGTAAGATCTATCTACCCTGGAGAAACGTAGGGTAGCTGCTCAGGTCTATTCTAGTGTCTTGTCCATTCATTTTCCTTTTTCCTTTCCGTGAGACGTATGCCCACCCAGCTGAGACCCTTGGCAGGAGATCATCCATATACAATACCTTTTGAGTTCAAATCCCTAGCTACTACTACCGGACTGTGCTCATGCAAACATATTGTTTAGATACTTTCTTTCTTCTTCCTATCACCGAAAATTTTCAAACCAGGTCAGAAAACTGGGATGTTTGAGTTGGTTCATCTGTTACTCAGTTTCTGGTATGTTTCTTCATGCTGTTCGAAATTTCTAATGCTTTTTTCAGATTCATTGTTCACTAGGTTCATTATTAAGTGTGTTATTAAGAAAAATCAATGTAGTTCGGAATGTGAAGTGTCAGGAAAACAAGTTTTAGAGGTTCAGTGAAAGTTGGCCTTGTCTCAGCTGATTTAGAAAATAATAGGACGAATCAACGGTCAATTTGTACTTTATTAGTGTCAATATCATCCCATACCTCTGAAATAGAAGAGGCCTAACGAAAAATGGAGCGACATTCTGAAACTTTCACTTTTTTCAATAACACTCCCCAGTTATATTTTTCATGTCCTTGCTGAAGCAAAAAGGGAAAATGTTCATTAAAGGATGTCTTCCCACCATCTGATTGTTGCAATTGGACAACAATGAATCTGTCGTACTCATAGCATTGTTTCATTTCTATACTTTATACACTTTCGTAATCCTACCATTCAAAGTCTCCTCCTACTCAAACACATATTCAACCTCAACTCGAAGTGTAGTCATTCTCCACCACGTTCACCAATAAAAAGAAAATCCAAAATAGCTATACTATTTAGTGCTTCTAAGATTCTATTCCTCTTTCTATATCCGCTATCTTATCTTATATATTTACTAATTGGATGCTCCTTTTGAGGCCTCCACGTTAATCAGATGAAAATGCTAGAAATTCTCACCAAAAAGCAAAACATCCGCCGTACAAATTAAAGTAAGATAAACAATAGCCTTTAGAACTAATATCTAAATTACCCACATATGCCATTACAAAAAATTTAGTCAAAAGAACCCATAATACCTATTTATAAATTACCCACCATGCCATTATGAGTAAAAAAATAAATTAATTTGAAACTATAAAAATAACAAAAAATACCCCTAATTCCTATTTCTATATTACCCACCATGCCATTATGAGTAAATAAATAAATAAATTTGGAATTATGAAAATAACCAAAAATACCTCTAATTCCTATTTCTATATTGCCCACCATGCCATTATGAGTAAAAAATAATTAAATTTGAAGATAGAAAAATAGCCAAAAATACCCATGATTCCTATTTCTAAATTATCCACCATGCCATTATGAGTAAATAAATAAATAAATTCGGAATTATAAAAATAATAAAAAATACCTATAATTCCTATTTCTATATTACCCACCAAGCCATTATGAGCCAAAAAATATTTTAATTCGGAATTATAAAAAAATAGCCTAAAGCACCTCTAATTCCTATTTCTAAATTACTCACCGTGCTATTATGAGTCAAAAATACCTAGAATTTTCACATATTTAAAATGAATTGAATATGTGAAAATTCGAAATAAAAACCATATGAAAATAAATATAATTTACTAATTGGAGGGTCTTTAATCTAAGGAAAATTCATGACATTACCAAAAAAGCCAAATATCTAGCCACTGGTTGTGTGCCCGGCAAATCATAACCATTGGTTAGAAACCTGACCGATCTCCACAAAAGTCTCAAGATTAACAAAAAGATTTACATGCTTTTGTACATCATGCGTTGTTTTGGAATTGTAATGGAAAAAGACTCTACGATTAAACAGAACACGTCAAATGTTACCAAGCCACCATAAGATTGCCACAAGCGCACGTAGTGATAGACTATTTTTTAGTGATTGTTTCAGTTGAATACAAGAAGCTGAGATTTGAAGTTGGTCCATGTGAGTGCCATTAGATTCATGACCTACTCTCTCCATCCCAGTTTATTTGGCATTCTGGTTAAATGGTTAAACATGTTACATCTAGAAAATAATTACTAACATGTAACAAATATGTTTCTTACGCTAAATATAGTTATTATGTTTCACACTACAGATCTTTAGTAACATGGTCAAAAATTCTTCCGATGTGGGCTTAACTCAAAACATAAATAAATTAGAATATAAAAAATATTGATGTAAATTGAGTATCCTAACATTTATTTATATCATTATTTTTGTTTTCCTAAATTAAAATTGTGTTTTAGATATTGTTATAAAACTGCTAGCCCGTGCAGGAGCAGAAGCACGGGTTGACATACTAGTACTAGAGAACTTGAGGGGAAATTATTTTCTCATTACCATTGCACCTTCATTATACTCCCTCCGATCTTCGAATATGCCAGCTGAGCACAAGTGATGACAATGAATGATGGCCAAGATCTGAAATAGATTCACCACAATGCAACATCGATGTGCAATATTGTTCATATATATGCCGCCTGAAGTTCCAGACATGAGCTGTTTAGAATCTAGTAAATGCAAATTTGTGATTAGCTGAGTTGTTAGGTTGCTCCCTTTATTTTCCTTTTCGTGTTTTTTTTTTACTTTTGGTTTAATACTGCTGCTACTTTGTATTTATCAGTAATTATAACCGTACAGAACCTTCCCCTCCAGAAAAGATCGTAAACATGACTTGTTGGCTAGCAAGCAACAACATCTGCCTTCTATATATTCCTCAAGCGGCCAAATAATATGCAAAGGCTATACAGCAAAAATAATAATCAGTCCTGCGGCCAGAAGGTGTCTCAAGGTCCCAAATTGGTCCAGAAATGGTGCAAACTTCGTTTAGCCACCAACTCTTACTTATTTCCCTGTGTTGAAATATGCATTCCTGGCCTGAGATCGTGCAGGCAGCTTCCCTCTTTTGGAGCCTCATTAAGAAAACAGGCATCAGTTTGGATCCGTATAGTTACAACCCAATTGTGTGCACAGACAAATATTTTGTTGTATGGCAACATGTTTGTTCTCCATGTTTGTCGCAAATTGGTAAAGTAACTAGGTCAATGAATAGAAATAAATCATGTTTGGTTTCATTTAATTAGTGATAGATGTATGCCATTGTCTGAGTGCAAGTTTGTTTATGTTATTATATTCATGATGATCGTGTGTTCATTAGGTCTACAAATTTGTGGCATGATGATTTGAACCCGGCGAATATGGTCAGAATGAGAAGCATCAGGACAACCAGGTAGTCTGATGTGTATAGACGTGATGCTTAAGTTGCTAAAAGTAAAATACAAGATATGAGCTCCTTGAAACCTTCATTAACAAACATGCATGGCTGCACAGTAAGCGTGTCAATCTCCCATGAACCGTGTATACTCTCCAATGACCCAAATTGGCTAAAACGTAGTGCAGTGTTGTGACATTTCATTCGATGATCAGTTGCCATGCCATGCCATGTAAGCCAGCTCATCGCAAGGAAGCATGTGCACATTTGCCACATGCTCAGCTGACCTCCCAGTGAGCAGAATTTTGCATCTTTAGTTATCTTTTATTAAGTTCCCATATGAACAATGACCTATCATCTCAGGCGACACCATAAGTTGGTGCTCCGTGTGCTATTCCATTGTTTAGTATTAACTCTCTGTTTAATGTTGCTGGCGCGCCCGGGCAGCCAAACATCTCTTTAAAGAGTGTCCATGTGAAACAAAATAAGACCTTATGCTACAGCTTCCCTACCTGCTTCCTCTCTACTTGAATTTACGCCTATGCCTGGTCTTTCTTCCCACTGCTGAAAGTTTTCAAACAATGTTAGTATTGGGTCAAGGATGCATCCTGAATACTCATGGAGTAAAAGTCAGCCACGCCCCTAGGAGTGAGAAGCACTGGGAAGTCTAGTTGTGGGATGGTACATTAACACGATCTTTGTGTCGAAGTAATTCGGAGCCGTGCAAGGTTCCAAGGTACTCCAATGAATTATGTGTCGTGGAATGCTGCAACAAAAGCGTGAACAACACACATGCATCACGACGCCCGCAGCACCCGGCTACTGAAGTTAACTGGCTCCCCACCGAATTGTTCATCGCCCTGTCAGACTGGAGGAAACGGGAGTGCAGCACTATTCTACTATATCAGACAGAAGTGAGCAGGCTGGTGATGAGGTATATATGGAAGCAAACTGTGTGAACCTCTACTGCCAGGGAAGCATGGATAGGTGGAGCAGGGGATGTACGGCAACAGTATTACGGGTCATGATTAGACTGCCCTTGTGTACAGAATAATAGTTGCTGATTACAGTATATAATTTATTTGTTGGTAAATACTGCTAACTACCCTCTGTAGATCAGTTGCAACAAGCATGCAAGCTGACATCGGGCATGTATTATTTGGAACTTTTCCATATGATCAAAACAAAGTAACTACTTAACGAACATGAAAGAAAAATATATAGTCTTTTTATTTCTATGTGAGTACAAAGTTCCTCGGTAAATTCGAGCTTCATTTTGATGCACCTAACATCTTCATGTTACATTTCCATATGGAAATCTACATTGTGATGTCTTGGACCATCTGGACAAATGAGGAAGATTTGATTCTCAACAATGAAGATCCATCGTAAAAAAATAACCTGTCACGTACATGTGCCTTTAATTTATGTGCAACATCATGAATAATTGGTGGCCAGATCATGAAACTCTTGTTATCATGGTCCACAAAAACAAAACATCGGATATATATGCGCCCTTTTTTATTCTAGGTAAATACATATACATACCTCTACCAAAAATTTATTGTCAAGACCGTGTGCAAGACTTGCCCAGGCAGCTGTTTTGGACCCCTTTGTAGGCTCCACATAAAAAAGACTTCAAGTCGTTTGGCTAGATGCTTTATGTATTCCTTTTGTTGTTGCTCAAAATTTCTAGACAAACTTCAGCCATGGATGTGATACCTCTATATTTTTTTTCTTGCGAATTACCTCTATATTATTTTGAATGAGAAGCATTGGGACGGCATGCTTTTCCTGAAAAAAAGATTGATGCATCAGGCTACAAGTAGCCTTCCCTCTGCAACAGGTTTCATTGGTTGACGCCTCATCGAAGTGCGATCTAGGGCATGCCTGCATTCAGTGCCCTAATGTGAAATTGTCAGACCCCATTTCTGGAATCTGTTGTGCATCCTGTATCAGTCCTTGGATCAGTAGCTGATACACACAAGAACACAGATGATAATCAAAAGCATACTTTAAATAGGTAAAGAAGTAAGATACCTGATATAAGACCTTTAGTGGCGGTACGACAAGGATTCGAAACCATCCAAGTCCATCCGAGCGACTAACGGTGAAACAGACAGCGGAAACCATGGCCCAACACCACAAGCAAACTTGAGAAGCAGAACCGAAAACCCAAACATCGTCGTCTTCTAAACCAACATTTGCAAACGCGTGAGTACATAAGGTACTCAGCAAGCCCTACACTACACAAGGGTATATATACATGCATATTTGGTCTTAGTAAGGAACGGCTATATGGTTCATTTGCAGCAAGCAAATTTTATGCAAGGTTCACTAAAGCATGTGAAGAATTCTTAGATAAAACAGAGAATTGATTGTCAATATTTTAGTTGGTTGGCCCTGGGGGAGTATGAAGCATTCCCGCCAGTTCTCAAGTTTTAGTTGGGCCTTCTGACCTCAATGGTCATACCGACCCGGCACACTTGCCATCACTTCCAAAACACGAGCAGACTACTGCTCACGCACACATCAAGGAATCATGAATGTGGCTAATCATATCGAACTCAACAAAGATGTGTCATATGCCGAGACAATGTCCATCTGGATGAATTTTTACACTCTGCAGAGGTTGTACAACTTTCCCCACGGGTTACGCACCCTTAGCTAGAGGATACGTAACGCCTAGTCCATCTTCTCCGAGTAGTCTCACAAGTCCACCACGGAATCACACCCAGGGGCTTGTGACATGAAAGGTCACTGTGACTTGAGAGGTCACTGGCACAGTACACGAGGTACGTCGTGCTCCTGTAACTGATGACAGGATCCTGCAACGCATACAGGACTTGCGACGTTCCCGTGAACTGACAACGGGTTCCGCAAGCCGAATCACGGGTACGTTTCCCGAATCTTTTCCTGGGCTTCCGTCGTCTCTACTGGCCTCCAGATGGAATTTGCAAGAGTACCAAGAAGGTAGGGTAAGTCCTGCCCATAACAGGTTCCGTGGTTGTACGAGAATCATCTTGTTAAAGGTTGAATGAACCGGTCTTTATGTGGCCGAGCAAGCACCGTGTCTCCCACACTAGGGGACTATCATACCATCAACAACACACTAGTGGCCTTGCCCGCAATCCAGCCTATTCCATCATCACTGTCTCCATTATCAACACCTAACACAGTTGTGCTACTCCCAACCCCAAATATCACCCACACCACCAAACTCATTTAACGCATTTATAAAAGTAAGTATGTGAATAAGGTGTGGCAATGTAGAAACATTGCGAGGGGTCCTAAGCAATCTAGTAGCAAGGTGATCGTTCGAAGAAATGATGAGACTATCCTAGGGCTATCAAGGTGACAGTAAACAAGGGTAAACAAGGATTCATGTATTAATGCCTAAATAATGGCCTTGATATCAGTAAGCAAATAGGACCATAATTACACAATCAGTAAAATAACAAGTAATGCATAGTACGAGAACAGGCCATATAGGTGCATTACGAAAACAGTAGGTTCAATCATGATCAAGGAGAAGTAGAGCTTGCCTTGAAAAATGCTATCCTAATCTTTCAATTCTGAATCTTCAGACTCTTCTGTCGAGGTCGATATCTTCAAGTCCTTCCTCGAAGTTTATATCTTCCGACTCGTCCTTGGCTTGGATTCCTCTTGAACTCTTTTGGCTCTTCCTCGAATCTTGCGTAGGCTAGCGCATAGACACATTACGTATAAACAACTACTGCAACAGAAGTAAAGATCGAAAAGAGCCAATAAGATCCAATTAACTCCAATAAGAATCGATAGAACTCTAAGAAAGCGACTATGTTTATACAATGCAGATTTATTTATGAAAGATTATTTATTACAAGTTATATTCATGGCCTTATAAGGGCCATATTCACCTAGACAAACTACCAATTATCAAATTTCTCTTAAAAGAAGCAAGGTGCAGGGTTTGGCATGCAACTTTATTTACTCAAACCTTAGAGTGAGGATGATGAGATGTACATGCTTTATTGATGATGATTGCGTGCATATCTATTATATAAACTCTAAGTTATTTCTACTAAAGAACATGGGTGATTTGAAAAGAGGATGTGCAAATGCATCAGATTCATAAAGCAATTATGCATAACATGGTGTTTATCAAGGTGAGAAGGGCTGGATATGAAATGATCATGCACATGCAAACATACAAAAATTTAAGAGTTACACAACCTATGGTTTAAAGATTATATTTTGTTTTACAAGCATTGATGAGTTTATTAACATAACTAAAGTTATTTATTTAAATCTACTATGGTTACATGTAGATACTAAGGTACTTGTGCAACTTATACTTATGCATGCAATACTATATGCAACATGAAATATGTTGCAGAATTAATTAGCAAATAAACTTTATTTTATAAACACATATGAGCTTACTAAAATAAAGATATTGTTTATTTAAAAAGATAAGGATTTGCATAAGAATTAGTGCATGATGGTGCAAGATTAGCTACATGATATAGTCATGACATGCACTTACAAAGTAATAAATAAATGACAAGAGAATAATCTCAAATAACAATGAATAAAATATCAATAAAATTTCAAATAAAATACACCAAATAAAAGAGGTTGATAAATCAATAAAACTAGATAAATGTCGATGATGACGCTGGAAAGAATGTGGTTTGACTAAGTTAGCATCGAGATATGCCACGATAAATAGGATTGATATGTTTGATCGATTTGGCTTAGCAATAGGGAACAGGAGCATTGGTGACTGGTAGATCTAGTGTGGAGGATCAGCACCATGAGGTACTTCGTGTTTCTACGAACGCGTGAGCGCAAGAATAGCTCAAAACGGAGCTCGGGTGGAAAAGATATAGGTGTTCAAAGGTTTTAGGGGCTTGTTTGTATTTACAGAAAGATTCTAGGGACCTATATGTAATTAAGGAAAAGATTAGGGACCTTGGTGTCAAAAGGTAGGGACTAAAGGTAATTATAGAAAACTATAGGGTTGTTTCTGTAAAAAGGTAGGTAGCAAGACAGAAATAGAATAAACTAGAGGGCTTATCTGCAAAAGTACAAGACCTAGGATTTATCTGGAATTTTAGAATTATTTTCGTATTGGAAAAGGTGTGGACCGAGTCTACGGGTTCGCGGACCAGAACTGTTGCTCAGGTTCACGAGTCCATGGTGGACCGGTTACACAGATCGAAGGGGTATCTAATCTCGACCGTTGGCTGTGAGATGGACGGCTAGGCAGCTGGAGGCGGCTGCCGGTGGCCGGCGACGACGGGGACGACGGCGCCATGGGCGGCTCGCCGGAGTTGGCCATTGCGGCGCTACGATGGGCCAGAGTCGACGCGAAGAGGTGCGGAAGAGAGAGGAGAGGACGGCGAGCTCACCTGGGGGGTTGCCGAGGCCACGAAGCGGTGGAGGAAGCTCGCGACGGCGAGGCGCTGAGCGCGGTGGTGGCGCTCGACGGGGAGGAGAAGGGACAGCGGCTCAACGGGTTTGTGTGGGTCGGGGAGTTGCGCGAGGTTGCCGCAAAGCTGGTGCGCGCGCGAGGCGAGCGAGACGAGACCGGGAGAGTGGTCGGCGTCGTGCTCGCGTGGCGGCGGGCGGCGGCACGCGGCGCGGCTAGGGTTAGAGCTTGGGAGCGACGGCGGCTTTGGGGAAAGAAAAGAGGGCGCCGGAGCTCGATTTTATAAGGGAGCGGTGTTGTGCGGGGAAAGGAGGGGCAGAGATGGCTTCGGGGCGAAGCAACTTCGAGGGGAAGGCTTGCCGGAGTTAATGGAGCCTGGGTTATGCGGAGTGGCGGCATGGGTAGCGGTATGGAGCGGGGAGGAGAAGCAATGGTGGCGCGGCACGCGGGTACGGCGTGCGGAGGCGGTTCCACCCCAGTCAGAGATGGCGGCGGACCTTATCCAACGCGGCGTGGCGACCTTATCTCCAGGGGTCAGCGTGGAGTCAAGGTGGTGACGTGTGAACGCGGCGCTCGTTGCGACTTGGAGTTGCGGCGGGTCGACCAACGCGGCGCTGAGCTGGAGGGAGGCGGCGTCACGTCGATGGCGGCGTCGGACGAGCTCAGGTGAGCTGGAGGTAGGAGAAAGGGGAGATGGGCCTGGGCGGGCCAAGTTGGGCCGAGAGGAGTTGGGCTGTGGCCTGGGAAGAGAGAGGAGGGCATGCTGGGCTGGGCTGGAGGAAAAAGGAAGAAGGAGATTCGGCCCGAGAGAGATTAGGAAATAAATAGGTTTATTCTTTTCTGGAATTGAGGGAGTTCAAATTTGAAGAATTCAAATTTGAAAAGGAAAAATTAACATCGACAAAAACCAGTAAATTCAAAAATGCATATGGTGATAGTTTTGCAAATTTAAATTGTTTTTAAATTCAAGGTGAATCTGCTAGGGTTCAACTTCTAATTATTTTAATTTGTTGTAAATTCAAAAAGTTCAAATTTTTAGTGGTCTTTAAATGAAAGCCAACATTCGAGCACAAGTTTTATATTTCCAAATTTTCATGTTCCACTAAGTTCAAATTATTTAGTTAATTTTATTTTGAAAATTCATGTCAAGATAAGATTTAGACAAAAAATTAAATTTTGAGTGATTTTATTTCCTTTTGCTTTTGATTTGAAATTTGGGGTTTTACAGATCTACCCCACTTAAATGGAATCTCGTCCTCGAGATTCGAACGATCTTCTGAATAGTGTAGAACTTTCTTGCGTCTTCTTGCTTGACGGTGGTAACATCCAAAATTTGTCGGAGGCTTCTTGATGCTGCGAGCGTTGATAGAGAATTCTCTCTATCTTTGTGATCTTTGGCACTGCGGATTGATGTAGCGAAGTTCCTCACAAGGGGGTTACCAAGACTTTCATCTAGCTTTTGAGGCAAAAGCATCTCCATTAATGTCGCTTGAAGTCTGTTCTTGACTAAGATTAACAGATCATATGTTTATTCCAGCACCATAGTCCATAACACTTAAATTCTCGACAATTCTGGATACAACACCTGATATCCAAAATACAGCGTACATCTTGTTATTTATACTAACACACTCTTACATAAGGTTTATAATTCTCGATGCCCAAACTATTGATGTGATAGGTTGAAGCTTTGATCAGCATGTCACTCGTTGTCTCCTTGTCCGATAGCTTCAGGACAGTCTGCAGCGAAGTGCCCACGATTCCGGCACAGGTAGCACTTCTGATTTCTTCGTGGTACCTTCTTTACTTTTGGTTTTCCATCACAGCTCTGCCTATAAGTACTGGGCACTTTAGAACCAGAAGGGGTTGCACATGATCTATTTTTCTTCTTTCTTCGGTATTTCTGCTTTCGGGAAGATTTCCATTCATGTACATCACGTTTCCTTATAGGCTCACACTGGATCTTGCGACTTTTGTCATTTTCTTGATCCATCAGTGCTTCTTCAAGCAAAATGGCTTTATTCATCAGTGTGCTGAAGTTCGGGTAGTTGTGAGTGACCAGATGTATTTTTAGATTATGGTTAAGACCTTTTCTGAAGCGATGTTGCTTCTTATGGTCAGTGTTGACCTCATCGGGGGCGTATCGCGCCAACTTGATAAACTTTCGGATGTACTCATTCACTGACATAGATCCTTGCTTAAGGGTACGGAATTCGTCTGCCTTTACGTCCATGATTCCTGTAGGGATATGGTATTCACGAAAAGCTTGCTGGAATTCATCCCATGTAATACGATCTGGCTTTGTAACTATTTCTTTGAAGTTATCCCACCATTCTCCAGCAACTCTAACTAGTTGGTGAGTGGATAACAGTACTTTTTCTTGATCACTCACTACAACCGCATCAAGTTTCTTGGTAACACTTATGAGCCAAACGTCAGCAGCTAAGGGATCATCATCGGTGCTGTCATATACAGGTGGCCTGAGCTTCAGAAATTCCGTTATCTTAGAAGTGATTCCATGTCCATGATTGCTCTGTTATTCCCGAGAAATTACTTCCGATAGTTGAGTCTATTTGGCCATCACTTCTGTGAGGTTGACCAGTGACGGTGATGGTCCTTGAGGCATCTCATTAGAACCATGGTCATTGTTACTATTGGTCTCTTGGTTGTCATCTTCCTCATTGTGGTGAGACACCTCATGTTCCTCGCTATGGGTTGCGGAGGGTCTTCTGGTGCTTGCTTGGTGCTGTTGCTGAGTGGTTGGCTTCTTCCTCTTGTTAGTTCACCTCTTGCAGTTCGTCCAGCGGTGCCATGATCTTCAAGAACTTTTGCCTTACGCTTCTCGCGGGTCTGAATCCTGGCAGATTTCTTTGGCGGCATCCTGGTTACACTAGAAAGATTTAGGCAAGGTTAGGGAAGGGTTTAGGCCTTAAGATGTTGTCAAGATGGTATTCTACTTATTAAACTGTTGTTATTATTATTATGCTGTTTAGTTTGATTAAGAGCACACACATAGAAGAAGAGCCAAACTCAACAAAAATCATCAAATCACACAAACAATATGTTTTTTTTTCGTGAGGGCTCATATGTAACCGTACTATGAACGAGGTTTCAAGGCTTAAGGGTATGATGACTATCGATCTTAAATTGTCCTCGAAACTCGACTAACAGTCCGTTGACCAAAAGAATCGAAAGGGTCGACTTGACAAGGAAAAAACCATTGTCGCATTTGAAGGTGCTTCATTGGCTTGATGTTTAGGGTTATCCAAGAACTTATAACCATGAGAATTGCAATCTGCTAGGGTTGGATCCCAAATTTACATTCTGTCGTTACTTGAAGGTAGCTCGGGGCAATTTGGTCCTATGTGACCTTCTTGTCTGCAGTGGAAACAGAGTCTTGTCCTTTTGATGGGGTTGCTTGAGGTTCCCTTAGAGCAAACCTCTGGTGTTAGGCTTGTACCACTTGGGTCTTCATTTACATTGGTCAGTTGGTGGAGAGTAGGTTCTTCTACCGTGTACCTTGGCTTCTTCAGCTTTTCAGGTGTAGCTTGACTAGATCCTTGTACGACACACTTCCTCTTCATGCTGATCCTCGCGTTGGCGTTTTTTGGTTGCAGGAGCTTAGCGAGATTGGCGACCTCGTCACTAATCTTCTTCACTGACTCTTCCGAGTAACTCAACATTTCAAGTATACTTGCAATTATAGGATGTGGCATCAGTGATGTGTCATCCTTGTTATTCCAAACTTCTTGCTCTTGATGCTTTCCCTTTACTGCAAATTGATTCTTTGTAGATGAGGCTTGAGATACTTCATTCTTCATGTTGGTCTCTACAGCTCTTGCTTCATTGATGGGTTCGTAGAAGGGGCAATGAGCGACCTTATGTCTGGGGTTGCGGCAATTGAAACATATCCTCTGTGATTTGGTGCCCTTGGCAGTGTTGATGTTGCCCTTTTGTCTAGGGACCACATCCGGTTCACGGTAAACCTGGTACTATATGTTCTCCACCTCTATGGTCACGTAGTCAGGGTTGTCTATTGGGTTGAGCGTACTTGTGCAGACATGGTGAGTTGAGAAGTGACTTCCGCAGTTGGTCAGGAGAGGAACAAGAGATTTTAAAAGATTGGGGAGATGTACTATGGAAGATTTTGTAACTGGTTTTGAAAATAGTCATTTTTGAACGTAACAAATCCTAGGTTTTCATTGTACGGTCAAGTAATGCTCTGATACCACTCTGTCAGACCCCATATCTGGAATCTGCTGTGCATCCTGTATCAGTCTCTGGATCAGTAGCTGATACGCATAAGAACACAGATATGATAATCAAAAGCATACTTCAAATAGGTAAATAAGTAAGATACCTGATATAAGACCCTTAGTGGCGGTACGACAAGGATGCAAAACCATCCAAGTCCATCCGACCGACTAACGGTGAAGCAGACAGCGGAAACCATGGCCCAACGCCACAAGCAAACTTGAGAAGCAGAACCGAAAACCCAAACATCGTCGTCTTCTACGAAGTCTTCTCCTACTAAATGTAAGCTTCATGACCATTGGAGTTTGGAAACCCTAAAGGTATGAATGTTTTGGTGATTGGGTGACCATATTGATGTGACTAACATTTCCATGTAGGATATTCAAATGGTCATGTCAATGGAAGCGTCGTCTCACAAACTCTATCTTATTGACGACTTGGTGATTGGTTGCCTCGACGATTCGGATCGAGAACTTGATGGAGTCAAGGTTGAAGATGGATCAAGGCTAAGGACATGATAGACCAAGCAAGTGTTGGCTTGGTGTAGATGTTAGCTTGAGTCTATAGGAAAAACCGGACTATCAAGAGGGATTGAATTGGTTCTCTTAGAGCACACTAGGTTAGAGATCATATGGATGCATAGTGAGTCTCTCGAGGGCTAGGGTGGCTGAAGAGAAGAAGAGGAATCAAGGATGGAGAAGTTGGAAGCAAGGATCAAGAGTGGATCAAGTTTTCAGCTTATCCGGTAGAGACTGGACAGTACGGTCCTGGGGACCGTATGGTACGGTCTTCATTGAAGATCCAGACAGAGAAGTGAAGTCTCGGGATGCTGAGAAAATAAAGACCGGACAATGGATCGTATGGTACGGTCAAGGGACCGTATGGTACGGTCATCAGAGGATTTCCAGGCAGAGAAGTTGAAGTTTCTGGAAGTGGAAGAAATGAAGACCGGACAATCGACCGGACGGTACGGTCCTAGGGACCGGACAGTATGGTTTTCATTGGAGAAGAAGAAAATGGAGATGCGCCTGGAAATAGAGACCGGACAGTACGGTCTAGAGGAGACCGGACAGTACGGTCCTTTGTACGGTCTCTAGTTTCGCAGGGCACTTTTGGGCAACGGCTAGTTTTGGGTTGGTAGCCTATAAATAGTTGGTTGCCCGCCCCTTAGGGGGTCTCTTGGCCATTGTTGGAGTGCAGGAAACTCAGAGGAAGCCAAGAGCAAGGGAGAGAAGCACTTGTGAAGGATTTGGAGTGATCCTAGTGCTTGAGAGAGTAGCAATTGCATCCACTTGATCTCTAGGCTAGTGTGAGCTTGTGAGAGTCACTTCGGTTTGTTACTCTTGGTCTATGGCAAGGCCTAGACCGGTTAGGCGTTGGTGTTGAGCTGTCCAAAGAGAGTGTGGAAGCTAACACAAGTTTGTACACGGTCTTGGAGCTTCCCGTGCGAAAGAAGCATCACTAGTGGAGCGCCTTTTGGCACGCATCACGTGCGGAGCCTTACCTCCGGAAGAGTACCCGGGATCGAGCCCGGCGGGACGTGCCCGCGACTTCACTCGGAAGGTGAAGTGTGCTCTAGGAGGGATCGCCTTCGAGCGGAGGGACGGGGTCGAGACTCCGGCGGGAGTGACCCAACGTGGAGTAGGGGAAGGCGCCATCCTTCCGAGACCACGGGAAAAATCATGAGCATTCCTATCTCTATCTCCTTTACTTACTAGCATTTACGCTTCCGCATTTACTTATGTGCTAGTAGTATTGCATGATAGGTTGTCTCTTTACTTCTTGGTAGAATTGCTTGTTAGGGTGTTGCTTGTTGCATAGACTAGATTGTGTGCGCGCATCGCTAGCTTCTTGTTGTCACCATATCTAGTCTTGCTAGCTTCACGCCTTAAGTACGTTTGGGAGAAATTATTGAGGCACCGATTCACCCCCCTTCTCGGTGCCCTTGTTACAAGTGGTATCAGAGCCTCGTTGCTCAAATAGGGCTTAACCGCCTTGAGTAAGGATGCCGGTAGAAAGTGGACCGCCCCCGTTCGATGGGACCGACTATGCCCATTGGAAAGCTCGCATGCAAGCTTACCTCGAGGCTCTCCATCCTATCGCATGGGAGGTGACAAGTTCCAGTGTCTCTCTAAGAACTCCCATTGGTACTCTTGATGTGAATCTTGCAAAGGCAAATGTTAAAGCTAAAAATGCCTTGTTTGAAGCTATCACTAAAGAGGTCTTTGCTCGAGTCAAGTCCGCGGGTACCGCTCATGAAGTGTGGACTCAAATCCAACAAGTTCATAAGGGTTCCTCGGATGTGAAAGAGGAAAGATACTATGTCCTTAAGGACAAATATGATGCCTTTACCATGTCTTCAAATGAGCTAATCAATGATACTTACTCTCGCTTGAATGTGCTTGTAGAGGATATCAACTCTCTCGGTGTGAAGGACAAGATTGATGATGGTGACCTTGTGCGGAAGATCATGAGGATTCTCCCAAGGGAGAAGTATGGAGCACTAATCACATGTCTCTTCAACACCGACATGCGAGACCTCACCACTCACAAGCTACTTGGGAAGATCACCGCCTTCGAGAGCTACAACCTTGACAAGAAGCTTGATGAGAAGCCCTCCAAAAATCTTGCTTTTGCATCCGAAGGGTGAAGCAAGAAGAAGATGAAGAAGGTGGTGACTCAAGATTCAAGTGATGAAGAGCTTGAAGAAGATGAAGAAGACTTGTTGCAACTTCACCCAAATGACCTAGCACTCCTCATGAAGAGAAGCAACTTCTTCAAGAAAAGGTTCATCAACAAGAAGGATGCTGAGTGCTACAATTGTGGGGAGAAGGGTCACTTTGCCAAGGAATGTCCAAAGCCAATCAAGAAGAGCAAGAAGAAGACTCAAGAGTCAAGCGATGATGAAGAAGAAGACCCTAGAAGCAAGTACAAGGCAAGGAAGAGGTTTGTCAAGAAGGAAAGCTCTAGAGGCAAAGACAAGAAAAGATCATCTCACAAGGGTCTCTATGTTGGAGAGTGGGTCACGGACGATGATAGTGATAATGAAGAAGAAAGTGATGGCTCATCCTCCAAGGGAAAGAAGATTGCCGGCATCGCTCTCACAAACATGTCCGAGACTCTACCTCCACCTCCTACTTGCTTGATGGCCAAAGATGATGATAGTAGTGATGATGAGAAGAGAGAGTCCGAGGAAGAGTTTGGTGAGGAGGATAAGCCAACCCTTGAGGAACTCTTGGATAGCATTCTCCTAACCGGTAAGATGCTCAAGAAAAAGGACAAGACCATTGATCGGTTGGAGAAGGAACATGAAGTGGCCGCTTTCTGAGTCCGTCAACTTGAGGGTGAACTTAGGGACTTATCCATCTCTCACAAGGCTCTAGATGAGGACTATGACAAGCTTGAGGAGGACCACATGAAGCTCAAGGAGAAGTCCAAGTCACTAGAGGATGAGATCAAGCACCTTTCCATCTCTCTCATAACCTTGGATGAAAGCTACGACAAGCTCAAGGTTGATCACAAGAGGCTCAATGACAAGTTCAAGGTTCTTGAGGAAGAACATCAATCCATCCTCGAAAAGTGTAACACTTCTTCTTCTAGTTCATCTATTTCCGATTCTTCATATATTACTTGTGATGACTAACTCCCTCTCTTGAGAGCATCTCTCTTGATGACAAAATCTTGAAGGAATATCATCAACTCAAGGAGGAGAGAGCTTCGGTGATGGATGGCTTCGAGAGGCTCACAAGGGGAAGGACCATTCATAAGGAGATACTTGGTCGCCGTTGGCGTTTCTTACGCACAGAGATTAAATTCAACTCCGCAAGCGCACGGAACACCGTTGTAGCATTTCACCCAGGAGTTTTCCAAGGGTATCGTATTTATATTTTCCACAGGGAAGCAGGGATAAGAATATCGTGAATTAACAAGGAAACATCTATTATTTATAACTTGCAAACTAGACCAAATCATGGGTAAAGATGAAGGATATGATGGGTGGCAACCAAACACACGCAAGGATTCCATATGAAGATAAAGAGATAGAACTAGTCAACTGGGAGGACAACGAGAAGAAGGGTATCAGCCTAGGGGTTACAAATATCTATTTAAGCTTTCATTACAGATACATTCAAGCGCATCGGGGCACGGCCGCCGCCAAGACACGCAACTCGGAAACTAAGTTCAACGTATCCAGGCAACGGACCGCGTCTAGGCCCTACCTGTCCAACCCGGACGTGGTGGATTACAGAGACCGGTGTAGCTGTCACATACACTCGCGGCTACCATCCTCCGTGGGGTTGGGTGCACACTCACGCCTAGGAACAATTCCTTGAACCATACAAGCAACTATCCTAGATAACTTACTCCAACGTAAAAGAGCAAGCCAACCATGCATAACAAATCTATGTGGATTGTGTAAGCATTTGCGGTGCAAACAACCCATGCAGATAGTCCTATCATACACAGACGTGGAACCAACACAAGAATTTCTCTATAATTATCACTTAAATAAATAAATGTAAACTAAAAGAAAAACTAAAATAAATAAATAAGAAAATAAATAAATAGGAAAAATAATTGTATTAACTAATATCAAAAAGAAAAGATACAAGAGAGCTTTACCCAATATCCGAAGAAAACTCCGGAACTCCGAGGGAAGCTCTCACTTCTACTCTAACTCCCATGACCAACTAGCCTACTCTAAACTACACAAGTGGAATGATCTTCCATGAGAAAGAGCGTGACCCTACATTGGATCTTCTCTTCTCAAGTGTGATGGTGCGAGTTGGAATGGAGCCGGCCAGGGGTATTTATAGCTTCTCCATGGCGGTGGGAGCTATATGGCCGAAGCTGGAGTGCCGGGCCCGCCAAGCCAGGCCGGCCGGCCAAGTAGGGGGGCCGGCCGGCCGCCCATTGCGTCGGTTTGCCACCGCCTCGATGCTGGACGCTCGTGATTTGCTCCTGATGACGGTTGTCCAGTCGGTGGCTCTGTGGGGGCGGCGGAAGAGGAGTGAGGGCCAAGTTGAGGCCCAAAACAGCCCACCTTCTAGAACGTCGGTGGAATTCTTCTAAACAGGCTTTTGATTCTGCGTTGTAGGCCTGTTTGTAGCTCGCTGGAGGAAGGCCGAGGCCTGGGGCCACCTTGTGGGGCCGGCCAGCCTATAGGTGGGGCCGGCCGGCCAGTCTTTGTGCCAGCTGGGCCCACTTTCCTCCATATTTCCCTCCTGCATCCAATTATCACCAAAACTTGTGGAGTAGCATTAATCCTAACTACTATGCGCAGAATCTTGGTGACATGCCTTTATTTACCGGTATTGTGGCGGTCAAAACAGGGTTTAACGACTGCCAACAACCTCCCGAAGCTTAAACTTTGCTCGTCCCGAGCAAACTCATAACTTAAGGTACCGGCGGATCAGGAGTTACAAAGGAAGCGCCCCATGGGTAATAAAGATGCAACAACGTACTCCCTAAATGGTGGTAAGTTTACGAGAGCATAAAATATTCATGAGTGTTGCAAAAATCGTGGGGCTTATATGTCACACCTTGTCATGCAGCATTGAAGGCTAGAACGGCATTTTCAGACAAGTACACAATTCTAGCAGGTATGCATCCAGAGTTTTTATGTGCTACAAGGTAAGGTGCATAAAATTCTCCTTCGTTTGGGTGGCACTTCTTTTACCACTCCGATGTGAGTTCTATTCCTACAAGCTTCACTCATCCTACCTTTTACCAAATGAGGCTTTGATGTGGAGCTTGGTAAGGAATGCACAAATGTCATGCATTTATTGTAAAGCTAAAGAATGAGTCTCAATCAACATAGCAACTCCATTTATTTTGGTCATAGGAAATGATGTGATGGAGGGGGAGAAAATGAACTCACACTTGTGGAAGGGGGTTTTTGAAAAACATTGGTCCTTTATTTTGCTCAAGGTGTTTATGATAAGAACCATATAGCCATTGACTTTTGTCATGCAACCATGGAGGTTTTTTTTTTTTTTTTTTACTACTCCATGGTGCAAGGGGCCATAAATTTTGAATGGTTCAAGGAAACATTTTGAAATATTCTTGAGCATTTTGGATGGACCAAAAGTTTTGCAAACTCTGAAAAATGTTTGGTTGATTTATCCAAACATTTCCCTTTTTATTTGGTGGAGAGAAATTTTCAAAAACACACGCGAAGGAATTATGACCAAAATTAGGAGTGCTTAGTTTCAAGAGTACATCAAACCTTAACAAAACTCAATGCATAAACAAATGGCTATGAGTGGGGCTGTTCGAATATTATGATATGGCTCTGGTAGGTAAATAAATCCTCACACTAAGAGAAGTGTGCAAAAACAGAAGGGTTTTAGGTACTTGCAGCAATTCAAGAAAAACATCTCTGGATGAAACCATACTAAGAAATTGCAACAAGTCCTAATCATGCCATATCACAATCCACAATGCTCAGACTTGGTGTAACAAATGCAACCCACAGAAATAAGCAAGACTCATGATGTGATCATGCTCAAATAAAAATAACACATAAGTCAGGAGTAGAGGCTGCATCTATGCGATACATGGGAAGCTAATTTGTAACTCGATCATCATTTCCCTTATGCGTAGCATAACACCAAGATTCTAGCATTTATTCGAAACAGGGAGTTTATTTATTCAAGGAAAGTTTAGAAATACTTACCTGGGGGTCCTCCCCAAGCTTGAGTCTTTGCAAGACTTAAACTTGAATAGGCCGCTTCCTCCATTCTTCTTGTGTCTGCAAAAAGAATGAGGGTGATACAGATGGCTAGCCCCTATTGGGATTTGCCGAGAACCTAATATTTTTGTTTTTTATTCTATTTTATTTTATTTTATTTATTTATTTTTTTGGGAAAGGGCACAATTCAAGAAGAGTATAATATCGTATACAGAAGTACTCACCTGGCGGTCCCTCCCCAAGCTTAGCTCTTGCAACTATGTGCAAAGCTAAGCGATTAAATCTTTCTTGTGGAAGCACTGGGTCCGCCTTGTTGGTTCCTTCTTCTTGAATTGTGTGCCTTTCATGTTGCCTGATTGGTTTTCTCTCAGAAAGATCCTGCATTGGTTAGTACAAATCCATTCGTCTACATCGAACATATCTCTATAGGTCCATTGATCAACCTAGACACCACGTCTAATTTGATCAATCGTGTAACAAGAGCAAAGCCAGTTATACTCTCCTTCTATCATTAAAGCATCATAGAGGCATGTATTTTTCCGTTGGTTGAACGGCCACCGGGCATAATCTCAATGGAGAACAGAGGCACAGAAGTGATCTTCACCCAACCAACAGAAAGAGACGCAGGCGATTGATTTATGAATATCAAATTAACCACAGCCCACATCATCAAAAGAAATTCGAGAGCACGGGTATGGTCAAAAAGATTTGCAGCTTATTTTCACCAGAGAGCAAGTCAAAGTATCTTTGCATTCACAAAGCATTGAACGTTTCAGGCAGCTTTTTTTTTTTTGGAAAGGAGTAGGTATATGACAAGGAAACAAGAAATAAATACGTTGCTTACCTGGCGGTTCCTCCCCAAGCTTAGCCTTTGCAATCGAATGCAAGGCTAAGCTTTTAGATTTCTGCATTGAATATCTTGGATCCGCCACATATGTTTCCTTCTTCCTGTCATAAAAATCCAACCTTTCTTGCAAAATCCCAGGCCTATGATTGGGCACTCGGTTTTTTTTTTTTCGAAAGCCCAAGGCCTATGATTGGGCACTCGGGTTTTTTTTTATTTATTTTTTTAATGCAGCAGGGTGGGATGGAGGGAAATTAAATATGCAGATGGATTGAAAAGAAAACAATGCAAATGCGATGGTGATATGCTCAAACAAAATGCAGGTGGATGCTTAGTCTAGCAGCAAATTAACATAACAGATAATCGATGTCAATCATAGATATCTTAAACCATTGCTTCCCCGGCAACGGCGCCAGAAATGCTTGTTGGCGTTTCTTACGCACGGAGATTAAATTCAACTCCGCAAGCGCACGGAACACCGTTGTAGCATTTCACCCAGGAGTATTCCAAGGGTATCGTATTTATATTTTCCACAGGGAAGCAGGGATAAGAATATCGTGAATTAACAAGGAAACATCTATTATTTATAACTTGCAAACTAGACCAAAGCATGGGTAAAGATGAAGGATATGATGGGTGGCAACCAAACACACGCAAGGATTCCATATGAAGATAAAGAGATAGAACTAGTCAACTGGGAGGACAACGAGAATAAGGGTATCAGCCTAGGGATTACAAATATATATTTAAGCTTTCATTACAGATACATTCAAGCGCATCGGGGCACGGCCGCCGCCAAGACACGCAACTCGGAAACGAAGTTCAACGTATCCAGGCAACGGACCGCGTCTAGGCCCTACCTGTCCAACCCGGACGTGGTGGATTACAGAGACCGGTGTAGCTGTCACATACACTCACGGCTACCATCCTCCGTGGGGTTGGGTGCACACTCACGCCTAGGAACAATTCCTTGAACCATACAAGCAACTATCCTAGATAACTTACTCCAACGTAAAAGAGCAAGCCAACCATGCATAACAAATCTATGTGGATTGTGTAAGCATTTGCGGTGCAGACAACCCATGCAGATAGACCTTTCATACACAGACGTGGAACCAACACAAGAATTTCTCTATAATTATCACTTAAATAAATAAATATAAACTAAAAGAAAAACTAAAATAAATAAATAAGAAAATAAATAAATAGGAAAAATAATTATATTAACTAATATCAAAAAGAAAAGATACAAGAGAGCTTTACCCAATATCCGAAGAAAACTCCGGAACTCCGAGGGAAGCTCTCACTTCTACTCTAACTCCCTTGACCAACTAGCCTACTCTAAACTACACAAGTGGAATGATCTTCCATGAGAAAGAGCGTGACCCTACATTGGATCTTCTCTTCTCAAGTGTGATGGTGCGAGTTGGAATGGAGCCGGCCAGGGGTATTTATAGCTTCTCCATGGCGGTGGGAGCTATATGGCCGAAGCTGGAGTGCCGGGCCCGCCAAGCCAGGCCGGCCGGCCAAGTAGGGGGGCCGGCCGGCCGCCCATTGTGTCGGTTTGCCACCGCCTCGATGCTGGACGCTCGTGATTTGCTCCGATGACGGTTGTCCAGTCGGTGGCTCTGTGGGGGCGGCAGAAGAGGAGTGAGGGCCAAGTTGAGGCCCAAAACAGCCCACCTTCTAGAACGTCGGTGGAATTCTTCTAAACAGGCTTTTGATTCTGCGTTGTAGGCCTGTTTGTAGCTCGCTGGAGGAAGGCCGAGGCCTGGGGCCACCTTGTGGGGCCGGCCGGCCTATAGGTGGGGCCGGCCGGCCAGTCTTTGTGCCAGCTGGGCCCACTTTCCTCCATATTTCCCTCCTGCATCCAATTATCACCAAAACTTGTGGAGTAGCATTAATCCTAACTACTATGCGCAGAATCTTGGTGACATGCCTTTATTTACCGGTATTGTGGCGGTCAAAACAGGGTTTAACGACCGCCAACAGTCGCAACCTTGTGAACAACCCCGGGCACAAGAGACTCGGCTCCTACCCCGCCGCCATCAACCTCATCGGCAAGGACGATGACATTCCACCTTGGGTAGTCTCCCTCATGGCGGACGACTACTAGTGTGAGAAGTGTTGCCGTGACGGGCACACTAGCAAGAATTGTCCCAAGGTGAGAAGTTCCAAAATTTTGCCTAACGCTAACTTGTTCCATGAGAATACACACTACAACCTCTTTAGGACAAGAAAGGAAGGGTGAAGGCAAAGCCTCTTGGATCACCCGACAAGAGGAGGATGATGAGGAAGATTTGGGTGCCCAAATGCATAGTTGACCTTGAGAGGCCAACCAAGTGCAAGTGGGCTCCCAAGAACAAGACCTAGAAGGGTGATGGTGGTGGACCGTGTGCCATGATGATGATCCATGAACGTCCACCACAAGCTTTGAGTGCTTCATCGACAAATCTACTCTTCAAGGAGGTAACTTGTATCATAGTAGTTTTCTTTCTTGCATTGCTTGCATGGTAGCTAGGTGCTCCTTTGTGAACTAGTATGTTTGCATCCATGCATATGTAAATAACTAAAAGAAAAGAACAAAAAAATTAGTTCAAGGTCTAACTTTCTCAAGATAGCTATGAGCATGGGGGATGCTTGAGTTGGTGGACCGACGGGCTCAAGGCAAGGTTTGGCTCATAGTGAGTAAGCTTGAGAGAGGCTCAAACTTGACCTTGAGTAGGTTTCCTTTATGCGTTGTCTTAACTTTGCTTGCATATCACATGGCATGTTCAATTTTCCCTTGCATTTGTATGATATGCTTGTCTCATGCAATGCATATAGGAAATCACAAAGGAGTGGTCACACTTTGAGGAAGTGCTTCATTCACAATATGATCCCACATCTCATAGAAGTGTGACGAAAGAAAAGAATTGTGCTTCATGCCCATTGAGTCTTGCTAAATGATCCTCAAGGTTAAATCTACTTGCACGGATCATAGGCAAAGGGCTCATCCATACCCCTCCTTTGGTTTATCCCTTTTGGTTCTTATTGGATGCTTCTTATTTGCCGATTGAAAAATTACTATAAGCCTATGCGCAACCTATATTGGTTTATTTTCAAAGGAGTGTTTGAGAGTTCCCCTTCTAGTCCATGTTTGGTGTTTATTTGGTTTTTGTGCGAGAAACTTGGACTTAGAAGGAAATTCCTTGAAAATCAGCTTTTCTGGACTGGACCGTATGTTGACGGTCGTTAAATCATAAAATGACCGTCAACTTATCGGCGAATAAAAGGTATACACCAATTTTTCTTGCATTAAACTAATAAAGTTCCACAAGTTTTGGATGAGATCTTGTTTTGCAAGGTACATAGGAATATTGGTGTAATTGTGCTTACAATCATGGAGAAATAGCAAATATCCAAACGCACATGTTAAAGCAAGACTATGCTCCGACATCTCGACGACATTCGACGCAAGAAATAAGGAATGACTTGGACATCAAGAAATAATTATTCAAATGAGAAATTTGATCCCTCCATGTCAAAGGCCTCGCCAAGATAGTCGAAATGGGCTTTTGGATCACCCAATTCGGAGTTCGGGAGCAGGAGTTATGCCTCGCGGAAGATTGCAGAAAATCCAGGAAAAAGTTGGCCGGCCGGCCCAAACACCTGGCCGGCCGGCCCGAGCCAAACTCCAACCGCCTCAATCTTCCTCCAGTCGGTTCCAGAGGCGGTCACAAGACACTTGACGCACCGGCCAAGCCAAGGGGACGTCGGCAAGAAGGAATATTCCACGAAATGCTCTAAGACCTTCTCCACTCTCCCAAGGCAACTCCACTATAAATAGAGGACCCCTCTCCTCACTCCAACCTGCACCAAACACTTGAGAAGAGAAGACCCCAAGTAGGGTCACGCTCTTTCTCATGGAAGATCATTCCACTTGTGTAGTTTAGAATAGGATTAGTATTTTAGTCATGGGAGTTAGAGTAGAAGTGAGAGCTTCGCTCGGAGCTCCGGAGTTCTCTTCGGAGTTTGGGTAAAGTTCTCGTGTATCTTTTCTTTTATACTTTCTTTAATATAATTATTTTCTTATTTATTTTCTTATTTATTTAATTTAGTTTTCTTTTTAGTTTATATTTATTTATTTAAGTAATTATTATAGAGAAATTCTTGTGTTGGATCCACGTCTGTGTATGGTAGATACGAATGAGTTGTTTGCTTGAGGACTGGCAGTAGGGACATAATTGCCTTGTTGTCACGTGTCCCGCATAATTTGTTTGGATTTATTGTTCATGGGTGGCTTGCTCTTTGGCCAAGAGTAAGTTACTAGGATAGTTGTAAGCAAGGTGCTTGGAATTGTTCTAGCGTGTTTTGCCCTCAACCCCACGGGATGATGTGGTAGCCGCGAGTGTAGGTGACAGCTACACCGGTCTCTGTAGTCCACCACGTTCGGGTTGAATGTGTAGGGGCCTAGACGCGGTCCGTTGACCGGATACGTTGAACCTAGTTCTCGGGTTGCGTGTCTTGGCGGCGGCCGTGCCCCTGATGCACTTGAATGTATCTTTAATGAAAGCTTAAGTAAATAATTGTAGACTATCGTGACACTAAATGCTAACCCCTAGGCTGACTGATACCTTCTTCTCGTTGTCCTCCCAAACTAAATGCTAATTCCTTGTTATCTACATCGATGGATGTTCTCCTGAGTGCCACACTGTATCCCTGCTTTGGTCTAGTTTGCAAGTTATAAATAATAGATGTTTCTTTGTTAATTCATGATATTCTTAGCCCTGCTTCCCTGTGAAAAAATATAAATACGATAACCTTGGAATACTCCCGGGTGAAATGCTACAATGGTGTTCCGTGCGCTTGCGGAAATTGAATTTAATCTTTTTGCGTAAGAAACGCCAACACCGTACAATACGGTCATAGGGACCGTACAATACGATGTGCTTTTGCACGAGATCCTTAAAACCTGAGGCGGAATGGAGACCGAACAATACGGTCCTGAAGACCGTACAATACGGTCTCTATAGAGTAACTGTCAGGGTTAAAAGAAGACCGTACAATACGATCCCTAGGACCGTACCATACGGTCTGGTTGAGTTCATCGCGTGATCGCGTTCAATCTCATCCGTTGACTCCAATTTGGATCGATCTGGACCATCCGTTCAAACTTACCCTAATCCTAACGGATCGCATCGAGTTACTGTGCATCTTCCTCTCCATTACGGCCGCCGTTCACCGCGCTCACGCTCCCGCCTCGCCGCTTCCCGCGCGTGTGCGCCACCGCCGTACGCCGTCGAGCCTTCGCCGCCGACGAGCTCCACTCCACCAGCAGCCACGCACCGCCTTGCTCCACCGCGCCCGCGCCCCACTGCTAACCCTAGCACCACACTGCGTCGCGCCGCCGCTTCACCTCGCTGCCGCACCATTGCCAATCGCCGCGCGCCGCCGTCGGGAGATGAAGACGTCGAGCTCGGTCAGGGAGCTCCACCACCGCGAGGTCCATCGAGCTGTTGCTTGTTCCCCTTCGCGCGAAATTGCACTTCTTCATCTCGCGACGAGTTCCTCTCTTTCGGCCTCACCGGACCGGCACCACTCCATCGACGATCGCCGTCGAACCTCTTGCTCCGGTGAGCCTCTGAAGATCAAATGGGTTGCACAGTAGCCTCAATTTCATGTTCCTATCTAGGGTTTGAGCATTTCATCCTTCGTCGATTAAATCCCTAGAAAAATTGATTCAAAATCATCCTTTTATTGCGAACTGATATACATTGCCATCAAATCTTCGCAATATAGGATTGTTTGTTGATCTTTTGTCACTTTGAGTCGCCAGTATCATGCCATGTCCTCTAGATCGACTCTTAGTGTGAATGTCCTCGATTAGTTTTGTATTACTATGTTGCTATCATATATATGACACTAGTTGATCCCCACCGATAATCGACAATGCCGTAGTTTCCCTTTGCATATTTGCCGGCATTGTGTCCTTTACCTCTGCGCTAGGACTTAATCTAGATTTACGCGCTTACCTACGATTCTTGCTTGTAGATTATAGTAGGTTATTCTATACTCATATACCCTGTCTATTCCTACCGTGCAGCGGCAGTTGTCAGCAGGCAGTGGGACAGTTGACAGCAGAGCAGAGACAGTGGACGGATTGAGGGCCAAGCCCTTAGTCCTATCTTTGGCAGTCAGCTTGTCAGTGGACGGGTTGGTGAGCCAAGCTCACTCGCCCTATCTTGTCTGCAGGCCAGTCAGCAGAGATGGCAGGTGGCAGAGGCAGAGGCAGGGGCAGAGGTGACAGAGACAAGGGCAAGGCCAAGGTTTTTGAGCAGCCCAAGAAGAAGAAGCAGAGGACAGGTGACCCA
This sequence comes from Eragrostis nindensis, assembly GCA_012490785.1. Classification (NCBI taxonomy): domain Eukaryota; kingdom Viridiplantae; phylum Streptophyta; class Magnoliopsida; order Poales; family Poaceae; genus Eragrostis; species Eragrostis nindensis. The sequence continues at coordinate 146,260 of JAAXCT010000830.1, forward strand.
GAGTGGGATCGGGCCCTCAGGGCAGCAGAGGTTGACTTACCCACTGGCAGAGACACAGGGTTCCGGATCAGGGACCCACCTGCAGGAGGACAGGGGGAGACTCCGAGGAGGTCTTCCAGGGCCAGAGCCACAGTGCAGCGGACTCCGTCCACCCGCGAGGTTGGTACGTCGAGGACCGTGCAGCAGCAGCAGGTGCAGCCAGAGCTAGAGGAGGAGAGCCGTAAAGTTCTGTGCACTCGATAGGACTGCTACTCTCAGAGATGTACTAGATGAGGACGCTCTCAGGCTGCCAGGCCCCGTCCTCAAGAAGTTCAGGAGAGTCGCTGAGGAGGCTTGGGTACCTGCGAGGAGAGACCCACAGGCTGGAGGTCGCTTTTGGACTTTGCTTCAGCAGAGGATAGCAGCTGGTCTGAGGAGCAGACTGCGGACTGGTGGAGCTGATATGCTCTTTGTCACTCACCAGCACTGCAGCATACAGGCTGCCAGCAGAGGTGCCGGGACAGACTTCACACAGCACTTGACCTATATCCCGGGCCTCGAGGAGATCATCACCACACAGATGAGATGGGACTATGATATAGTGATGGACTTCTATGCTTCTCTTTGGATAGCCCCAGATCGTTCTGCTATATGGTTTATGCTCAGAGGTCAGCCCCACAGAGTGACGAGGGAGAACCTCGTTGAGGCCCTTGAGACCATTCAGCACGAGACTAGGGTGTTTCCGCTTGCTCACCCAGGGATGGACCCTCCCCGCAGACCTCTTGGGGGACACTTACCTTCAGATGATGATATGAGCATTGCTTTCCCTCCACCTCACCCGGAGAACTTCAGCCGAGCTCACACTAGACTGACACATGAGGGCAGAGTTCTCAGGAGTATTCTGAGCAGGACCATTGTGCCTAGGAGTGGTTACAGGGATCAGTTCTCTATCCTTGCACAGTGGGTTGTTATGTTGATGCTGAGGCACAGAGGCTTTGACTTGGTTGACTTGATACTGTGCCAGATGGAGGATGTTATTGCTGAGAGTATAGCTGCCAGACACTTAGCCTTCGCACCACTGATCTGCTATATTCTGAGGAGGCTACAGTTGTTGTCTCAGGACTACGATGAGCTGCCCAAGGTGACCACCGCGTACACACCCCTACCTGCCTCCGACAGACGGGTTGCTGCCCGGGAGTCAGCTTCACAGGGGAGTTCCTCACAGGGGCTAGGCGACACGGCTACCGAGACAGAGCAGCATATCCACACTGGTAGCCAGATGGAGTCCATTCCTGAGGACGTGACTCCAGACTCTAGAGCAGGACCTTCAGGCTCAGCTACAGCTCCCGCTCAGACAGACTCACTACTACGTGCACAGCTTGCAGCTATCCATAGAGAGCTCTAGAGTCAGCGAGAGGATAGAGAGAGGGATCGACAGATGTTGGACAGTGTTATACTCACTGAGAGGGAGATGGCTACTGGTCTGTCCTCGATGTTCACAGGTTTTGAGATGATTGGTCAGACTCTACGTCTTCTCGGACAGGCAGTACCAGGTCTCCCGCCGTAACCTCCTCTTACTTTCCCAGGTGCGCTGCCACCAGACACGCTTCGATTTCAGCAGCAGCAGCAGTTTGCCCAGACACAGGCAGGACAGTCAGCCAGCCAGGGACAGTACTTCAGCACTTTACTCACGGCTCCCATCTCACCTGCTGGTGCACCTACGGTGGGGCCGTCGACGTCCACGTTTGCTGGCTTGGCAGGAGAGGCAGGACCTTTACACCAGGACCGTTCTTCACCAGGCCTCTCCATGACTCCGTCAGCCCTACTAGCTACTACAGCTCCGAGCTTCTCACCGCTTCAACTGACGAGTCCCTTCTTTGTGTCACCACTGCCAGCTAGTACACTTGACTTTGACACAGTAGCACAGACCGTCTCAGTACAGACAGACTCAGTACTTACAGCTCCACAGGCAGAGGTCGTGACTACTACAGCTGAGACAGCAGCAGTGGAGCAGACAGAGTCTCCTAGGACTCCCTCACCGCCTCCAGAGTTTGAGTACACCGGCACTTCTCCAGAGCAGCAGCAGCAGCAGCCGCAGCAGGGCACGGAGCCTACAGTGACCACCACTACTGCTGCACCTCCTCCAGCCTCCGACGCGTAGGCAGCAGTTTTTCTCTTTCCTTCTTTCTCTTTTTGGTCATTGGTGCCAAAGGGGGAGAGAGATAGAGAGATCTTGTATAGGTCTAGGGGGAGTAGTAGAGTGATCCTGTGTTCAGGGGGAGTGTGAGACAGTTTTTTGTCCAGGGGGAGATCTTTTGTGACTTCATTTGTATATTCTTTTGGTACTTCGTGGTTCTTGTTGAGCTTGATTTGCTTTTGCTGGTGTTTAGCTCATCAAGAATGTACTTGGTTTCTTTACATACACTTGCTCGTTATCTATATATCCTATTTATTGCTATGAGTTTGTGTATGCTATCCTGGATGCGCTTATTTATATCTATCTTGCCAGGTTTCCTCTTTTTGTGATGATATGCGCACTCACTTGCTTTTGTAGGATTATCTTATAATCTTATCATCACAAGTATTGTGGTCATAGCTCTTGTTTTTATTCCATATATATCACCTATGTGCTCTAACTCTATTTTGCAGGTGATACCTTTTGAGCTATGACTACCTTGTTCTCCGTTTTACTTGTTCTTCATGCATATCTAATCTTCTCGATCACTCTTACGCATTCCCTTTTTTATCTTTTGATATGTGTTGTCACCAATCACCAAAAAGGGGGAGATTGTAAGCTTCATGACCATTGGAGTTTGGAAACCCCAAAAGTATGAATGTTTTGGTGATTGGGTGACCATATTGATGTGACTAACATTTCCATGTAGGATATTTAAATGGTCATGTCAATGGAAGCGTCGTCTCACAAACTCTATCATATTGACGACTTGGTGATTGGTTGCCTCAACGATTCGGATCGAGAACTTGATGGAGTCAAGGTTGAAGATGGATCAAGGCTAAGGACATGATAGACCAAGCAAGTGTTGGCTTGGTGTAGATGTTAGCTTGAGTCCATAGGAAAAACCGGACTATCAAGAGGGATCGAATTGGTTCTCTTAGAACACACTAGGTTAGAGATCATATGGATGCATAGTGAGTCTCTCGAGGGCTAGGGTGGCTGAAGAGAAGAAGAGGAATCAAGGATGGAGAAGTTGGAAGCAAGGATCAAGAGTGGATCAAGTTTTCAGCTTATCCGGTAGAGACCGGACAGTACGGTCCTAGGGACCGTATGGTACGATCTTCATTGAAGATCCAGACAGAGAAGTGAAGTCTCGGGATGCTGAGAAAATGAACACCGGACAATGGACCGTATGGTACGGTCAAGGGACGGTATGGTACGGTTATCAGAGGATTTCCAGATAGAGAAGTTGAAGTTTCTGGAAGTGGAAGAAATGAAGACCGGACAATCGACCGGACAGTACGGTCTTCATTGGAGATGAAGAAGAAAATAGAGATGCGCCTGGAAATAGAGACCAGACAGTACGGTCTAGAGGAGACCGGACAGTACGGTCCTTTGTACGGTCTCTAGTTTCGCAGGGCACTTTTGGGCAACGGCTAGTTTTGGGTTGGTAGCCTATAAATAGTTGGTTGCCCGCCCCTTGGGGGATCTCTTGGCCATTGTTGGAGTGCAGGAAACTCAGAGGAAGCCAAGAGCAAGGGAGAGAAGCACTTGTGAAGGATTTGGAGTGATCCTAGTGCTTGAGAAAGTAGCAATTGCATCCACTTGATCTCTAGGCTAGTGTGAGCTTGAGAGAGTCACTTCGGTTTGTTACTCTTGGTCTATGGCAAGGCCTAGACCGGTTAGGCGTTGGTGTTGAGCCGTCCAAAGAGAGTGTGGAAGCTAACACAAGTTTGTACACGGTCTTGGAGCTTCCCGTGCGAAAGAAGCATCACTAGTGGAGCGCCCTTTGGCACGCATCACGTGCGGAGCCTTACCTCCGGAAGAGTACCCGGGATCGAGCCCGGCGGGACGTGCCCGCGACTTCACTCGGAAGGTGAAGTGTGCTCTAGGAGGGATCGCCTTCGAGCGGAGGGACGGGGTCGAGACTCCGGCGGGAGTGACCCAACGTGGAGTAGGGGAAGGCGCCATCCTTCCGAGACCACGGGAAAAATCATGAGCATTCCTATCTCTATCTCCTTTACTTACTAGCATTTACGCTTCCGCATTTACTTATGTGCTAGTAGTATTGCATGATAGGTTGTCTCTTTACTTCTTGGTAGAATTGCTTGTTAGGGTGTTGCTTGTTGCATAGACTAGATTGTGTGCGCGCATCGCTAACTTCTTGTTGTCACCATATCTAGTCTTGCTAGCTTCACGCCTTAAGTACGTTTGGGAGAAATTGTTAGGCACCGATTCACCCCCCCCCCCCCTCTCGGTGCCCTTGATCCTTACACTAAACCAACATTTGCAAACGCGTGAGTACATAAGGTACTCAGCAAGCCCTACACTACACATGGGTATATATAAATGCATATTTGGTCTTAGTAAGGAACGGCTATATGGTTCATTTGCAGCAAGCAAATTTTATGCAAGGTTCACTAAAGCATGTGAAGGATTCTTAGATAAAACAGAGAATTGATTGTCAATATTTTAGTTGGTTGGCCCTGGGGGAGTATGAAGCATGTTAGGAAAAAGGAAGAAGGAGATTCGGCCCGAGAGAGATTAGGAAATAAATAGGTTTATTCTTTTCTGGAATTGAGGGACTTCAAATTTGAAGAATTCAAATTTGAAAAGGAAAAATTAACATCGACAAACATTTCAAATAAAACCAGTAAATTCAAAAATGCATATATTGATAGTTTTGCAAATTTAAATTATTTTTAAATTCAAGGTGAATCTGCTAGGGTTCAACTTCTAATTATTTTAATTTGTTGTAAATTCAAAAAGTTCAAATTTTTAGTGGTCTTTAAATGAAAGCAAACACTCGAGCACAAGTTTTATATTTCCAAATTTTCATATTCCACTAAGTTCAAATTATTTAGTTAATTTTATTTTGAAAATTCATAAGATTTAGACAAAAAATTAAATTTTGAGTGATTTTTATTCCCTTTTGCTTTTGATTTGAAGTTTGGGGTGTTACAGAAATGATGTATTTCTTCCACTTCCTGAGCTTCATCCGTGGCATCCTTTTCCGCAATAATGTGGCTCCAGATCATCAATAACTTCTTAGTCAGTTTAAATGAAACGTTGATTAATTTGATATTTTAATTGAAAGTTCTATTGTCCAGTCCACAAAACATCTTAACTGCTAGCTTGCTCGCAGATGCGTTTGTACAGAGCGTGATTCATGCTAAAAGGAGTAAGTTAAATATTTACAATTACAGCTTCCCTTTTCTCTACGGGCAGTTAGTATAGGCCACTTTTGCAGTACTTCACTGGCTTTACTGCAGCAATGAGAATTTTCCTTTGCAATAAGTGAGACATTTCCGACAAGCCGGTAAATGTTATCTAACTGTAGAGTCACGGTTGTGCGTTTTATCCTTTTAATTTATGGACGAGCAGACCAACCTCCGTCCAAGGCATCGATCTTGCGAGCTGTAAAATTGATTGCACAGGCAAAGGGAGCATATCAGAGTCGCGACCCTACAGCTATATTCCGTTTGCTGATAAGTTTGAATGGTTATGTAGCATCAGCACAAGTGCATATGGTAGCCAATTTATATCACCGAGTCTCTTTTATTAATATCACCCTTTAAAGTTCAATATACATAAAATTCCTAAGTCCCATTTTAGGACCAAATATGGTCCATGTCTATAACGAGATTAATTAATTCCAATGACAAAGCATTCTGGGAGCAAGAAGTTTAGTATCGGCTTAATTACTTCCAATGACAAAGCCACACCCGGGTCCGGGCTGTCGCCCTGGCTATCAACCTAATTAAGCCACTGGCAGAAAATCACTAGATAAATGAAGCCATTAACCAGAATGAAGCGGAAGCCGATGCAGCTATGAATGACCATGTCATAGACGCCAGGATGACAGAAAGCTTGTACTGGCCACATGAGAGATGTGGATTTGTCTTGCAGTGGTGGAAGTCTCTCTCCAAATAAATTGCTAAGCCAGCGGAGGCAGCGGTAGATGCAAATGAAATGGTGGCTGTGAGCTGCAACAAAAATACGCAATCGTAAGTTTCACTATGAACCAAGGTTTCTCTATCCCTGATTTCATAGTTCAGTGTTAAGAAATTAGGCATTTTCCTACTTAATTTAATCCATAAATTCCTCAATAAGGTGATAAAAACGATGAACAAATTGATCAGAAAGACAAGAACGTACCCAGCGGAAGATCCTGCGCTGGAGGCGCTGGAAGATCCATTCCCAAGAACCATTGTTCTTGAGTTGTTCGATGTAGTCGATCAAAGTTGATGCAGGACGCCGTTGAAGCAGTGCAGAACGCCGATCAGGGAGTCGAACGAGCAGTCGCGATGTTGCTCCCCAAAAACCTGATCGCCCGCACACCCGGCAGATGTCTCTTGCGGAACGGGGCTTCGGAGGCCTGCTCTCCCAGATTCTGTGCGCGCAGAAGTCCGGGACGGAGATGTCTTCTTCGTTGGCAACAGCGAGCAGAAGATCGATGCGTGCGCGAGTGGTGAGGGAAACGAATGATCGAATATTGATCGTTCCCGGGAAGGCTTCTATATATAGGAACGGAACAGACGCGACTCCTTCGCGAAAGGACGCCCGTCTACGAACAGGTGCGACGCATTCACACCGTACGAACAGACGCGACGCCTTCACACCGTACGAACGGGCGCGACCCATTCGAACGTAAAGGCGCCGGTGCATCTGAACGCGCCGTTCCAATATACCAACAAGTCCAAGACGGACGGACGGACGCGACGCGCCGCGCCCGCCCAGCCAGCCAGCCAGCCAGCCAGCCACGCCACGCCACACCTCGCCACGGCACGGCTCGGCTCGGCGGCGGCGGCGGCGGCGCGCGCGCGCGCGTGTGGTTCACCACTAGCCTCTCTCAACTTCTCTAGGGGATCAACCGGAAATCCATCTAATAAGTCGAGTCTAATTATGGTAGGAATCCCATGTGGGACTAAACCATTAATGCACTAATTATGGGCCTAGACTAATTGATTATTATTATGGGCTAAAAGCCCATAATCTCAACAATCCCCACCAAGTCTAGAGATCATAATGACTGCACACAAAATATCTTCCTTTCGTTTGATATACCGGTGTTTCGATGGAGACTGTTAAGTTGAACTTCCATCTAGAACAAAAGTTACGCCTTATTCACAACTGAGCAATGGACTAAGCCTTGAATTGTCAGTTTTGTGCGAAAGAGGTTTCACCTAAGTCCTTTACCGATACTAGGTTGCCACAAGCATCCCCTCTGTTTTGAAGCATATAAGTCATACTTCTGGCCCATTCATGAGTATCTAGAGATCCCCACCATCTCATAGACTGTGACTAGCAGTCGAACTCATATAGGTGTATTCCTTAAAGATATCCTGTAGGACGATATCTTTGCTTCTCATAAGCCACTCGGAACACATTAAGTTTAATAAACCAGCCTTCCATACAGTTTTCTAGGAAAGAAGTACATCTGAGATAGACCAGTCAAGGGTCTTTCCTCTCAAGTTGTCACTAGCTTGTTGCACCATTCTACTTCACGGGATCTCCGATCGCATAGAACAGGTTACCACTATGACAGCTTATCAAGTGGGTCTCAAGCCCATCTCACTCGATGCACTATGTATCACATTACGTGATAGTCCCTTGGTAAATTGATCTGCCAGATTCTTGGACGTATGTACATAGTCCAACGAAATAACTCCGGAGTTTCTCAGTTTTCTGACAGATTTTATTCGCCGTTTCACATGCCTTGTGGCCTTCATGTTATCCTTTGAACTGTTCACTTTGACTATCACAGTTTGATTGTCACAGTTCATGGAGATAGACGGTATTGGTTTGTCACCCACCGGTAAATCCATAAGGAAATCACGAAGCCACTCGGCCTCTAAGCCGGCTGTATCCAATGCTGTTAGTTCTGCTTCCATAGTTGACCTCGTTAAGATGGTCTGCTTGCAAGACTTCCAGGAAACAGCGCCACCTCCAAGTAGGAACACATATCCACTTGTGGCGTACATCTCATCAACATCAGATATCCAATTTGCATCACAATATCCCTCAAGTACTTTAGGGTACCCAGAATAGTGAATGCCATAGCTCATTGTACCTTTAAGATAGCGCATTACTCTCTCAAGAGCTCGCCAGTGATCATCTCCCGGTTTCGACACAAACCGGCTCAACTTGCTCACAGCAAATGAGATATCAGGCCTCGTAGCACTAGCAAGGTACATAAGCGAACCAATGATTTGGGAATATCTCAACTGATCCCTTGCTATTCTTTGGTTCTTCCGTAATAGCACGCTAGGATCATAAGGCGTGGGAGCAGATTGACAATCGCTATACCCAAAGCGACTCAAGATCTTCTCCACGTAGTGAGATTGCAAGAGAGTAATCCCACCATTGCCTTCTCTTTGTAGCTTGATGTTAAGAATAACATCTGCTACTCCCAAATCCTTCATCTCAAAGTTGTTGGACAGAAAGTCCTTGACCTCCTTAATCACATTAAGATTGGTCCCAAAGATCAGTATGTCATCGACATATAGACACAGGATGACTCCTTCACCCCCACCATACCGATAATATACACATTTGTCGGCTTCGTTCACAACAAAGCCAGCCGATATCAGAGTCCTTTCGAACTTCTCGTGCCATTGCCTAGGAGCTTGTTTGAGGCCATACAGGGATTTCAACAATTTACACACTAAGCTCTTTTGACCTTCTATCACAAACCCATCAGGCTGATCCATATAGATCTCCTCGTCTAACTCTCCATAAAGGAAAGCTGTCTTAACGTCCATCTGATGGACGAGAAGACCATGTGAGGCTGCCAGGGAAAGTAATACTCGAATCGTGGTCAAACGAGCAACAGGTGAGTAGGTGTCGAAATAATCTTCACCCTCCTTTTGTGAATATCCCTTTACCACAAGCCTTGCCTTGTACCTCTCAATCGTACCATCAGGCCTAAGCTTTTTCTTGAACACCCATTTGCATCCTATGGGTTTGCACCCGTAAGGACGCTCGACCAACTCCCAAGTACCATTAGACATGATTGAATCTATTTCACTCCTTATTGCTTCCTTCCAAAGGTCAGCATCGGGAGATGAAAGTGCCTCTTCAATGGTTCTGGGAGTGTCATCCACGAGGTATACAATAAAGTCATTTCCAAAAGACTTTGCAGTCCTCTGTCTCTTACCCTTACGGGTGACTAGATTGTTATCCTCCTCAGGAATTTGCACAGGGGGTTCCTCATTTTGTGTTATCGGAATGAAATGCTCATGGGGTAATGTAAACTCATGATTAGATGTGCTAGGTGTATTTTTGAAAGGAAATTCACTCTCAAAGAATGTAGCATCTCTGGACTCCAAAATTGTACCGACCACCATGTCAGGTACTCCAGATTTTACTACTAAAAATCTATAGCCCACGCTGTTCATAGCATAACCCAGGAAGATACAATCAACAGTTTTAGGTCCAAGTTTGCGTTTCTTATTGATTGGCACATTCACCATGGCCAAACAACCCCAAGTACGCAAATATGAGAGATTTAATCTTTTCTTATGCCATTCCTCGAATGGTGTAATTTCTTTATCCTTTGTGGGAACTCTATTCAGGACATGACATGCTGTCAAGATCGCCTCACCCCACCATTCCTTAGAAAGGCCCGCTGTCTCTAACATGGCGTTAACCAAATCAGTTAGAGTTCGGTTCTTTCTCTCAGCAATCCCATTGGATTGAGGTGAGTAAGGCGGTGTCCTCTCATGAATAATACCATGTTCCACGCAGAATTCAGAAAAATCATTAGAAAAGTATTCTCCACCACGGTCAGACCTTAAACGTTTAATCTTCCTCTCTAGTTGGTTTTCTACTTCAGCTTTATATATTTTAAAGTAATGCAAAGCTTCATCTTTGGATTTCAGCAGATACACATAGCAATATCTAGTACAATCATCTATGAGAGTCATGAAGTATCTTTTATCACCTCTAGTCAATTCGCCATTCATCTCGCATAGATCGGAATGAACAAGTTCTAATGCCTCTAAGTTCCTCGCCTCCGCAGCCTTGTGAGGCTTGCGAGGTTGCTTAGATTGCACGCAAGCATGGCACTTAGAACTTTTGACCATGTCAAATTTCGGGATTAAATTCAGTTTTGCTAGCCGCGTCATACAACCAAAATTAATGTGACAAAGTCGTGAATGCCAAACATTCGACTCATTCGAAGTAAGAATATTATTCACAACCTTATTACAACCAATGTCAAGTAAAGAAAAGCGGAACAAGCCTCCGCAATCATAGCCTTTTCCAACAAATATTCCATACTTAGAAAGTATACATTTATTAGACTCAAGAACTATTTTATAACCATCTCGACACAATTGAGAGCCACTAACAAGATTTCTTTTGATTGAGGGGACATGCTGCACGTGCTTCAATAGTACCGTCTTTCCCGAAGTAAACTTCAGAATGACCGTACCAACACCAAGAACACGAGCATGTGACCCATTTCCCATCAACAAGTCTCCTGTCACTCCGGCCTGATAAGAAGAAAACAAAGAGATATCAGCACACACATGTACATTAGCCCCAGTGTCAATCCACCACTCAGGTGTTTGACAGACAGAAAGGACAATGGGTGTTGGATTACCGTACCCAGGAGTCCCTCCAGTCTCGCTAATGACCACGTTTGCAGATTTCTTCTCCTGCTTAACTTTGCGGTCTGGGCACGCACTTGCCCAATGCTCAGTGCTCCCGCAAACAAAGCAGCCACTGTCTTTCTTTTTCTTCTTAAAAGTGGTTGTTTGCTTAGGCTTCTCAGCCCCCTTCTTCTTCTTCTTTGATGAGGTAACCTTTCGCACCATATTGGCACTAGAAGGTTCTCCTACGCTCTTTCCACGTGTGTCTTTTGCTTTCGCCCTTTCCTCAACATCAAGAGTCCCAATGAGTTCAGACACGCTAAACTCCTGTCTCTTATGTTTCAGTTGGGTAGCAAAATCCCTCCAAGTAGGTGGCAACTTAGCGATAATACCGCCAGCCACAAACTTGTCAGGCAACACACATGGAAACGGTTCGAGCTCTTTTGCCAGAGCCTGAATCTCATGAGCTTGTTCAACTACAGAACGGTTCTCAACCATCTTGTAGTCAAAAAGCTGCTCCATGATATACAGTTCACTACCGGCATCAGAAACACCGAACTTAGCGTCCAGAGCATCCCATAATTCTTTCGCAGAGGTGCACGTGATATATGAATCCTTATACTTATCAGCAAGAGCGCTAATCACGGCGCCTCTGAACAGATTATCAGCCATATTGAACCGTTCCTCCTCCTCTGGAGTGAACTGTTCTGGCTTTCCGTTCGCGGCGTGATAGCAGTTCATTGCTGTAAGCCACAGGACCATCTGAGCACGCCATCTCTTATAGGATGACCCATCAAAAGCATTTGGTTTCAGTGCAGCAGCAAAACCGCTAACAGAAAATTGCCTAATATCAGGTTTTTGGATTGTTAAGAAATTAGGCATTTTTCTACTTAATTTAATCCATAAATTCCTCAATAAGGTGATAAAAACGATGAACAAATTGATCAGAAAGACAAGAACGTACCCAGCGGAAGATCCTGCGCTGGAGGCGCTGGAAGATCCATTCCCAAGAACCATTGTTCTTGAGTTGTTCGATGTAGTCGATCAAAGTTGATGCAGGACGCCGTTGAAGCAGTGCAGAACGCCGATCAGGGAGTCGAACGAGCAGTCGCGATGTCGCTCCCCAAAAACCTGATCGCCCGCACACCCGGCAGATGTCTCTTGCGGAACGGGGCTTCGGAGGCCTGCTCTCCCAGATTCTGTGCGCGCAGAAGTCCGGGACGGAGATGTCTTCTTCGTTGGCAACAGCGAGCAGAAGATCGATGCGTGCGCGAGTGGTGAGGGAAACGAATGATCGAATATTGATCGTTCCCGGGAAGGCTTCTATATATAGGAACGGAACAGACGCGACTCCTTCGCGAAAGGACGCCCGTCTACGAACAGGTGCGACGCATTCACACCGTACGAACAGACGCGACGCCTTCACACCGTACGAACGGGCGACCCATTCGAACGTAAAGGCGCCGGTGCATCTGAACGCGCCGTTCCAATATACCAAAAAGTCCAAGACGGACGGACGCGCCGCGCCGCGCCCGCCCGCCACGCCTCGGCTCGGCTCGGCGGCGGCGGCGGCGGCGCGCGCGCGCGCGTGTGGTTCACCACTAGCCTCTCTCAACTTCTCTAGGGGATCAACCGGAAATCCATCTAATAAGTCGAGTCTAATTATGGTAGGAATCCCATGTGGGACTAAACCATTAATGCACTAATTATGGGCCTAGACTAATTGATTATTATTATGGGCTAAAAGCCCATAATCTCAACATTCAGAAGTAACATAGCGAAGTGTAAAGCAATACTAGGCTTCAGTGGCAGGTTTCTATCCCTAATTTTTTTCTGGAGATTAACACACAACCAATTTTAGCCATGAATCCCTGCAAACCAAAGCAACCTACAAACCATCATCGCGCATATCATCTGGCTATTCAGAAAATGTATCCATTTGGTTGCACTCTCACAGTTTGTGACCCTAATATAATTAAGGTCAATTTGCAATTAGTATGTAGCAATCCCTTCATAGCATGTCTCAGGAAAACAAATAGTAAAAACTTAAGATAAGGTAACTAGTACTTGCATACATAATAGTTATTGTCATGGTCCATACATAATAGCTAAAACATCCAGAAGCTGTACAATCTTCAGACAAAGAATGATTCACATCACATTTGTTACTGACGTCAGTCAAGCATAAGTTCCATTCAAGACATACTATATTCTTGGTTGACTAAAATATTCATTTTATTGACTTCAGTCACTCAAGCAGTTCATTTGAGCATGATATCTATATTCTAGCACACAATAAATAGGAACTCCAACTTTCAGTAGTACCATTCTTGTAAAAGAGTTGGACGTATGGGCTAATACAGTATAATGAGATATTCAACGAAGTGTATCTCAGAACAGGAGCTCCGCTTTGACACATATGCTTCATCATCGAAATAAGGAACTACTTACCCAATCAAAGATAAGAACCATGCATACATGATCATGATTGTGAAGATCAATGTTGTTTCTTAAAGAACCAATATCAACCCATGCACGGCTGAAACTCCAGATGAATTGCAGTTCCATCGAAATCAGCATGATCCTGTAAAGCAAAAAATAAATGTAAAGAAGTCACATCCTTTCATCTAAACTTGGAAGGAATGCAGGGGCATTACCCAAAGGCAGTGTAGTGTCCAAAGCCATCAGCAAGGAGCATTGTTGCGAAGGAGGCAGCAGCGCACACGCACTGCGACACCCGGAGCGCCAAGCCACTCCTCGTCCCTGGGCTCCCAACCACGTCCTTCATCCCCGTAGCTGGTAGGACAGTAGGCGACTATGGAGTGTGAGCAAGAAGATGGAGAGGATCCAGAGGAATGAGCGGTGCAAGAGGACACCAAGTAAGGTGTGAATTTCCTGCATTCTGGACTGAAATTTTGGGTGTTCTGTTCGATTTAGCGAAGAGGAAAACGAGAAGTTGTTGGATATCACGTACCCTTGTGCAAGAGGGCAACCAGCGCTGTTGATCGTTTCTTGAGGCTTTACACTGAAGGACCGAGAAGGCGACCAGAGGGGGGGTGAATGGGAGCCGATAAAAATTCTTGCAAAGAACTCAGCCTATGTCCCAACCCGCCTCAAGAACAACCACCAAGATCACACACACACATAGAACGTGATGTGTTGACCCTAGGAATGATAAGCACTTACGGAAGCAAATCAAGCAAAGACACACTGAAGAAGATGTACCAAATTGATCCAGAGCCAGACTAGTCTGGTCCGGGGCGGACTAGTCTGGTCCGAGGCGGACTAGTCCGGCTTCGGGTCGGACTACAGAATTGGTTTTACGGACTTGTCCGGCTGTGGGCGAACTAGTCCGGCTAGGGGCGGACTAGTCTGGTCCGGGGCGGACTAGTCCGGCTTCGGGTCGGACCACAGACTTGGTTTTTCGGACTTGTCCGGCTGGGGGCGGACTAGTCCGGCTCTCGGGGCGGACTAGTCCGCAGTCCCAAAAACAGCACGTGCGCAAGATCAAGAAAAATCTCGAAACCCGACCAAACGACCTCCAAAAATCACGAAATTTGAACCCTAGGTGCATGACAAGATAGGGAACATCATCCAAGTGGATCCATACCAAAAACCCAACAAAATCTCCTCGGATTTTGGATCAAATTGAAGAACTAGGGTTTAGGTGTTCTTGGACAAAATCCACAAATTCGAAGTGCTCGTGGAGAGATCTTGTAGAAGATCAATCAAGGCATGTTCCCACACGTCCTAGCACCGAATCCATCCAAGAAATCCACCCGGAAACGCAGCCAAAAATGAGATCGAAAATTCGCACGAAAATAGCTCCGAAAATGAGGAAAAAGGTAAATTCGGGAGTTAGATGAGGAGGAAGAACAAGAGCACGAGATTGATTCAAACAAACTTCATTCCATTGATTCAATCACGAAATCCATAGGTACAAAACTAGGGCGCCGCCCTCTTCCTCCCTCTCTTTTCTTTCCCACAATGCCCTTAACACATAACACACTAACACCTACCACTAGGGGCAAAATCGTCCAACTCTTTTTCCTTCGCCCGAACGCCATCGGGCCCTTCACGACTTCGCTTCGCCTCGACGCAACCTTCGCGATGGCGCCACGTGCACCCCCATCCGCCGTCGCCGGTTTTGAGGCCCAAACCGGGAAACCGTCCGCCCGCCGGTTTTGAGGCATAAACTGGGAAACCACCTCGATGTCGACGCGTGTCACCTCGTCCCGCGAACCTCGCCGTCAAGTCTTCTCGTCCCTGCCCGTCGGGACCCTTCACTTGACTCGGCCTCCCGTTCGCCTTGACTTGGTCAACCCGCCGTCTTCATCACCTCCACGGTTTTGAGGCCAAACCGCGAAACCCTCCGTGCTTTTTGTCCGCCACGTGTACGGTGTGGATCACCCTTGACCTCGCCCGGCCTCTCGATCGCCCGGACCCAAGCCTCCCGCTTGTTCCTCCCGATCCTCTCGCCGTTGACCATCAAGTTGACTCCATTGACCTACACATCATTAGACAAGCAAACACATTTCTCCATCTCCTCCATTCTTCCCAACACCTTCACCAACTTCTCCATAAACATAATCACAATACATGCTCATGCAACCCTGAAAATCCCGCAATTCAAACCCGAACCTCAAGTTCAACTCAAACTCAATCGTTGTCAATTACTCATCACATCATGAACATGGCACATCTCAACATGGTTCCTCAATCTCCCCCTTGATGAGTACATTGACAACAACACCAATCCACAAGAATTCAAGGTTTGAAATGCGAAACAAGAAAGCTAACTAGATGGTCCAAAACCAAGAAAAATGGAAGCAAATGACCATCAAGTAGTAAAGGATCACAAAAGCCAAGAGTTGGCAAAGAAAGCGGCACAAAGTCGCAAAGATCCACAAAGACTTAGAAAAAATCAGAAAAAAAAAGGTTTAAAGAAAAACTCCCTGAAATGGTGCAACTTCTCATGCAATGCGAAATGCCCGAAAATTTCGCCCAAAACTCCCCCAAAAGCATTTCAAAGGTATTTTCTCCCTTGTTATCTATCTGAGATGCAAACTTATCGATATTTCTCCCCCTTTGGCAATGAACTCATCAAGATTACAAGAGAGCCAAAAATACAATGCATGAGGTGGGAATCCAACCAAGTTTCAAAAATCATGTCAACAAGCATTTATCATTGCTATGAACAAGCATAGAACCTTAAAGTGTAAAAGCATGAGCTCACAATTGCACAAAGGCCATAATAGAGAGCATAGCACAAAAGCAAAGAGCTAGACAAGCTAAGCATGAAGATTGAATTGAGCAAGATAGATTCAAAATTGCTATATCATGAAAAGCATTGCCACCACATGTATGATCATCCCTATCCAAGGCAAAACAAGCAATAAGTGAATCCATGAAAACTAGCAAGTGTCAATCTCAACTCAAGCAACAAACATTCAGAAAGATGTGCTTTGACAAACGCTCCATATGCAACAAAGACTCAATTTGATCAAGTGAAGATTGCAAGTTTTTGCTTGTCTTTTATTTTTCATCCTCAAGTACCCTCTTATCCAAGCGGAGGGTCGCACGACTGGTTACGGCAAACACCCCGAGGCTTCAAGGCACCGTATTGGATTTTTAGCGTTTTGCACAAAAGATCAAATTGATTTTAGAAATTAAGCACAAGAAGCAAATGAGTATGCCTTTTGGCAAAAGGACATTTGTCCTCCAAAGTCCCATCATGAGCTAAACATTTGCCAAGGTCCATCCCCCAAACAATAAGTTGCCGAACTCAAGACATTTTCTAACACTAGCCTTAAAACAAGTCTTGACAAGGATAAAAACAAGTATACATATGGTGAGCAAACATAGGCATGCATAGATCATAAGCCTCACAAAAGCCAATTTTCATCTCAAAGTTTAGCTAGCTTGCTCAAATGAGACTATGCCATACTATCTAAAAGAGCCTAAGTTTAAAAGCATGCTACTAGCAATCACACAACTTAGCTCAATCTCAATCATAGCAACAATAAATACAAGAAGACATAAAGGTTGAAGCTTTTTTTAGAGATGCAATTGCAAATGCGAGAAAAGTAAGATACATATATACAAAGAAGCCAACTCCCCCTCAAACAATGCCATAAGGATAACAAACACCAAGTTCCCCCCGAAGAAATGCAAAGCGCTCGGCGTCCAGGGGCTTGGTGAGGATATCGGCCAATTGGTTGTGGGTATCAATGTATGTAAGCTCAATGTCCCCCTTTGCAACATGATCTCTCAAAAAGTGGTATCTCACCTCTATGTGTTTGACTCTCCCATGTAGGATTGGGTCTTTGGATAAGCATATGGCACTAGTGTTGTCACAAAAAAATGGAACACTCTTGTAGGTTAACCCATAGTCCCTCAAAGTGAAAGTCATCCATAGGATTTGGGATAAGCAACTAGCAGCAGCAACATACTCAGCTTCGGTTGTGGATTGGGCTACGCCAGATTGCTCGCGAGAAGACCAACAAACAAGAGAAGACCCAAGAAAATGGCAAGTACCCGAAGTGCTCTTCCGATCAATTCGACACCCAGCAAAATCCGCATCCGAATAACCACAAAGGGAAAGTGTAGATGATGCAGAATACCAAATGCCGAATTCAAGGGTGTACTTGAGATACCTGAAAATGCGCTTCACCGCTTGACGATGAGACTCCCTTGGTGAAGATTGGAAGCGAGCACAAAGACACACCGCGAAGTGTATGTCGGGCCTTGTCGCCGTGAGGTACAAGAGGGAGCCGATCATGCTCCGGTACTCCCGCTGGTCCACCGCTTCACCATCAAGATCCGGATCGAGCACGGTGGAACTGGCCATAGGGGTCGACATTGGCTTGGCATCCGACATGTCGAACTTCTTCATCAAGTCCTTCGTGTACTTAGCTTGATGAATGAAGGTACCCTGCTTGCATTGCTTGATTTGAAGACCAAGGAAGCAAGTCAGCTCACCCATCATGGACATCATGAACTCATTCTCCATCATTGCCTGAAACTTAGACACAAGAGCATGAGATGAACCACCAAAGATGATATCACCCACGTATATCTGAACCAAAAGAAAGTCAGTGCCATGCTTGAGAGTAAATAAGGTTTTGTCCACACAGCCCATCTTAAACCCGCGCTCTAGCAAAAAGGTTTTCAACCTAGCATACCATGCCCTGGGTGCTTGCTTTAGCCCGTACAAAGCCTTCTGAAGCTTGTACACTCGGTTTGGGTACTTGGGATTTTCAAAGCCTGGGGGTTGCCTGACATAAACCTCTTCCTCTATGTAGCCGTTTAGGAAAGCGCTTTTGACATCCATTTGGTAAAGCTTGAAGCCCTTAGACGCAGCAAAGGCTAGCAAGATTCAAATGGCTTCTAGACGCGCTACTGGAGCAAAGGTTTCCCCAAAGTCTAAGCCCTCAACCTGGCTAAACCCCTGAGCCACAAGCCTAGCTTTGTTTCTCACAACTAGACCATCCTCGCCCTGTTTGTTCTTGAACACCCACTTGGTTCCTATCACATTGACATTGGGAGGAGGCTCAACAAGGGTCCAGACTTTGTTTCTCTCAAAGTTCTCTAGCTCCTCGTGCATGGCATTGACCCAATCGGAATCAGAAAGAGCGTGTCCAACATCTCGAGGTTCAAAGGAGGCAACAAATGCAGATGTAAAGCATGTGAGATGAGCAGACCTCGACCTTGTTGTCCTTTCATTTAGATTACCGATCATTTGATGGGAAGGATGTCGACTTTGGATGTGTCGAGGGGCCTCTCTCTCGGAGTGTACCT
The DNA here is from genome assembly GCA_012490785.1 of Eragrostis nindensis. NCBI lineage: Eukaryota > Viridiplantae > Streptophyta > Magnoliopsida > Poales > Poaceae > Eragrostis > Eragrostis nindensis. The sequence goes on from JAAXCT010000830.1 coordinate 164,812, forward strand.
CCCCCTCAACAACAGCTGGGGCTTGCTCGACAACGGCTGGAGCTGGATCGACGGCCGCCGAAGAGGATGTAGATGCTACGGGACCCTCTGCTTGAACTGTGGAAACAGGGACCGGCTCAGGAGCAGGCAAAGTAGTAGGAAGTAGTGGTTCATCCTCATCTTCACCTGGAGCCGGTGGATCACCGTCTACGAAGATGCTCTCCTCCAATTCCCTGTCACCTGCACACTCAACAACACCACTTGTACAAGGCATAGATTCATCAAAGGTTACATCGCAGGACTCCACGATGGTGTTGGATTCCAAGTTTAAAACTCTGTAAGCATGACCATGTGGGGTGTAACCAAGAAAAATGCCATCGAAAGATCTTGACTCAAACTTATCCAAATTACCACGCTTGAGGATAAAGCACTTGCAACCAAAAGCACGCAAATGAGAAACATTTGGCTTCCTCCCAAAACGTAGCTCATAAGAAGTCACATTAAGAATTGAGCGCAAGAAAACCCGATTGGAAACATAGCAAGCGGTGCTAATGGCTTCAGCCCAGAACCGCCTCGGAGTCCTATGCTCATCAAGCATCGTCCGCGCCATCTCAACAAGGGTTCTGTTCTTTCTTTCAACAATGCCATTTTGCTGTGGAACGCGAGGTGCAGAAAACTGATGCTCAAGGCCATATTCTCGACAAAAAGCATCAAAGGAGGAGTTCTTGAACTCGGTGCCGTTATCACTGCGAATTTCTCGCATTGCAACAGGGTGTTCATTGAACAACCTCAAAGCCAAGCTCCATAAGTGATGAAACACTTCATCCTTGCTCTCAAGAAAGAAAACCCAAGAGTAGCGAGAAAAATCGTCAACAACCACAAGAACATACCACTTTCCACCAGCTGAACGAACCCGAGCAGGACCAACAGTGTCCATATGAAGCAATTGCCCAGGCTGCTCAGTCATCACCAAATTGATTGGTGGATGAGAAGCGGCAACCATTTTGCCATGACGACAAGGTGCACAAACAAGATTTTTCTCAAATTTGAGCTTAGGCAATCCTCGGATAAGGCCTAGGCCACTTAAGCGACACAACAAGTCAAAGCTCATGTGACCTAGTCTCCTATGCCATGTCCAAAGCTCAGAAGAGGGTTGGGGGAACAAACACTTGTGAGAACCAGAGGAAGAAACAAAGTCAGCGCGAAAAACTCTGTCAATTCGAGTGGTAGTGCAAACCAAAGAACCACAAGAATCAATAACACGAGATGCATTCCTCTTAAAGATCACTTCATTGGCATCATCCAACAATTGAGAAACAGAAAGCAGACTTGAGATGCTCTACTGGGGCTACTTCCTTGAGAGTGAAGGAGTCATTTACCTTAACAGCGCCAATTGCTTTTACTCTACCCTTTTTGTTGTCCCCGAATGTCACATAGTCAATTTGCTTCACGGGAGTGAGGCTAGAGAACCATCTAGTATCACCGGTCATATGGCGCGAACAACCGGAGTCCATCAACCACTTGTCCTCCAGGCCTCCATCAGCTACCTACATAGAACGTGAAGAAAAGATCGAGGGCTCAGTGCCGGGGTTAGAAAGACAAGCTTTAGGAATCCAGCACCTAACCACACGACCTGCAGAAGTAAAAACAGTTCTATGCACTTGATCATTGAAACGCATGGGACAAGTACCACGATAGGGACGACGTGGACCGTCAAAGCGTCTAGACTCACGCCACACGTCACAGGGATACAAGTCATATGAAGGATGACCATATCCACGCTGGGGATGGACACCACGAAAGGGAAAACGTGGGCCATCAAAGCGTCGTGACTCAAGTCCTCTGTTCCGTGAACCAAAGTCATATGAGCGATGACCAAGTCCACTGTAAGCACGAGAAGGAGTGTGAGGCGGATAGTCAACATAGGAATGATAGACTGCATTCCTAGCTAACTCAGCTTGCCTCCTTTCAATTCTCTTCCTTCTAAAGCAAAACTCATCCAAGTGACCATCCCTACCACAAAACATGCACGTAAACACATTCCTGGGTTTTGGTTTTGGTTGTGTAGGTGGTTTGGATTGTTGCTTTTGCTTCTTGACCTCTCTTGGGTTGAAGGATGGCTTTGGGTTTGATGGGTAGTAGGTGTCGGTGGGTTTAAGTTTCTCACTCTCATCTTGGAGGTTGGAGCTTGGTACAAACTTACCCACATTGTCACTCTCCTTCTCACACCTCTCATAACCCAAACCCAGGTTGTATCCTTGAGTTGAACCTTCCTTAACCCTCAGCAAGTCACTCTCAATTCTCTTTTCACTCTCCTTGGTTCTTGTGAGGCGAGTGGTGAGGTACTCAACTTCTTGGGAAAGCTTAAGGTTCTCATTTTTTGTGATGACGAGATCACTCTTCAGAGAAACACACACAACACATGGTGGTGGTGTAGCACGAGAACCACTTAGCAATTTTGCCTCTAGCTCTTTGACTTTGAACAATTGACTATCCAAGTCCTGTGTGAGCTTAGGGCAAGTCTTGCAAGCACCCAAGAGTAGAGGTCGAGCCTTGAGCTCCTCTAACTCTTTCAAAGCACTCTCAAGCTGACTGGCAACTTGAGCATGCACATCCTTCAGAGCGACTAGATCATTCGACAACTTGGCAAGACTCACACTCTACCACCCTATCCTCATCAAGCTTAGACTTCAGTGAAGCAAGCTCGGCATTAGCAAATTCAAGATCAGATTTAAGCTTTCGATTCAGACGCTTAGCTTCATGCATTTTCTGGTCTTGCTTGAACAAGGCATCACATAAGGACTCATTGTCATAGATGGGCTCATCGAGTGATGGTGATACCTTAGCTGTGTCTGGGTCAGAGTCGGAGTGGTGATCATCCCTCGCCATGAAGCAGAGCCCGGTGAAGTCAGTAGTCTTCCTGTCTTTGGGCTTCTCCGTCTCTTCCTCAGCACCAGAGATGTCGTCGCTCGAGGAGTAGTCGACGTCGCTGAAGGACGCAACGAGAGCTCTTGAAAGCACCTTCCTCAAGTTCCTCCTGGCACTCTTACCCTTCTTGGAGAAGTGGGTCTTCTTCTTGGGTTCTTCTTCTTGGCGGTCGGTGTAGTCGAACTTCTTCTTCCGCTTGGGGCAGTCGGCGATGAAGTGACGAGGATCACCACACTCGTAGCAGCCACGTGGATCACCACCTCTCCTATCTCTGCTGTTGTTGAAGGAGCGCTTGAACTTCCTGATCAGCAAGGCAAGATCCTCCTCAGGAAGGGACTCCACCTGCTCATCTGTAGCTGCAACCAAGGAAGAAAGAGCAAACTCCAAAGTAGATTTGTGAGAGGGGTTAGTTCCATAAGATGCATTACCATGAGAGTCAGTCATCAAAGCCATACTAGTGGATGCATTGTGGTTCGGACGTGACTTCCTAGAGAGCTCGTGAGACTTGAGCTTGCTATAGAGCTGCTCGCAGGTGAGTGTGCCAAAGTCGGGGGATTCCTCCAATGCGGAGATCTTCACACCCCATGTGTTCTCATCTAGTGAGTAAAGCAATTGCTTAGCACGCTCATTTTCAGTGTAAACAAGATCACCACAAGCCCTTAGATGACACACTATGGACTCGAATCTATGGCAGCCAGCACTTCTCTCAAGCGCTTTGTGACTTGGGTGCAAGCGTGAGCGTTATGCCAAAGACGGTATATGACAGGTTAAACTGTTCATTATCGCCTACGGCTATGTGCTTGCAGCTCGCAGATCAGTCCGTTCGTCATCCTGCGGGTATTGCCGAAGACGTCCCCGTACAGATCAGAAACTTCTTCGTCCCCGTCGACTTTGTTGTGCTTGACATGGAAGTGGATGTCAAGACCCCTCTCATCCTTGGGAGGCCGTTCTTGAGCACCACCAACGCCAACATCGACGTGGGGGCGGGAGAAATCCACTTGGACTTCGACGGCAGGGAAGAGACGTTCAGCTTCAAGCCTAAGGTTGAACAATGCAAGCAAGTGAGGGTCATATATGGAAAGGACCCGAGGAGAGTGGAGAAGATTGAGATTACTCCACCCATGCCACAGCCAGACAAGCTTATTGCATACATGAGAGACTATGTGGAAAGAGAGAATGCAAGAAGGCTAGCAAAATATTGGAGGACTCCAAGGAGGATGCCTCAGCCGCCAAACATACCTCAAGCCCCTCTTGCTCCTCCACCACAAGAAGGAGTAGGCGAGTCACAATCGCCTAAGAAGAGGAGAGCGAGGCGCTCAAGGAAGAAGAAGGCAGCTACGGTATCGACCGATCAGAGTACAACAAAGGCACCTATTAAAGAAAAGGTCGCCGCCACCAACACAAAGAAGACAACCAAGGTGTGGCGGAAGAAAGAAGGAACCTCTACCTCGCCAGATTCTCCAGCGAGCGAGGTCCAAACAAGTTGAAGACATGGAGAACGTCTAGCTCAAAGACGTAAAAATGAGAGCCCTCCGATTGGGGAGGCCATCCCAATCGTTATCCTAGCTAGGCCTAACACTTGTTTTTCTTTTCATAAACCATAAAAACAAAATTTAAAAACAACAAAAATAATAGGAATTCCCGGCGATGCTCATTAGGGGCTAGCCACTTGTATCATCCTCACTCTTTTTTGCAGGTCAAGAAGGAGGAGGAAGAGCCTGAATCAAGCTTAAGTCTTGCAAAGACTCAAGCTTGGGGAGGGCCCCCAGGTGAGACGGAGTTCAACACTAGCTCGAGTCTTGCAAAGACTCAAGCTTGGGGAGGACCCCCAGGTAAGTATTTCTAACTTTCTTAATAAATAAATAAACTCCCTGTTTCGAATAAATGCTAGAATCTTGGTGTTATGCTACGCCTAAGGGAAATGATAATCGAGTTACAAATTAGCTTCCTATGTGTCGCATAGATGCAACTTCTACTCCTGACATATGTGTTATTTTTATTTGAGCATGATCACATCATGAGTATTGCTTATTTCCGTGGGTTGCATTTTTTACACCAAGCCTGAGCATTGTGGATTGTGATATGGCATGATGAGGACTTGTGGCAATCTCTTAGTATGGTTTTATCCAGAGATGTTTTTCTTGAACTACTGCAAGTACCTAAAACCCTTCTGTTTTGGCACACTTCTCTTAGTGTGAGGATTTATTTACCTACCAGAGCCATATCATAATATTCGAAACAGCCCCACTCATAGCCATTTGCTTATGTATTGAGTTTTGTTAAGGTTTGATGTACTCTTGAAACTAAGCACTCCTAATTTTGGTCATAATTCCTTCGCGTGTGTTTTCGAAAATTTCTTTCCACCAAATAAAAAGGGGAATGTTTGGATAAGTTTGCAAAACTTTTGGTCCATCCAAAAAGCTCAAGAATATTTCAAAATGTTTCCTTTGAACCATGCAAAAATTATGGCCCTTTGCACCATGGAGTAGTCAAAAAAATAAGAAAAAAAGAAAAAAAACTCCATGGTTGCATGACAAAAGTCAATGGCTATATGGTTCTTATCATAAACATCTTGAGCAAAATAAAGGACCAATGTTTTCAAAACCCCCTTCCACAAGTATGAGTCCATTTTCTCCCCCTCCATCACATCATCTCTTATGACCAAAATAAACGGAGTTGCTATATTGATTGAGACTCATTCTTTAGCTTTACAATATATGCATGGCACTTGTGCGTTCCATACCAAGCTCCACATACAAAGCCTCATTTGGTAGAAGGTAGGATGAGTGAAGCTTGTAGGAATAAGACTCACATCGGAGTGGTAAGAGAAGTGCCATCCAAAACGAAGGAGAATTTTTGCACCTTACCTTGCAGAACATAAAAACTCTGGATGCATACCTGCTAGAATTGTTCACTTGTCCAAAAGTGTCGTTCTAATCTTCAATGCTGCATGACAAGGTGTAACTTATAAGCCCCACGATTTTTGCAACACTCATGAATATTTCGTGCTCTCGTAAACTTACCACTGTTTAGGGAGTATGTTGTTGCATCTTTATTACCCATGGGGCGCTTATTTGTAACTCCTGATCCGCCGGTACCCTGAGTTGAGTTTGCTCGGGACGAGCAAAGTTTAAGCTTGGGAGGTTGTTGGCGGTCATTAAACCATGATTTGACCGCCACCCTACCGGTAAATAAATGTATAACACCAAGATTTTGTGCATAGTAGTTAGGAATAATTCTACTCCACAGGTTTTGGTGAATATTTGGATGCAGGAGTGGATAATGGAGAAAAATGGGCCCAGCCAGGGAATTTCCCTGGCCGGCCTAGGTACCTGGTGGCCGCAGGCCCCAGGCTTCCTCCGGTGGGCTGGAAACTGGTCCACAACACATAATTCAAGGCCCAACCCAGCGGATTTGCGCCGACTTACCAGAGGTGGGCCATTTGGGCCTTAACTTGGCCCCTACTGCAATTCTGCCGCCCCCACGAAGTAGCCGACTTTCAGACCGCCTTCAGGAGTGAATCAGGAGCGTTGAGGCAGAAGGCGGTGGCCAACCGCCAGAGGGGACGGCCGGCCGGCCCCCCTACCTGGCCGGCCGGCCGACCTTGGCGCCACCGCCTCTCCAGCCTCGGCTATTTAATCCCCTGGGTCCTGGAGAGGCTATAAATACCCCTGGCCGGCTGCAGAAACAATTCGCACCATCACACTTCATCCAAGTGTTCATTAGTTTAGTAGTAGCTTTGGGAGTTAGAGTAGAGTAGAGTAGAGTGAGAGCTCTCTCGGGCTTCCGGAGTCTTCTCGAAGTTCGGTATAGTTTTTTGTATCCTTACTCTTTTGAGATATTATTTTATTCAATAATTAGTTTTATCTTTATTTATTTCTTTTAGTAATTCTTTTCTATTTAGTTTATTTATTCTGTCAAGTAAGTGCTCGTAAAAGTCTTGTTGTGGGATTCGTGATTACGAGAGAGTGCCTTCGTCGAGATGACGTCGTGTGAAATCTGTGCTTGTTTATTCTTAGATAGGACTGCTCCGTTGATCAAGAGTAGTTTCTCTAAGCGGGTTGTAAGCATGGCGCTTAGATCTTGGCCTATGCACGTTTGGCACCCAGCCCCACGGAGGATGGTAGCCGCGAGTGTATGTGACAGCTGCACCGGTCTCTGTAATCCACCACGTCCGGGTTGGACTCAGCAGGGTCTTAATTATAGCATACGGTTCCCTAGGTTTGAACTAGCATCATCGGTTGACCTAGCACGTGTGTGCCCCGAAACGACATGACTTGTATGTGTGTGATCTTAACTAGAGTAGATAACCTTTGTAGATTAGACTACTAGAAAGAGTAAATACTATGTAAACATACAGGTAGCCTTAGCTCTATCTCGTTGCTCTCCCAAATGTATACTACAGTTTTTCTTTTATTACCTTGGATTTGAGGATGTGTGTGCCACCCATATATATCATGCCTATCTTACCCCCGTCTCAAGTATAGTTGATACAATATTCTTTCTCCAAATTATCCAGTGCATTGCTACTGTTCAGCTCCCTTTTGCTCTACTTCCCTGCGGAAATATAAATACGATAACCCTTGGAATACTCCAAGGTGAAATGCTACAATGGTGATCCGTGCGCTTGCGGAATTAATGAATTTAATTTTATCGCATAAGAACCGCCAACAGGGAGCCGATAAAAATTCTTGCAAAGAACTCAGCCTATGTCCCAACCCGCCTCAAGAACAACCACCAAGATCACACACACACATAGAACGTGATGTGTTGACTCTAGGAATGATAAGCACTTACGGAAGCAAATCAAGCAAAGACACACTCGAAAAGATGTACCAAATTGATCCAGAGCCGGACTAGTCTGGTCCGGGACGGACTAGTCTGGTCCGAGGCGGACTAGTCCGGCTTCGGGTCGGACTACAGAATTGGTTTTACGGACTAGTCCGGCTCGGGACGGACTAGTATGGTCCAGGGCGGACTAGTCCGGCTTTGGGTCGGACCACAGACTTGGTTTTTCGGACTTGTCCGGCTGGGGGCGGACTAGTCCGGCTGTCGGGGCGGACTAGTCCGCAGTCCCAAAAACAGCACGCGCGCAAGATCAAGAAAAATCTCGAAACCCGACCAAACGACCTCCAAAAATCACGAAATTTGAACCCTAGGTGCGTGACAAGATAGGGAACATCATCCAAGTGGATCCATACCAAAAACCCAACAAAATCTCCTCGGATTTTGGATCAAATTGAAGAACTAGGGTTTAGGTGTTCTTGGACAAAATCCACAAATTCGAAGTGCTCGTGGAGAGATCTTGTAGAAGATCAATCAAGGCATGTTCCCACACGTCCTAGCACCGAATCCATCCAAGAAATCCACCCGGAAACGTAGCCAAAAAGGAGATCGAAAATTCGCACGAAAATAGCTCCGAAAATGAGGAAAAAGGCAAATTCGGGAATTAGATGAGGAGGAAGAACAGGAGCACGAGATTGATTCAAACAAACTTCATTCCATTGATTCAATCACGAAATCCATAAGTACAAAGCTAGGGCGCCGCCCTCTTCCTCCCTCTCTTTTCTTTCCCACAATGCCCTTAAGACATAACACACTAACACCTACCACTAGGGGCAAAATCGTCCAACTCTTTTTCCTTCGCCCGAACGCCATCGGGCCCTTCACGACTTCGCTTCGCCTCGACGCAACCTTCGCGATGGCGCCGCGTGCACCCCCATCCGCCGCCGCCGGTTTTGAGGCCCAAACCGGGAAACCGTCCGCCCGCCGGTTTTGAGGCATAAACCGGGAAACCACCTCGATGTCGACACGTGTCACCTCGTCCCGCGAACCTCGCCGTCAAGTCTTCTCGTCCCTGCCCGTCGGGACCCTTCACTTGACTCGGCCTCCCGTTCGCCTTGACTTGGTCAACCCGCCGTCTTCATCACCTCCACGGTTTTGAGGCCAAACCGCGAAACCCTCCGTGCTTCTTATCCGCCACGTGTACGGCGTGGATCACCCTTGACCTCGCCCGGCCTCTCGATCGCCCGGACCCAAGCCTCCCGCTTGTTCCTCCCGATCCTCTCGCCGTTGACCATCAAGTTGACTCCATTGACCTACACATCATTAGACAAGCAAACACATTTCTCCATCTCCTCCATTCTTCCCAACACCTTCACCAACTTCTCCATAAACATAATCACAATACATGCTCATACAACCCTGAAAATCCCGTAATTCAAACCCGAACCTCAAGTTCAACTCAAACTCAATCGTTGTCAATTACTCATCACATCATGAACCATGGCACATCTCAACATGGTTCCTCATACACTGCGTCCAACCACACCAGTGCTGTTGATGAAGACGAAGACGATCTCGATGGAAGGTGCTGGGAGAGTGGAGGAGGAGGAAGGAGACGAAGAAAAGAGACGCGTGATTTGGACTGGATGATGAGGGTGAGCGTGTTTCAGGGATGGGTTCCTTCAGCGCGTCCCCTTTTCAATTGCTTTCAATGCGTGTCTCCCTTCCAGTGTATTTTTCCTTCCCTTGCTGAGAAGTACTAGTGCAGCCAAGCTCTGTTTGAAGCCACCATGTGAAAACGTTACAGTTTCTTATGCATACATAATCGAAGTTTAATGTTGCAAAATTGCTCGAATGTGATCCTGCCTCAGAGAGGCTCAATTGTTTGTGCTCTTATCGAAAGGTAAACCATTTCATCTCGCGATGAACCCAGCACGAGATTATGCGAAATTTTGCTACAAGATCCATACCCACCTTGAACTAATAGTAAGCTTCATTGAGAGGTCCAAATAATTTTCAAGCAAAAATTATACACGCCCAAGTATGTTCTGTACTTTTGTCAGTGTGGTAGTAAGGTCTGTACTGTACACCCAGGCAACAATAATTTTCCTGCTACGTATGGATCACTCTTCCTGCAATGGTAGTGTACTGCCTCCTGAGCATTGGGTGGAGAAGTTGGCAAGGAACGGAAATGAGCGTGGGTCACACCTCGTGTGCTTTCTGGTCTCTTTTGACTGGACGGCCAATCAAGATTGTTTCCATCCAATCCAATCACCAATCCCGTGAACCATCGTCATGCTTGAAACTTCTTGGTCCTTGGTTCTTAAGTATCATCTCAAAGTATCAAATTTTCTGGAGCCGTGGGAAACATCTGAAAATATGGACGTTTTGACATCGCAGTAATTATTGTACATGCAGTTCAACAATGTATAGATTCAATCGAAATTATTGATTTATCTTGTATAAGATTTGAGTTTAGCAAACCTCATTGGCAGAGTTCAGAACCATTGAACTGACCATCCATCAGTGGGCACTCGCAAAAAAAGAAAAAGAAAAAAAATCAGTGAGTACAGACGAGCATTACTCCACCTAGCAGCACATCTGTATGACTATCTATCCAACTGAGACAGAGGATCGAGAGCACGAAAGGGGTGATGCATGGAAATAATTTTTCTGATGTCAAAGTCCATTCTTTTTCCTTTTCTGGGAGAGAAGTTCTGGGGAAACTGATTGTGTGATGCATGGAAACAATGTTGAAGATGCATGTTCCTGACATATCTTACCAACAAATTAGCGTTAGTTATAACTGACGGTGGACGAGGTGAGAGAAAGTTGGAGAAAACTCGTGGACAAGGCATGCTCCTGGCGTTATTTATTTCAGGCTTGATAGAAATGCATGTATGAAGCCTTAAGAAGGCTTTTCCTGTCTGCTTCCTGGCCTGTAAAGCACCTGGTGTACGAACTTCAACCACAAGCTTTAGCAGCTGATGTCTTATATAGCATTCACATACCACCACCGGCACAAAAAAGGATATCCTTTCACTTGTTTTCCTTCTTTTTTCTTTATGAACAATTACAAGCGTTCAATTACTAGCGTCCATTGTAGTAATGGGAAACATCTGAAAATATGCTGGTTTTGAAAATTGCAGCTATAATATTCCACCTAGCAGCTCATCTATATGAGACTTATCTATCCACCTGAGTGTGCCAGACGACCGAGAGTGTGCGACAATTGGTTGGTCGTGCCCGTTGCAGCTATCACGCACGGCATGGAACGTGTACGTTACTGACATGGACATCAATTGATCGCAGTCGTAGCTTTCGTGGACAGTACTATTGCGGTATGCTGTTCCGAATTGTATTCTTGTATTGTTATGTTTCGATGTGTTAGGCTGAATAACTAAATAAGAAAGAGAGAGTCTTGGAACGCTTGTTCATCTTCGTCACTCTCGAAAGGTTATTCTTTAGATGTGTTAGGCTGAATAACTTATCATCTTTCCAATCAATTTGCAATAACAATAAATTTTTCAATGCCATCATTGTAAAACTATATATTTCCTCAATATTATTTCAGATTATTTTTAAACAAGCTGTGTAATGCAAACATAAGGAGCCACTTTGACTTGAAATTCTTACTTTGTTAGAACTTGTCGGGCTGACGGCCAAAATTTTCTGGGCCAACAATCCAAACACCCATGGCATGTTTGCTGAAATGAAGCAGCATGCAAGTAGCTTAAAATACCACACTATAAACCAACCAAAATAGTAGGGCTCCAAATACACAATAATTTCAACTAACCATTTTAGGTGAAGAAGGATTCCTATCCATTGTGCATCGATTGTTATCCTAAGCCAAGGGTTAAGAGTGTGTGATAGTGTAAATAAGACCTAGTTAAGGTCAAACTAGACAATTTTTGCAAAGTAAGAAAACAACAAACTAGACAATGATCATATTTCAAGCATCATATAATCTAACATAGTTATGGCATCATTTCAAAAGGAAGTGAGAAGTCAGTAAAAAGAGTATAATAACAGTACCATGAGGAACCAAAAGTGTACAATACTTGCGTACCAATACAATTCAGCTACCACCAAAACAATAAGTAATGCCTGAGTATTTATAAATATTTACATTGAAGCAGCATTAGAGCATTCCAGTATAGCTGCAAGTAACCTTGGCATCGGTGGGATACCAACCTCTTGCAGACCCTCAAGAACTTGGACCACTTCACCCATTATCGGTCGATCATGCTCATTATCTTGGATGCACCAACATGCAACTTTGCAAATCCTTTCAGCCTGTTCCAAATTGAAATCACCATGCAATCCTGGATCTATCAATGTCTGCACATCTCCCTCATGGAGCTTCTTGATGGTTTGCATAGGGAAATATTCAACATCATAATTACTACCAGTTTTGACTTCAGGTGAATTTCTCTTTCCAGAGACGATTTCCAGCAGAACCATACCGAAGCTATATACATCAACCTTTGGTGTAACAGCAACTCCACTAAGCCACTCTGGGGCTAGATAACCTACAGTTCCTCTGAATGTAGTCAAAACTCGGCTAAAATCCCTTCCTACAACAGCTGCCATCCCAAAGTCTGCAATTTTAGGAACAAATGATGCATCGAGGAGTATGTTTTCAGGCTTAATATCACAATGTATGATGCATCTGTGGCAACTTTGATGCAAGTAGTTCAATCCTCTAGCAACTCCTATGGCTATCTGGTACCTGATATCCCAACTTAGGACGCTGGCACTTCTCTCGAATAGATGAGCATCAAGAGACCCATTCAACATATGTTCATACACAAGTAGCCTCTTATCACCTTCACAGCAGAAACCAATCAATTTGACTAGGTTGATGTGTTGGATCAATCCAAGTGAGCTCACCTCAGCCCTAAATTGCTTCTCACCTTGACGGGCTCCATCAAGCCTTTTCACTGCAATATTAGTCAAGCCACTTAATGCTCCCTTGAATACAGAACCAAAACCACCAGCACCCAGTTGTTCTGAAAAATTTTTAGTAGCATGACTCAAATCAGAGTGCCGAAAAGCTATAATTCCAGCACTACCTTGAGTGTCCTCTAATGATGAACCACACCACTTGCTTTTTTCCCTCCAAATCATTAATACCACAAGGAGCATTAGTAACACAAAACTAGAAATGATTACCGAAGCAACAACACCATTGATTGGTTTCCTGTTGTTTTCCCTTGAACTTGGTAAATCTTTTGCCGCAAGGCGAATGTAAAGGACATCTTCTGAATTGACTTCAATGCCGTCATTCCTATTTACACTAAGCAATTCTCCGTGCCAAACGGAGCACCCACTACTATTATATGAATAAGCAGTGCATGAGCAGGAGTTGGAACAAGATTCTTCACATTTGCTCTGAGTGGTAGCATCGCCTATGCTTTGGGGAGCATAGGGCAATGTAACACGAGGTATGGGATGGAACACGTCTGCTGAATTTGTTTTCTTTTCCTTACTAATGCATTGTAACGGAGTATTTCTGGCACATCCCCCTGTTCGATCACCAAGCACCCAATCCTGAGGTGACTTCTGAGAGAAGCCCTCCATACAGTCACAGAATGGGCGTGAACTGCTGCCAGTGCAGACCGTGAATGGTCCACAGGTAGCATACGGTGTGCATGAATCAAGTGGGTCAGAAAATATGCTTTGCCAAGACTTTTCAGCTTGCGACCAAACATTTATCATGATCTGACCAGATATGTCTAGTGACATGAAAGCGGAAGATGAATTATGCACCATACTGTACGCATAGTACTCCTCTTCGTTAGTATTAACATAAACAGGGTTAACCAAACCTGTAGTCCTTTTATCCATGTTTAGTATCATCTTGATTAGGGGTATGAGTTTCAGTACTTGTTTATTGGGTGACCAAAACCAGTACACTACTGAGGGATTGCGGCGCTTAAGGACGAGCCCAGTGCTATCTAGTTGAACGCTATATGAGCCGAGACCCGGATCAATCATGTTTCTTTTTGAGATGACCCCACGAATAAGGCCAGTGACCTTGTTCCAGCCAAACTTAGCACCCGGAAGAATAATATCCGTAGGATAGTCAAAGCTCTGCCATACCATTGCATTAGACAGGCTCTCTATGAGGGCAAAGTTTCCAGTATCCAAAAGAACAGCACTAGTATTCAAACCTCTGGGCTGTGTCCTATTGACAATCCGAGTGGATGACCATATTATGTGTTCACTGGCATTACCTAGAGAGACAACAAGGTCGCCATCTCCAGAGATTTTGAGCTGTGCTAGCTTGATGTCGGTTCCAGTGATTGGACTCTCCCGGTTAGCAACCCATACAGGAGTACAAACCGAGATGCCGCTGAACCAGATGCCAAGGTACCAGTTGGGGGACGTGGTATCTATGGCCAGTGGTGAAGTAGTGTTTATTTGAGACTTACTGATCCTTGGCTGGAAGAAACCGAGCGCAAACTTGCCGTTGCTTGAGATGAGCTTGTCCCCAGCAGCCAGCACCTTGCCTGCCACGAGAGTATCATCTGCGGCGTAAGATGATGATGGAGCGTGGAGGAGAAGCCCCAGTAGCATTATGTAGAGAAGAGGCATGGCGTGGGGAAGAGATGGAATAATGAGCATGGTAGCTCTTCTGCTATTAGGAGGCAGGAGAGCTTAGGAATATAAAGGCTGGATGGCACAGGAGGGAAACTCACAGCCATGGAATCCAAGGAGTTGACGCAGCGTAGACTGGAGTACTGCATGCTGCCGACGGGCTGGTTACGGCAACAACAACGCGTCGCATAGTCAAATGATTAGAATGTTGATTGCAACAGCACTGTAGCTATTAGCCACTGGTCTGCCCACTTGTACTAGCAATGGCACGATCATGGGTCGCATTGTTTTCCTGTATGTTTGACCCTTCTCAATATCTCTATATCACCATACGTGGCTGGAGCTCCATCACTTCTCTCCGTTTCAATGCAGTATCCTTATGCATATTCGCTATACTGTAACTGACTGTAATTAATTATAGTCGATAGTTTATCATTTCTGATCTGCAGATGATCGATCTATTTATGACAAACAATCGGTGATTTGCTTTGTCCCATCACTAGTAATATTCCATGGGAACTATTATTTTTACTGCAATATTTTAAACTTAAAGAAATTCTCTTCATATTGAGCGAAACATTTCGTTCCTGTCAACTTGACTTTGCTAAAGTAATCGTTCATACAATTTAGCAACTTGCTAAATTATAGTTTTGACCAAAAACATTTCGTCAAGAGTGTCTTACGGCACAAAGATTTATTGTTTTAGTTATTTTCGCAACACCATTTTTCTAGCCATAATTATGTGTTTGCTTGGAAACTATTTGGTTCGACCAGGCAGTCTTTATCTTATTTGTTTGGACGTGGGCTATACGAAGGATGGACAAAAGATTAAACGTTACATTTTGGTTAGAGCAAGTGCAAATTGTTATTGTGATAATACTTTTTGACAAAGCAAATTGATGTAAACTCCAACATGCAGTTACTCCTTAAGGAAATTCAATGGCTTCTTTCTAATCGTCGCCGAGGACAAAGGATAAATAAAAATGAGACTAATAAGGACTTCTACAGGTCAAATACTAGCTAATATTGTCTCTGTAATACTAGCTAGTATTTTTGAGCGTAGAAGTTATCGTAATCATGGGAGATATCTCATCAAAATTTCCAATAGTGATAGACTTTATGCTCATGGAGATGAATGCCCGTTTTTGCTTGCTCCTCTTAGAGCAACTCCAGCAGTTCCCCTTTTCTCTCCCCTATCCTAAAAAAACTGTCATTTGATGCATGAGAAGGCAAAAAACCAGCTCCAGCAGTTCCCCTATCCCATCCCCTCTTTTACTCCATGCATCAAATCTTCCCCTCTATCCCCTCTATTTGATGCATCTCCCACCCATCCCCTACTCCAACTACCAGTGGGCCCGAGACGGTCTTCCCCTCCCGCCACCCCCTTCCGCCCGCCTGGGTGCCCTTCCCGCCCACGCCGCCGCCGCCGCACCCCGCAGGGTCGCCGCCGTCCGCCGTCTCTGAGCCCCGCCGTGGACACGTCCGGCTCCCACGCCTCACGCCGCTTGCTGCTCATGGAGGCTGCTGCGCAGGGCACCTCAGGCGTCCCCGCGCCATCCCCGACCTCGGCATGGCCACCGCCGCCCATGGGGGACGCCGCGCGTGGCACCTCCCGCGCCCGACAGTCGCCTGCCTCCCCGCGGCTCAGATCAGCTCCCTGCCTCCCTCCCTCAGTTCCCAGCTGCCGCAGCCGCCCATGGGGGATGTACGCCCGCGCCACCACTGTCGCATCCCGTCGGAGTGCCGTGAGCTCACATGATGACGACGGCATCCCGCCGGAGTGTCGTGAGCTCGCATGACGACGACGGCAGCAGGGACGACGACAGGGATGGCAAGGGGCGCGGGGCGCGAGCAGGGATGGCGTGACGCGCAGTGGCAGGGACGTCGCGAGGCGCAGGTCCTCCCTGCCAGCCATGACGTGATGCTTCTCCTCCATGTTGGCCCCCCGCAGCAAGCGCAACTCTTGCGCATCCGAGCGGCCCTTGTGCGCCTGCTTGCCGGCGTGCTCTCCGGTGTGTGCGGCATCTCGAGCATCTCGCGGCCCTGCCCGATTGCAGCCCACCTCCTTGAGCTGCGCGCACCCAAGGTGCTCGACGAAATGACACAAGGAGAGAGCGGGGAAGGAGAAGGGTGGGTGGTGACGTGGTAGGGTGGGGCCCATGAGTAGGGGATAAGGTTTAGGGGAACTGCTGGAGCAGCCATACATCAAATCTTAAAAATAGATTTGATGCATCTCTTAAAGGAGGATTTGATGCATGAGTTTTAGGGGAACTGCTGGAGTTGCTCGTCACCTTGAGTCTAGAACTGTGCAATATGATGGATTGGTGGTGCGTTCAGATATCTGAAACGTCAATGTCCCTTAAGAACAATCAAGGAAGCATCGGCACATAATTCGGTCCATTCGAGTCAGCAGTGATAGGCCAGTCAAGAGGTATCCTCCAAAAGCTGCAGCTTGTGCGGTGGACTTGTTGCTGACTTATGCTGCTGCCGACAAGCTCAATGGATGTCGTGTCTGTGTGGCTAGGCCGATCGAGATTCTATGTAGTACTGCTCAGTACACTCACATGTGGGTACAGGTTCAAATGTTAATGCACATGTAATACTGCCAAGGTGCCTTGGCCATAGATGGTACAAGGTACCTTTATTTTTCTTTAGCTTTATAGACCGGAACATGGGTTTGCTCTTTCCCTCGAAATAACATAGGTTTGCTCGTGTTTGATATCGTTTACTGTAAGACAGCTCATAGTTAGTATTCCCTTTGTCCCATATTAGTTGGCATTCCAGTCTTCTTTAGTTTTTCAAAATTATTTGTCATTCTGGCTTCTTAATGCATCTCCATCTCTATCACTCTTCTCTCGCACCCCTTCTAGTTTTTCATGCACCACATATTTTTCACCTCTTTTTGTTTCCTGTTATGAGAGCCCAAATGAAAAATAAATTGGGACGAAGAGAGTAGTCGATTTCACAGAAAGACTGTTCATAGTTATTACTTCGTCGTAAAATATTAGATGTTAAAGTACCGTAGATTTTTTTGTCCTAAAGATTACATATTTAACAGTGGAGAGAGTACAAGTTTACTTCCTTTATAAAATATTAGATGTTAGCTTTTTAATTAGGCTGGAACAAGGGTTTTCTCATGTTGGTTTCACTAAAAGAGTGTTCATAGTTATTACTTCATTTTAAAATATTAGATGTTAAAGTACACTATATCTACATATTTAACAATGGAGCCAGCACAAGTTTACCACAATCATCCGATGGGGGTGGTGTGGAGTGCATTCATTTAGCAACTACCAGTCGTCCAGCTGAACCAGAACCATGCCGACATTGCTTTCTGAATGTTTGCACCATGGACACCTCTCCACAATGGATTATATATGAAAACTTCAAGTGCTACTAGGTTAATGTGTCACAATGTTTCAAATTTTTTTTTAGAAAAACAAAAACTTCTATAAAAATTATATAGATAGCTCATATCATCATCTACCATCATGTAAAAAACTTTTCTATGATGCATAAAAAACAGAAATCAACGTATTTGCCCGATTGTGGAGTGGGACAAATAGTGCACTTCACAAAAATTAATCAAACAGGTTTCAAGTTTTTTTTTTTTGATGTTTTGACTTCGGAATTTTTTCTATGTTTCATTTCTTAATCTACTAGAGTTTGAGTACGTATTATTTGTAAATTTACCTTGTTTTTTCTTGTGATCCAGCTGGCCTCCTCTCCTATCTATAGCACCCTCACCACCAATGTCGCAGGAGGAGGGAAGCTACTCCTATTAGAGTTGGATAGGTTGGGTGAGGGCTTCCATGCATCATTGTGGTGTTCGAGTGGGATTACTATGTATACGAGCTTGTGAGCTATTCTTCTTTCCAATTGATGTTTTCAGGTTTCGTCATGTGATGCTCTTTTTAGTAAGTACTAGTTCCATGTCATTGATCTTGGTCAAATGATGATGGATTGGTTCTAGGTTACGTTTTCTTGTGAAGCTTAGAGGTGGTACTAGCAATGGTTAGAGAGTGTCTCAAAGTCCTATCCCTATATACGGGGTGTTCTTCCCAATGGTGTTTTAGTGGTGTACAGCAAGAAGAGTAGCAGATCGGAGACGAACAAGTTAGAATTATGGTCCTTTTGTGTATATTTGTTGCATTGTGTTAGGATCCTTTTAACAAATCCTGGAATATGCTTTCTTGTCTTTACTACATGTTTCGTTAATTAAAATTTTAAACCAAATGAAAATGAGCAATAGATGTTTCTTCCAATGCTGTTTAAGGTTACAAAGTTGTTATGAATTTACGGATAAAAGTGGATCAGCAATATAAAGATAGACTAAGCTAAAGTGCAGAGACGACCCTGTCAGCAAAACCATCTGCCCACATCGTTGTTGTAGGAATTTTTTCAAATTAATATAACCCAACCCGTAACAAGAAAATGAAAAAGAAAATCAACTTTTAACTCTGTCCGGGGCCCTCTGTACTATCAGCTCCTATTGCATATTAAGTCGAGACACAATGTTTTGTACCACTAGGGTGGGTGGGGCGCTCTGCTGCGCACATTTTGAACCCAAATAAGAAGGTATGCATACATTTGAACCCAAACATGACTCAGTTGGTTGGAACGTTAGACCCGTAACGAGAACCTGCGCGGCATTTTGCCGCACTTCTTTGTTTTGTACCATGTTGGATGGTCCCCGTTTGATTGGTGCTGTGACCATCAGCTCATGGTGTCACTACAAATGAAATTGCAATCTGAATGTGCTTCAATTGTTCGAGATTGTAGTATCAAACATGACTTGCGGCATTGTCCTCTTGCCATTGTTTGTTAGATGTACTGTAAAAGAATGCCTATAATTTATTTTGACATAAATATTGTTACTTCAAAACCAAATATTTATTCTGTTTAAAATTTTTGCTCCAACGGTAGCTGCCAAAATAAATTTAACTTCATTTTAAATGTTACAACACTTGAACTATTTAATTTATTTTTCTAAACGACATATGACCATATATTTAAAAGACGTATTGCATAGGTGTACATCACACTGCCAAATGTCAAAAAAGAGCACACCTCAATCACTCTTGAATGGGCATCTTGATCTCCTAGCGCCAGTCAGGCTGCTAATGTTCTTGGTGCTGATGTCCATCATGAAAAATTCCTTTTCTGCTAGAAGATCAATCTTGAAAGTGGATTCTCTAATTTGGATCGGTGGCACTGGAAGCATAATCCTGAGAATATTTTGGAGCTGCTTTCTTTACACAGGTTGGCCGAAAGGTCTACATGGTGTTCCAACGTGTGGCATGATATGAGTACCGAGACGCATTTGAGGAAGGCAAGGACTTTGTTGCTGCGCTTGTGGGGTGTCTCCAATACTACATCTGAAACTTTAACCTGTATGGTGTTAGTTGTGAACTTGTGATGCAGAAAAATCTCAATTGTTGAAACAATCCTGAGAATTCCACACAATAAAAATTTCAACAGATTGTACATGAAGCTGATTCAAAATATGGAACATTACTAAGTGAAAAAAATACAAAGCTTTTATCAGTATCGAACATATAACTCTTCTATCAGCATCGAACATATAACTCTTCAGTTCATAAGACTCTGTTTGGATTCCAAGTTTTCAAAATCAATATACCAGACTCATCTGATCGGGAGTTGTAATGTTAGAAGTCTAATTTCTTAGTACAATCGCTGTTCATCAATCAAAGGACAAACAAATTTTAGTGTTTGAAGATGGCAAAACTCCAGGTTAAATTACCTTACTGCAAGTTCTTTTTCCCAAATAATGGTAATCAATAGGGCAGTCAATCTGGAGTATCAAATAGAACTAAATCGTTTTCGCAAAAAAAAAAAAAGAACTAAATCGGGATTGTTGCACTCAAAGACCCAGTTGACGGGCCGGGGACATGCCCCATCGATCTCTCTAGCTAGCACCGTGTTCCTCGCCGCGCGCTGCTATTCCTCAGATATTGGGGCAAGCTATCCATGGTTGTTTTTGTGTTAGCAATAGAGGATTATTCTCGATGGGGATCAGCAGGGGGCCGGAATACAGAAGCTGGCGTCTTCGGCTTTCGATCAGCTACCCTCTGCCCCGTCCGTGCCCCTTCTTTTGCTGCACAGGGAACTGCGGAAGGAGCCGTGGTGGCCACTGGCGTCGCAGCGGGTTGCGCGGGCTCCATTTGAGGATGCAGGAGGAGACGGAGGCAGGAGAAAGGAGCTGGGTCGGTGAGCGGTGAGCATTGGCGAGACGGCAAGACAGAAAACTGGCCGATCCGATCCACATTGGACGTTCGGTATGACGGGTTTGTAGAAGCCTCGTAGACAAAATTGACATCATGTACAGGTCTCCATAGACTAGCACCTCACCATGGGTCGTCGTAATGGAAAGAACTAGGTGATGCCCCGCGCGTTGCTGCGGGATGTGTGGAAGGTTGAATAGTGACAGAAATGCGTAGAAGATTAGTTGTATTATCATGCACAACTGAAAAACAAAAAGAAATGATAGGCATCATGCATGCCAGACACTAAGAAAACATAGTATAAGGAAGTTAATAATACCTATCAATTAGCCACTTTTAGTCACCCAATTCAGCAGAACACTCGAGCACATAATACAGTTTCTTATTTGATCTTTTCTCGCTAATCTGCCTGGGAAAAAGAAAGAAGCAATATGAATATTCCTTTGGTCTTCAGAAACAAAATTGAACCAAAATACTGTATAAATTATAGATAGTTCGAAACAAAATTGAACTAACACTGTATAAATTGTAGATAGTTCACATCTCTCAATGTAAGTAACTGCAGTTATACGTATATGAAGAATCATGGGAGGAAAAACAGACTATTGGTGCATGAGCTAACTAATGAAGAACAGTTAGATCTAGTAACAGACCGGAGAGAAGCATGCTGAGAAAACACGATTGTCATTCTTGATTGCTACTTCTTCCTCATCTTTTATGACATTTATGTGTAATCCATTCCTATTTCCCTGCTGACAAACCTTGTATATATGCACATAAAAAGGAGAATATGTAGATATTCACAGGAGGGTGAGAGAGCAACCGACACTTACCATGATGAATGGCGCCATGAAAGGTCTGGATAGAACTTTTTTTTCCTCGCTAGGATTTAAGCAGTCAGCTGTATGGAATATGAAAGAGTTGTGCCACGTACATTTCATTTGCACGGAACTGTCGCTCTTGAGGAGCACGGGCAAAGGACAACAATAACTATGACATATAGCCGAATACCAGAAGAAGAAGGCGAGGCCTGATGTGGGTGACATGGCGTTGTACCGGCAATTATGGCCTGGTCATATTCTTCTACTGTCACTTGATTCATCACTGAGCCTGATCAGATTATCTGGTTGCGTGATCGATCGCTTGTCAGCTACACGACATAGGAAAGATCGAGGCAACAGCTATCAAAAGGAAACAATAGAATGCGATTTGGTTGTCAAGGGCTCAAGGCACCATGAAGATGAGCAAGTCTAGGAGAGAGGAGCCGAGCCGCGTAGGTAATGAGTTGGAAGGGATGGGAAATCTGGTAATCACCATGCAAGCAATGGTGATTTATGCAAGTTAAGAGGAATAAACCGTCAGAGCATGAAACGTTTCTGCATAAATTGAATTGATGGGAGTGAAAGATATATAGTGCATTGAGTAGCCGTTTTAGCTAAATGGAATTGATGAGAGCAGCGACCTGTTCATTTGCTTCCATGGAGGCCGACGTACTGGGACAGTTCATGGGCAAGTTAATGTGAGATTGTGGACGTATGAGTGCAAAGGTTTGAGGAAATAGACGGCAAGATGAAAAAGACTAAAGGACATCCAACGGCTCTAATTTTTCAGGTGATGTGGCTCAACGTGGTGTTAGCTTTATAGCAATAAATGACATGTAGTGGGTTGCATCTATATAAGATATATAGATTCCACCAGAAACCATGCCAGGACTTCAGGCCACAAGTGTCGGCTGATGTCCAAAATGGGCTGACAAATGTCCGTTCAGCAAAACCAGGCCCGCAAACTGGCAAACCTTTTGGTCATTTGTCCAAGAGGTTCACAGAAGCAGAAACAAATGACCAAAAGCACCCATAATAGGTTCACACAGACCGACAGACGGTAGCGCTAAAGGTACAAGGAAGATGTGTCACTCTAAGACCCAGTCCACGGTGTCAGAATTACTGAGGGGCGGTAGTCCTTCATCGATGAAGACTAGCTAGAGTAACAAACAGAAACCGGCGTCTATACAGTGTTACCTTGGCTTGTGGTCATACCATGTGCAACATAACCTCCACCTGTTGAGCATAATAAATTCTCTAATTTACTATATCAACAAACTAGTATGACTGCCCGTGCATTTGCGCGGTTAGAACTACTATACTATTTAAATATTTTTATATTATTACACAAGTTTAATATAGTTTATTGTTATTACTTATTTTATACTCTATATTTATAAAATTGTAAAAAATAGATTGGAGAATTTCTCACCGTCCCTCAATTTGAGTGTGAGATGAGTCATCATTTATTGTCTTATCTAACTATGTACTTGATTTTATTTTAGAAGTGAGGTCGGTTCAAACGCGTCATGCTAAACAACTAACATATCTCATGGTTGCTACAAATAAACCTTTCGAAGGAAATGTGTCATGCTAAATATAAGATAATGTGCCATGCTAGTTAGAATGTCACAATGTATCTTTATAACTATGCATTTAGAAATCGAGATGAAGTGTTTATTGGATATTTTATTGTTCCAAAATTTAGCTATTTTGGGCTCATATGGTATGTTTGGTAAATTAAAAATAAGAATTAGAAATATTTTTAGCTATTTTGTATAATCTGAATTTAGTTTTTGTGAACTTGTAATGGCATGGAGGGTAATTTAGAAATAGGTGTGAAGGGTATTTTCGGTTATTTTTTATTATTCTGAATTTAATTTTTTTTATTTATAATGGAATGATGGGTAATTTAGAAATAGGTGCGAGGGGTATTTTTGGCTATTTTTTATTATTCTGAATTTAGCTATTTTATAAATACTTTTAGGGGGTTCTCTGACTAATTGTTTCATAATGGCAGTGGTAGGCAATTTTCTTTTTTTATTTTCTCGAATTAACGTGAGAATTTCTAGCATTTTAGAGCGAACGTGGTGGTTCCTTTTCGTCGTCAAATATATACATAATAGATATATAGAAATATCTACTCATCACTTGGTCGCCAAAAAAAAAATTAATCATCGAGATAGCACTATATAGACGTTGGTTCGTTTCTGTTTCAGATATTAAAAGTTAAGGATAGAGTTTTAGGTACAGCTTCCCACCACATGACTCTGTTCAGACTTACATTCTGCTTTTTTTTTTCATCATGTTATCAAAACAGAAAAGAAAATAACTCAGAAGATTCCAATGTAGGATCTACCATTTGGGCGAGGTCAGAACTCAGAAGGTCTCAATTGCGAAGAGCGACACAAGTCGATGTTCCATTTTGGTGTGAAAATTTGCTGACTGCACTTGAGAACTGCAACGCTGTGCGATTAGTGGGCCCATAGAAACATTAGCAAGAGCAACTCTAGTCGGCATTTCATTTTGGAGCGAAAAATTTCTGACGCGCCTAGAACAGAGGAAACATATATAAAAGATGGTATCAATCTCAGAACAGTGGAAATTAAGGTTCTGTTTGGATTCTCTAGCCGGCTAAAATTAGCCAACTAAAACATTAGCCAGATAATTTTATAGCCAATTAATTTTAGGAGGTACTTGTTTGGATCATTGACTAATGTTTCTGGTTTTTAGACTTTCCTTGCCTATTTAACATGTTTCTTGCTTTTTTATATGTTTAGTCGATTTTAGTAGCTTTGAGGTGACTAGAGGCTAAAAGTTTAGGAGGAGGTGGGCTAAAAGTTTAGGAGATTTTAGAAGGTTATGTTTGGATCCCAACTGACTAAAATTAGCTAGCTAAAAATTTAGGAGGTGAATCCAAACAGGGCTTGTACGCGCCATGAGACCCCGCATAGAGATTGAGTAATACAGGAATTCCCATACGTTGCAGCGGGGCTCATGTGGAATGAATTACCGAGTGCAATGAGTTGTGGTGAGAAATAAAACAAAAAAAAAATTGCGTAAGCAATATATGGTGTTTGCTTATGCCACATTGATAAGTCTGAATAGTAATATCAATTGGACATGAAAACAATAGCATTATTGTGATTGGCATAGAACCATACAGTCCACTAACTAAATGTGACGCACCATTGTGTTGTGTCATATGAAATGTAACTGAATATAGCACACCATCACTGCTGATGACCCCGATGATCGATTTGATGATAACGGAGCATCCGAGGAGATGAGATTCCGAAATTTGAAGAGTAGGAGGCAAAGAGCATAGGGGTCGCTCTGCAGGGAGTGTGTACGTGCCTGGCCTTTTGCTTGCAAGCGAAAGCTTCTTGTGTTGATGCTTTGGTTGGATTGATTTTTTAGAAAAGGAACATATTTCAGTATTTCAGTCTCTGCATCGACCAATACTTTATTACAAGACGGACCACGAGAAGGTAAGGCACTATAAACGAATGAAATAAAAGTTCTTTCATGACTCTTCTAAAGACAAATTCTATTGCTAAAATTCCAGCCAGTTCTAACAAAAACCTCCATAACGATGGTCTCAAGCACACGACATCCTCAAGAAAGCTGGATTGATAGTCTTGTTAATCAAACATCAATTAATTTCTTGTTCTCTTGCCAATATGTTATGGACCATTTACTAGCTTGAACATCTATTTGAGTCTAACTAGAAAAAACATCCCATATTAGTTCTCCGAGAAGAGAGAGAGAGAGCGCCAGAGAGGATGGCAAGTGGATCCATGGTAAATATTCTAGAGAGCTATCCTTGGTGTTTGAAAAAACAGGATATGGTTGACTCAAATTCTCTCCGAATAAATATAACCCAAACCCAAGTGACGATGTACGTATTCATCTAAATTATTTTTGATAACATATCATAATAGCGCCTTACCAAAACCACCTTCCCTGCTTCGTTCTAATGGAAACAACAGACGCCCACGACATCATGGTGCAGTCTGATTTCTGATCGATAGCAGCTCCACTAAACACTAAAAAAATCCTTAGGAACCTTCATTATGATTTTATTGTCCGCAGTCACTGTCACGTACTCATCGCTTGCTATTATTTGAATACAGAAAACCTTTGCATGCGTGCGAAGTGTGACTGTTAGGTTGATTGGCCCAGTATCAAGCTGTACTGTTTGCTGTTCCTAGCAGGAAATGTCCAATATATTATATATATGCGACAAATTAACAAGACAGCGTGAAACGAGGTGCCTTTTCGGAGATGAACACTCAACCCGGATGGTTGACCCATAATTACAAGAGTGCCTTGTGAGCCCCTTAGATAAATTTATGCATTGCCTGTGAATGTAAACTTAAGGTCACAGAGCGCATGGACTTTATCTAGGAAACAAATTGGTAACTGTTTTGTCATACTGGCCACTGGGAATTTCCTAGTTCTGGGGGAGAAGCATTTTCATGTACCATGCTGTATATCATAAGTTGTTAATAACCTCTTTTGTCATCGTTGGATGAATAATTTGGTGGTACCTTATCGTGGACAGTTAAAATTCTCAATATTAAAAACATTAATATTTTCACTTCAGGAAGAAACTTAGATCATTCTAGCACTCATAATGATCCAGGTCCAGGGACTATCTTTTCTAAAAGAAGATTATTGATTGATTTGCCAATTACAGCAGTCAAACTAGGTTGTTTGGCTAGATTTTCTCTACTGAAACTTGTATATTCAAGTTCGAGTCTTCGACTTAGAGGGGTGCTCGTATTGATTGTTAATTTGTACTATTTTTTTAGTGTTACACAACGGGCTCACTGATAGTGAGGCGTATCTAGTGACTTTTTTCAATATATCATAGTGTGCTCTTGCTTCCCCTAAAAAAAACGATAGAATGCTCTTGCTAGGTGTTGATTTACATGTTTTTAAACAAACGAATGGTCAATGGGTCCTGCAATGCACGTATGAGGTATATCAACTTATTCTTGTCCTATATACCAAATGAAAAAAGCCTAATTAAGAGCCAAGAAAATAATAATAATAAAAGAACCAACTTACGAGACACAAGTGCCCAGCAAAGCTCAGTGGCTAAACGGTAATTCCTTTTGAAAACAGGGGTTGGTCTTGTCGGGCAAGTGATGATGTCACCAGGCCCCGCCAAGTGACTTCCAAGGGGCGTCAACCATCTACTGGAGAGACCAAGCAGGAGGCCAGCAGAGTCGGAGAGGCAGCAGATCAGGGCAGAACTGAAGAAGCGCAGCAGAGCTCGCAACTGCAAAAACAATGGCTGGCACCTGGGTAAAGGTGTGCTACTTCTCCCGCTTCATAGCCGACTTTTTTTTCTCCTTAATTTCAGATAATTCTTTGTAGCATGTGCAACTTTTTCGCCCGTTTACAGTTGTTGAGTTTTTTTTTCACTGTAGTTTGATCCGGATTTTGGTCGGGTATAGGGTTGGGGAAAGTTTAGGCGAGAGATTTGGTTCTTGATGCGAGATCATGTGCGGTGGAGTGGAGGTGTTGGCAGCGATGGGGACCATGGGGTGGTGGTGACTTTGGGTTTGAAAGTGGTGGTGAGTTTAGTGATAGTAACAGTTTTCAAGATTTCTACAGGGGATTTCAGCCTTTCCTGGAATTTACTGGTGCTAAGGTATCCTGACTGCGAGGTCGCAGAACTCCTGAAAACGATGAGGGGGGCTCTGGGTGCCATGTGATGGGGGTGTCCCAAATTATAAAAAGCATATGATGTATTGATGTTGCAACTTTCAGGAGTTCTGGGACTTGCAAGAACCATCAACTGTTTAATTAGAAATTCCAGGAAATGGAGATGTTTGCGAGGTCAGATAGTATTATACACAGATTTGTAAGGTCAGTGTTGCCTAGCAGCCTTTTGATTTCTGCAGAGATAGTGCTTTTTCCTGGAGAATTAACTGCGAAAAATGCCTAAGCCGGTTCATCTGACCCAACAGTTCTTGAAATTCAGGGTGTGTGTTTCTGCTTGGAGAAGATTTTGTTTTGCAACTCTGAGTGATCCGCCATATTCTCGATAGTCTTTTTATTCTAGCTTTCGTCATTGGGTATCAGGTGCTTATTTCAGCATAAGTTCTTTCTAAATTTGGATCTCGAACAGATTATAGCTGAAATTTCTATTTCAAACTTGACCTTGCAATGCTTGTATATTACATACCACAACTTTAAAAACAAAATCTTTCAAATTCCGTATCATGCATGTCTGCAGAGTGGGTGCTCCTTCCTGGACAATAAATGCTAACTACCAAAAATGCCTAAGCTGGTTCATCTGACGAAATCACCAGTGCACCCCCACAGTTCAGGAAATTCAGACATGCATGTTATAGCTTAGCGCCGAATTCGTTCTGTAACTCTTCATGAAATTCAATTTACCTCCGCCATATTCGTGGTATTCTTTTTTTTTTCTTTCCCTTAGCCTTCATCGTTCAGTATCAGCCTATCAGGTGCTTGTTTCAGCACAAGTTCTTTCTTACTAAATTTAGATGCCAAGAGGAGATTATTGCTGAAATTTCCATTTTCAATATCCCGGCGATACTTGTCAAACGACATGTCACGAATTTCAAAATATGTCATTACTTGATCTGTCATGAATCTCACCAATCTAATCATGTTTCTGACTCTGCTCTGCTCACTGATAACCCAGCTGGAGCAGAAGGGCGCCGGCCCGGGCGCACGAAGCTCCCACGCCATCACCATCGTCGGCGACACGGCGTACGCGTTCGGCGGCGAGTTCACCCCGCGCGTGCCCGTGGACAACACCATGTACGCCTTCGACCTCAAGACCCGGACCTGGTCGGCCGTCGCCGCCACGGGCGACGTACCCCCGCCGCGCGTCGGCGTGACCATGGCGGCCGTGGGCGGCGCGGTGCTCGTCTTCGGCGGGCGCGACCAGGACCACAGGGAGCTCAACGAGCTCTACTCCTTCGACACGGCCACCGGCGCGTGGTCCCTGCTCCCCTCCGGCCCGCCGCACCGGAGCTACCACTCCATGGCCGCCGACGACGCGGCGGGCCGGGTGTACGTCTTCGGCGGGTGCGGCAACGCCGGGCGCCTGAACGACCTGTGGGCCTACGACGTCGCCGGCGGGCGGTGGGAGCAGCTGCCGTCGCCGGGGGACGCCTGCCGCCCGCGCGGCGGTCCCGGGCTGGCCGTCGCCGGCGGGAAGGTGTGGGTGGTGTACGGCTTCGGCGGCGAGGAGCTCGACGACGTGCACTGCTACGACCCGGCCACTGGGCAGTGGGCCGCGGTGGACACCGGCGGCGACAAGCCGAGCCCGCGGAGCGTGTTCTGCGCCACCGGCGTCGGGAGGCACGTGGTGGTGTTCGGCGGCGAGGTGGACCCCAGCGACCTCGGCCACCTCGGCGCCGGCAAGTTCTCGGCGGAGGCGTTCGCGCTGGACACAGAGACCGGCGCGTGGACGCGGCTGGACGACGCCTCCGAGTCCGAGCACCACCCGGGGCCGCGGGGATGGTGCGCGTTCGCGGCGGGGGAGATGGACGGCCGCCGTGGGCTGCTGGTGTACGGCGGCAACTCGCCGACGAACGACCGCCTCGGCGACATTTACTTTTTCTCGCCGGTTCTGGGTCAGGCCGCGAAGTGAGCTAGGTGGAACTTGTTTGTGTTGTAACTTGTAAAGTGAGATTTGCAGACCTCCTCTTCTGTGATCTTCGTGTGCTTTGTGAATACTCTTGTTTTATGTTGTGTGGTTTGAGAATAATGATGTGACTGGAATCACTTCTTCACCATGGATTTGCAATGCAGTTTGGAAATGACATTTTATTCTGCGTTGCTTGCCTTGCCCCTCATCTGCGCTCAAGTTCATTCAGCAGCAATTTTGTATAATAAAGATGCCTAGCAAGGAGAAATTCAACTCCCCTAACTCGGAGCAATAGCTATTTGACGAAAAGTCATGAAATTTGTAGTCAAAGTTCGTTGATTCCTCATACGAGTAACGTTTCCAAAATACACATAACAGGGGAGCACAAAGACACCATGGCCAGGTCATTGCCAACGCTAACTGCCAACGCTAACTTGCATCGGTTGGATCATTTGCTTTGTCTTACCGCCTTGTCTGTGATCAAGCGATTTTTGCATATGAGTGCCAAACCAATTGTATGTAACTGTTCCAAAGTCCTTGATCCAAATAACATGAATCTCCAGAAAAGCATAAGAACAAAACATTGTTTTGGGAACCTACGACTAGATATCAAAGTTGCCTCGCTTGGATCATTACCAAGTTAACGTATAGACAGACAAAACATGTGAATCCACCTTTAAAGAAACATAAATCCAAGGCACAAATTGTTGCCAACCTAATTTCATGGCAGGTTTGCATCCCTGCACCACATTGCTTTGCTAGGTAAACAAATTTTAGTACCACACTGAAAGTTTGAGCACATCCGTCGACAATACTGTAAAAAAATCTGGGAACAATCTTTCAAAACAGCTAGAATGAGTTGATGTAAAACCTGTAACAATGCAGAATGAACTGGACGACGCAAGGAAATGTAAAACAATGTACAACCAGGTCTTTTCTGTCTCAGACCACCGCCAAAACCTTGCATTCAAAAGAAAAATAGAGGATAACCAATTCAGTTCAAGCTCGAGATGAAACTTCCCTATATGCCTATGATAGCTTGATGTTCCGCGTAGCACGCACGAGCCATAAAGCCGCAAGACATTTCTTCAGTAACAGGTACAACAGGCTTTATAAGAAGTACATAAGATCATTCATCATAACTAAACATTAGGGAGGTAATTATGTCGCGATGACATAAAATTAACAGATTTTCACAACAGCCACTCAGCACACACACAAACACACGAGTGGTCCAACTATTTTCAGCTAGCATACTAGCTAGTAACTGATACAACTACAACATAGCAGCAGGTTAAGAGCTACATAGTTAGGACAGAGCACCTGCGCCAGGCTCTCTCCATTAGTGGATATACGGTACCTGGTACTGGACTGGATAGCCATTACCGTAATAAGGTGCATGAGCAGGCTGCATCGTGTACGGAGCTGAACTCATGATTGGAGGATGATGAGCCTCGGCACCATACACAAACTGCCTCTCATAAGGGTAGGGATGCCTCTCTGGGGTTGCTGGGTAGAAGCTCTTGTCAGTGAAGCTAGTAACACGTGGAGCAAAGACTGATCCATTCGCACGAGGCCTCTTGGACTGCGGCTTGGCTGCTTCAACAGCTCTCCTCTTGTCTGCCTTGGCTTTCTCCAGCTGCAAAACCCTTTTCTGAAGTGGATCCACAGGGTATTGCTCCTCAAGCTTGTGCTCCTCAATGCACTTAATGACAGCTTTCAATGCAGATAACTCGCGTTCATTCATCTCATTCTGAAAATAAGAGGGATCATTAATATCACATACAGATGCAAATGCACATGTATATGAACATGTGCACACAAGCACACTGAAGATGAGAACGAAACGTGATGCAACTAGCTAATTGTGGTACAGGACCCAAAAAAAAAAAGTGCAAAAGAAGCAAGCAACTAGATAATCAATTGCTAAACAAGCTAATACAGTTAGCACTCAGCAATCTATATCTGCATTCTAACTTTAGCTCCCACAGTTCAGCAAATGGTTGTTCAGTGTTTTGCCACCTCTAATGACAATAGGCTCATAAAGTGGATGTAAGAATAAATTAACCAAACTATAATAAAAGTAAAACATTCAAGGATAGCGATGATATAGCCAATAAAAAAAAATGACTCAAAAGCAAAAAAAAATTAGAGCATCAAATGTGAGGATAAAAAAATATGAAACAGGACCCACTCAGTTTAACCAAACTACAGAATGTAACTAGGGATGATACTAAGTCATTGTCTCAATGTCCAGGCGCTGTGGTGAGGCTACAGTGGCAAGTGAGTTAGCCTTCAGAGATATGTCAAATGAGAGATAAACTGAGACAAGCAGAGCTTGCTATAGTGTTGGGTTGCTGCCGTCAGCAGGTGCTGATACATCGACAACCAGCTGTTGTTTCTAGCATCAGAGTTGGGGAGTGGGAGGCAAGTGGAGCAAGAACAGGGGAGAGAGTGTAAGGGCTGAGTTTAAGAAGCTGATAGGAAGAGATAAGTATCAGGTTTTGAGACTTGGGAGGCTCAGAGAGACGAGAGTGCTATGACTGGAACTCTATATTTTGGCTAAGTCACCCCACTTGTGCCGAGAGGGGGTTCGAAACAGCCTCTCTGCACACTATTGCAGGAGGAAGGCTCTAGTATAATCCTTCCCCAGACTTCACATTGTGTGGGAGCTTCCAGCACTTGGTGTGTCCTATATTTCATTCCTTTGGTACCCCTATGTTCATTTTCCCATTTGATACTTCTATCCTGCTAAATACGGAATTGCCACAATGTGCGCATGCAAAACCAGGCTTCCCACCCACTTCCTAGGTAGTGATTTGGATGGCAGCACCTCACCTTGTCTTACCACATTGATACCCATGAAAATGCAGATATGAATAACGTGAACAGAGCACAGCTTCATTCCACTAAAGAACAAATAAAGGAGGGAACAAACACACAATTTTTATTTCCACCAAGTAAAAAGCATTGCCCTCAAAATTGAAAGTTAATAAAATTACCTGTGCACCAGGGGACATTTTAACATTCTTGGCATGTGACACTTTCTTAACATCCCTCAGATACGCTTTCAGCAATTGCACTGGTTCAAACTGTTCAGTGAGCCCAAAAGCATAGGCCAAATTAATTGCATCAATAGGCCTTCCACTATCCACCAGAACTCCAATAACACCTGATCACAAGAAACTTCATTAGTAAGTTACTTGACAGTGGAGAAAATACTCAAACAAGCAGAAAAGAAGGGGGGAAATAACAAGTTGTACGGGAAAAGAAGGAAAGGAAAGCTTAAATAACATCATAAAAAATCTGAACTAAAACAGTAGCTTAATTTGCAGCAGAGCTATAGATACAAAAGGATCAACACATGGACTTATCCTGCATATTATGACAGCAATCACAATCTTAAACAATAACAGCATGCATCAGTAAACAAGCAAGATGGCAAAATGAAGAAAAAATGGCTTGCATCAGCAAGCGCAAACGTCAACCTACACACAAACTGCCAACTAAAAATAATGTATGAAGTATGCTTCATATGCACTTCAATCGGCTGAACAAAACCAAATCTTTAGCAGATGTTCATGTTTTTTAAGATAAGTCATTAATCCATCACAGAACTGACCTGGCATCTTCTGTGACAACCCAAGTAATCGACAAAGTTCAGGAGTCTGACGGCGGCGGCTAACAGATGGAAGCAATTTGCACAGGTCATCATCATTATATTCAGCAGAAATGCCAAAGGTTGCCAGGAGTTGAAGGAATGCATGAGCTTCAAGACAGTTTCCATTACTAGCATCAATGTCCAGACTATCCAATTTGGACTTCCACTCAACTGCAATCTTTTTTGCTCGCTCTTTGATATCAGTAATAAGCATGTGCCCCTCTGACATGAAACCAGTTACAGCATCATTTTGCATCTGTCCAAGTGACTCCATCAACATCAGGCACGTCCTTCTAACACCCAGAAGGTCCCCATCCTTTTTGCCATCCAGTACCAGATTATCCCCAGCATAAAAGTCTTCAAGTGAATCCAATACAAGGCCATACGGATGAGATGCTCTCTTCAGTGCACTGGGAATTTCCTCGCGGATGGCTGTCATATTCTTCCGGTTGTCTGATATGAACTTGTGAAGCCCCTTGACATTCATTTCCTCACAGAGCGCGACAAGTTCAGAACGAGGCTTCACACCGGAATTGTCCACTTGCAGGTGCGCACTCGCTTCAGGAGCAGGTTTAGGCAACTTGACACCAAGATTACGTAGTGCCTTGTCCATTGGGTTGACAGCAGGAACAGGCAAGGACAGCTTGGACTTGCCAAAGATCATAGCCAGCGCAGCATCTCTTTTCTCCTGCAACCTTTCCAGCGCAGTAAGTTCCTTGGCTGTCACAGCAGCCTCTTGCTGCACCAGCATCGCCTCCGACTTGGCGACGGTCTCCTCAAACTCCATTTCCTGCTGCTTCAGCTCGTCGAACTTCTTCTTGAGTGACTGCTCGAGCCCGTGGAAATGGTCCTCGAGCTGCTTCCACTTGAGGTTCATGGTGACAGCACTCTGGCTCTGGAGCTCGGCGAACGCCCGCTGGAGCTGCAGTATCTTGGAGCTTGTGGACTCCATGAGAGCAGCCACGGACTCCATTTCCGACATTGGCAACAGCTTCTGCAAAGAAGAGGGCACATAAATTCTTTGGTACATCATCGATGAATATAAATCTAAAAAATATGAGAGCATAAAACTGAAAATTTCATATTCCTTTTCCCATTGAATTGATCAGTTCTCTAAATGACGCCCACGCACAGCTTATTAATTTGCACGAACAGGGCACCAAAGGCAGCAATCTATCGCGTTCCTATTTCTACAGAGGCATGTCGGGAAATACTAGGGAAATGGAGCAAAGTCTCCCCGCTGAGGGAGAGGCACGGATGCCTCGACGGAACAGCCAGTCAAGCTTTGGCCACCCCACCACCCACTAGCCTACCAACCAGCAACAACGAAATGGGAAATCCGGCTCACCAGACGGCCGGATCTGGGGGTGGGGAGAGGGGGAAATCGGCCACTTACTCACGGCCGAGGCGGGCGGGCGTTGGAGGAGCCGGCCGCCGCTGCTCGCCCCCGCCCCCGCCTCCGCGTCCGGTGGCCTGGCGGAGGAGATCGACGGGGGTGGGCGGCGGTAGGGGAGAGAAGGGGAAAGGGAAACCCTAGGGAAGGGAGTGGAGGGGAGAGGAAGGGAGGCAGGTAGTCGGCCGTCAAGAAGGCAGGACAGCGAGAAAAGGATGTGCTCCAGAGTGAGTCGCGGACATGGGTACAAGCTGCTAGTGACCGACTCTCTAAGGATTCCGGAATGTCTGCGTGTCAGTGCTTAAACTGGATTTAACAACGCCCGGTCCCGGGTGGTTATGCTTAACCGCAGTACCGAATCTAGGATTTGGAAGCTTGTACTCCTAGTAGTTAACAGCAGTATATACCTCTTCTGAACATTCTCTCCTGTCGCATATAAGATTAGACAATCTCCAACAAATACGCAAAATAGGAGTTACGGTGAATCTGAGTCTGAAAACATCAAAAACACTCTCGAACGGAACACCCAAATACAAGACCTATTCTTGGAGCTGGCAACCCGGTGACGTACAAATGCGTTAGCTCGTCACGCGACCCACGCCGAAGAAACGCTCGAATTGTTTTCCTCCTGTTCGTCTTATTCTCTCTCTCTCTTCCGCCGAGGAGCAGGGCGCAGCAGCACGACGACGCGGGCGCGCAGCAAGGGGCGGGCCCGGTCGCGGCGGCAGTGCGGTGGGAGCCGGAGCCGAGCCGCGCTGCCTCTTCCAATGCGGTGGGAGCCAGAGCCAAGATGGGGCAGCGCCATGGGAGCTCCCCGCCAAGGCCTTTGGGCAGCGCGCCCAAGCCCGGCGGCGACGCGAGCACGGGCTCCAGGTGCGCCCTGTTCAGCGACGACGGTGTCCTCGCCGGACGGAGAGGGGGGCGGTCCGAGGTTGGGGAGGAGAGGGAGAGGGAGGCGGAGGCCCCGGGGGCGGAGGGGCGGCGTGAGCGTGGGGGTGGCGCGGCGCGGGCACGACGGCGCGGGGGCGACGCGGTGGGAGCCGAGGAGGAAGAAAGTAGGGCTGTTTTGGGTCCTTCCATTAGAGATGATTGTTTTTGGATCAGCTATTTTGAAAGAAGTTAACTTTTATTTTGGGTTTAGGTCACCTCCACCATTGGAAATAGCCTTAGTGCATACAGAAACGTGAAACTGTTAATGAGGGTATAATGCATTAGTCCCTCTAAATCTTTAGGGTGATATTATAATGAAGAAACAACTACGCCAGCATTGGTTGTTGATGGTCGTCTTCGAGGCAAAAAAAAAAAACTACTTTCCTCCTCTTCAAAATTATTTTCACGTTGTGCATTATCCCCAAGAGTATGTGATACTCATATAGAATAGTTAAACATCGTCAGTTATCAGCTATGATAAGTTGGCAACAATATACGAGAACTATCATTGTTAGTTTGTAGGGCGCAAAATGAAAAAAAAAAAGAAAATTGAATGTCACTATTGATGCGCAAGTACACCGTTTTGTGTGGACAATCTACTTAGGGCGTGTACAGTGGGGTGACATCAGCTGTCTGGGAGAGATGTCACTTAAGATTTCGGTTGACGTGGACGAGAGAGAAAGAGGAGAAAGAAGAAAGCTGTCTAGTAATCACCAGACGGCTCATTGCCGTCTAATAGACAGCCTCAGCCGTCTAAGCCATTGTATACAAACATTTTGCTGTCTATAGCATTGTATTTAGTTCTTTCATACGACCTTTAATAGACGATGCATTGTAATAATTAATTTGTATTGTCTAGAACAAGTCTTTCAACAACTATCGTTTGTATCATTGTACGTGCCCTTATGGAGATATATGGAAAGATGTCGGACGATATTTCCTCATCCTGGACGAAAAAATATTAAGATTTTCAAATAAAAATGTGTACGTTTCACAATACTTCAGAACAAATAATGGCTCATTGAAATTTGTGTGCTCATCCGGACCAAATGTGTGCTTTGAAAGAAATGGTACTAAATGAAATGAGATCTTATTGAGCAAGGGATCTACACCTACAACACTAGGTTAGGAGGGAAGATTTTATCTTATAACTTTATTTTAAATCAATTTGCTTGTCAATGATATTTTTTCTCGATCATTAATTGGTGGAGGCTTATTCACGATTATCCATCATATACTATTACAAATTCTGTTTCCTAGTGGTTTGTTGACCTTCTTATGAGAATATATAACGACCTTTTTCAATCTCTAAGTGCATATAACAATAAGGAAATTGATACTAAGTTTGTGAGAAAGATTATTCACATAATTACATGGTAATTTTTTCTTTCCGAACATAAATAATCTTTACTATATATGATAAAGTTGCTAGTTTCATCTTATTTCTTAATAAATATAGATTATCTAAGAGACTATACAATTTATGTGATATATGTATGTAGCTGAACCAAATGATAACTGGATAATGTTATGCTTGTTTCTTGGGTAGTTATATTGTTGAACCATTTCATGACTAGCTTGTCTCTTATCAAGCTTTTTTGGGCCAAATGATTGAATATTTACGTGTTTGAAGCAATTTTCATATTATTAACATTTCAATTTCAGATCAAATTTATATTAAACAATGTATTTTTCAAGATATATGTATTTGGCTTGCACTTTCTGGGATACGGAAGAGGAAGTGGTGCATGTACATCACTACATGTGTAGTGTGAAAATGACCTCAAAATTCAGGATAACACAACATAAGTTGAGTATATATGTGTGTGTGTGTGTCTTATGCATGAGCGTGGATACAAAATATCCTTTCTATTATGTGCATGCACATTGAGAGATCTAGCAAATGAACATTCTAGACTTCTATGAGGATACAAACTTCTAGATTTTTTGAACTTTCTAGCACAATGCTTGTCATTATTACAAGGTGTAATCAAAAGATAAAGTTAAGAGAAACAATGGGTATGCTTGGTCCCAAGCCACACACTGTCACAACGTGTGGCAGTGAGTAAATCTTCGCGGTGCAGTTATGCACCCGAACTAACATGGACCAAAACCAACATCCACCAGTTCAGGCAAAAGAACAACTTAAGTAGAATGGCAATATAAGAAATTTTGCATAAAAATAGCGACTAAAATAATAGTTCAACTTGTGAATAATTAAACAATGGGGGCATATAATTAATAAGCCTAAACTAAGTTGATTTTTCCAACGATAATATTCCTTTGTCGCAAAAAAAGATAATAAAAGTTTGGGCAATTTCCTTATATTATATGCCATTAGTTAAACTTCTAATCCCAGATCCGCCATCGGTAAAACTCATATCCATTATATGCCATCGTTTTTACACCGTTATCCCTTGCATAGCATTATGGAGCATTTTCTCGTAGTCTAACACATTATATTAAATTGTTTCACACCTCTCTTGCCACCAGCTTGGTCGCCGCGTACGTAAGTTGGGTCAGAACGCGCAGGCAAGCAAGGCAATCCAAGTGAAAACAAGTCATTTTAATGCGTTAAACTACGAGAATGCTTCATAGTGACATGGAAGAGATACAAGTTTTAAAAACAATGACATATAAGGGATATGAGTTTTGCTGATGCGGATCCGGGATTAGAAGTTTAATCAATGACATTTAAGAGATTTGCTCTAAAATTTTGGGGGTCCAAATGGATACCGTGGCTGGGATGTAAAACCCGCACCCACCTTTTGCATACAGTATCTTTCACCCGAGAACCCATAATCTGCACGGTAGTCACAACCATTTGGGTCTCGAACGCATGCATTCGACTACCTTCCCTAATCTAAACAATAAAAGGACGCCTTCTTTATGCTTGGTATCTGCAGCTCCGATCTCTACATCGGTGTGCAGTTGTCTGGTACGTGATTAGCTAGCTATACATTGTACATCCTTGATTTGGCAACTAATGCTTAAGATAGATCGAATAGAGGTTCACTCCTCTCAGTTTCCAGAGCCTTCTCCCCACCTCGGTAACGAAACCTGTGCAAATCCAACGCAAACAAATCAACTCCAAAACTTCAACAAATAGAAGAACCGATAAAAAATAGCAAACCCATCGGAAGCAAGTTGTCACCGTCTTGAACCGCCAGGAAATGGACAAGCTTCGATGCTTGAGTCATGGTCGCCAGCAGCTTCTAGCACCAGATGTAGCCTTCAAGAATTGTAACCACCTCCTGGAATGCATATCGCCGCCGTCAATGTCGTCTGTAGCGATCCCGACGTCGGAGCGATAGTGTGGCATGCCTCTCGATGCAAGTTTTGGCCATCAACATGAAACTGTCCGTCGCAAAAAAAAAAAAAAAAATCAACATGAAACTGTGCACAGGGCACGTGTGTTCACGCTACATAATTCCACCATGATCTCAGCATGCAGTTGAGCAATGTGCTTTCAAGCCAAGCCAACAGGCAACGAGTGCCTGGTCAAAACACGAGCATGCGCATGTGCCTTATCCCTGAAAGAGGGGCTTTTTAATTGCTAGGGCGCCGGCCGAGCTGGTATTGAGCGATAGATACGAGAGAGCGGCGTCCGCGTACTCTATACTGAAGACACCAGTCGCTCCTTTGTGATGGCGTTGCCACGCCGGCAGGCAGCCTCATCGGCGCACAGTGCATCAGCATGCAGGCGTCAGATCGGGGTATTCTGCGACGAGCAACCACACAAAGAAATCAGTATGTAAATAGCAGCGTGTTCGAGATGAACAGTTGCAACTCATACTATTCACATGTTGATTTCTCTTTATTGTTTTTTCTTGCTCAAGTTTCAGTTGCACCTCAAATTTTGCATGTTTGGTTGCATGCTCTGTTCACTCACATTTTTATTAGAACATTAGTTGGTTCCCACGCACGTGAATTCGTGATCTGGACTAATGCCTGTAGAGGTGGTGCATGCATCTCTTGAACCGAAGGCCGATGAACGGTTGGATGACCGGGTGGGCATGTGACGTTGTGTTCACAAAATCCACAATCAGGCAATTGCCTCGAGGGAGATCTGAAAGCCTCTAAGATCCTGACGAGCCAGGCACAGGCAAGGTCAAACACTAGAACACATCGAGTGATTCCTGTCTGACAATTTTTTTCTCTATCACGGCTCGCCAGTTTGCCGGTTTTGCGAGTTTTGCTAAAGTCGCAAAACTGATGGAAGTTTCACTGATAAAACGTTTGGTTTTCACAGTTTACCGCTCGATTTGAATGGTTCTTGCAATTTTATTTTTTTAAAAAAATGGTAAGCCGAGCAGTTTCCTCGGTAAACTGCTCAGTTTGAGCGATTTTTGAAATTTCAAATTTTCAAAAAAAAATTCTTTTATCAAAAACTAGTCGTCCACTAGAGACCAGACCGGTTTGTCCGCAAAAACCGAAAACCGACCGTTTTTCGTCGGTTTTGAAAACCATGATTTCCTCGTCTTGCCATTACTCTTGTGCGATAACAAACATCTAGTGTTGGATTGGATGCCAGTTGATCCTAACCAAATTATGTGTCAACTGGATTGCTTCTCCCACGAGCTTTGTGCGAAACAAGATGTCATGCAAGACAGCATAAACAAATTAGATACATTGACCTGAATCTAGCTATATTATCCACCCCTTCAATACATTATCAGAAACCGGAGAGCAGCACCTGGCGACGGAAAATTTCAATATCAGAAGTAGAACAGATTTCCCTCGCCAAAAAAAAAGGAAAAAAAAAAAAGAAGAAGAAGTAGAACAGATTCACTCATTCACAAAAGCTGTTTCAGGCCTATCCCTCGAGCTTGTGCCTAACTAGCCAAACATAATCCTGAGGATGCAGTCCACTTGAAGTTGAAGCTCTAGCTAGTTGTCAGCAGCCAGGACTCGGCACCGGTACTCTCCGAGTGCCCAGATTGGAAAGATGTTCCTGTACTGGGAATTACTGATCATGCAGTTTTTGTTGAACACTCCTATTATCTCCTGCGTCATGCACAAAAAGTTATTCAGCAATATCGTACATAATCATGAACTGCATATAACTATAGTATTTAGGTAACAACTTCACCAAAAAGAAATAGGTTATCCAAGGTCAGCAGAAAGAAAACTACTTCAGGTTTACACCGATCTTGAAGGAAAACATGCTCATGCAGCAAAGATTTTGCGCAGCACTTATATGCAACAAGACAAAATACAGTGTCTCAATAATTCGATATTTCTATTAAATGAGCAATGCACTCACGTAATATTCATTAATGGGAAAAGCACTACATTATGTTAACCGGCAGCCACTTAACTGGGACTCCAAATCGGCAGCACACCAAGACAAAAGGCCACTACTTGCGACAAGGTGAATGAGCAATGCATGAAGAAAGGCTGCTGCTTGCAATGTAAATTAAGACCTACAGCCATGACGCGAACAGCAAAGTAGCACTACGTGCTAATCCTCCAAACTGAGGAAAGCAATGAACTCTAAGAACAAATTCTCCTCCCTACGCTGGCGTCGGGGTTGGTGACGCGTCAGCAGCTCTTTGCAGCATGACTGGCATTTCGACAGTGTGCCAGGTATTTTTTTTTTTCTATTGATAGACAGCACTTTGTTGTGGGGGTAATGAAGTAGACTTTATCCGATACTGATCAAGCAGAACGTGTTTTTATGCGCAATCAGCACAGCGACCATAATGGATTGTTGGCGCACCACGGTGCAGCAGGCAGCGACATTGCAATTTTGGGTAGGCATCAATAGTGCAACTATCATTTCAAACAGAGAAATGGACGAATGCATTGATGTTATTTTCTATGGATGAATTGGGACATACTTGCTGAGGAAATTCTCCACTGTCTAACTGCAAGTTGATCAAAATCTTTGCTGCACGATGTAGAGGCGCTGGATCTCTAGCAGCCTGTACAAACAAGAT
Organism: Eragrostis nindensis; assembly: GCA_012490785.1. NCBI lineage: Eukaryota > Viridiplantae > Streptophyta > Magnoliopsida > Poales > Poaceae > Eragrostis > Eragrostis nindensis. The sequence goes on from JAAXCT010000830.1 coordinate 205,744, forward strand.
TTTAGTGCCATTATCGATGTGCATATTGTATCAGACTACTAAGCCTAAAAACTATATCATTTAGAAACAAAGGATACCTGTCCAGCATCGATTAGGGCCAGCATAGCCCAGCCAGTGTTCACTGCATGAGCATGTTTTCCTTCAAGATCGGTGTAAACCTGAATATATGAAAGCCAAAGGACAATTAGTGCAATGGTGTTCACAATTGAACTCGTGTCCAAATGAAGCACTGCGACCCAATGACCGTTGACTACAACTATAATTTCTGCGTAATTAGGACTGGCTGGGATTACGTTCTAGCCACTAGGTCATCAACATTTCTGCCACGTAAAAGTCGGGGAACAACGGGTGGAGAGCATTTCAGATAAATAGTTCCTCGATCTCTTCATTTCGTTTCCATTTCATCGACCCAGTATACAAATTAGGATCACCAAGTACTAAACCAGTTAACAGCGCAGAAGCAAAAACATACATCACAATTGTACCCTACCCATGATAGTGGTAACGGGCAAGTGAACCTATTTTCAAGAAATCGCAAAAGCAATTTTACCTGATCTTGAGATGACAAGTAGCTTTCTCTCCCCACCCACCGGAAGGAAGCTCTTTAGACAGTAAAAAGTCACAAGCCTTTCTAATGGCAGGACTATTCTTGAATGTCCTGCCTGCAGCAATTAATCCCTTCACTCCAAACCAAGTCCCGTAGGTGAAACAAACAGCCCAAGAACCGTACCTGATCGACAAATGATAAAAACAGTGAGCGTTACATGCATTGAAGATTGGTATTCTTTTCTTGAGAACAGTACAATATGAATGAATATATAAATAGGAATAAATAAGATACATGATCTGAATCTGAAAACTGATGCAACCTACTCCTATTAATTAGGCAGCATCAACAGAAAACCCAGCCAATCAAAAGACAAGGTTCCAAACCCTTTGCTTGAGCAACTTTGGACCAGTAAAAGAGATATTTTCCTTTTGGAGGCACCTTATAATAAAAAGCATAAGTTTAATGATGCTGTGTTCCATGGAGTCCAATTACTAACCACGAACCATCCCTTTTTTGAGTAGTCTCAATGAAATTAGCAGCTTTGCTGATACAGTTGTCCACCTCTTTCCTGAGGTGCCCAGGATAGAGCTTCCTGAATGATGTCAACGCCTGAATTGCTGCTGATGTACATTCAACATACCTGTTAATTGAGGGTTGAATTATTCAGTATAGTTTATACATGAAAAGAAATACTGCGGATTGATAAGGAAGAGATATTATATCTTACGGGTAATCAATAATAATGTCCCCAAAGGTCTCAGCAGGATTTATGATCTGGATGGTTTTAGTAAAGTATGTCAACATGGAAGCAGCATATTCAACGTCAATGTAAATGAATGTGAAAGCTTTAGATGATGAATAATGTTTAATTTAGGCTTTGCTTTTGAAAAACAGAATAAAAACCTAAAGATCCCAGGAAATCTGTATTAAATTCAACACGAAATTTGTAGCAAGAAGTTTGATCCTGATTAACTTGGCTGTTGGCATTCTGCTATCATTCTAATTACTCCAGGAAATATTTCAAAAATTGATCTACAATTCTGTTGCTCTTAGATAAACACAAACAAGCAAGTAAAGGAGTTTCCTGAAAGAAGTTCACTACTCACCTCCAGCCAGGTGTAAGACCTTGTGAGTTCATATGATGCAAAACCACCGTTATCATTCTGTGAAGGTTACAAAAAACTAATGAGGAATTGTATGTCCACCAGAAATATGTCAGTGATATTACAAACATAGAACCCCCCCCCCCCCCCCCCCCCCCCCCACAAAAAAAGAGATAGAATCACGCAGGTACGTCTGGAAACAAAAACTTGATTTCAATGTTTATCATATGCTTTTATGTAAAGAGATCTATACCCCATAGGCCCAAACATAGCTGGCATTTCCCATGACGTTTTGCTAAATAAGCACCTTGTCCTAAGGGCATGAAGTTACTTAAAGCCGGAGGTAAGCTATCTAACATTTGACTTTATCAAACTACGTACTGCTTCTGTGAAGATACTTTTCTATTCGAATACTAAAACGCAAGGCTGCGAGAATTCCCATAATACGTAAATAATGTCGCCAAAATCACCGTTATCATTTTCCAGGAAAGATGGATTCTGTATACTACCTCTGTCCAGAAATATAGTGTACATTTAGTTTTGTCCTAAGTCAAAGTTTTTTAACTTTGACCAATAATATCTAAAAATATATATTATTTCAATGTAAGATAGTTATATATTATGAAAGCTCATTTCATGATGAATCTAGTAAAGGCCTATTTATGTTGTCAATCTTTACGGTTTTCTAGATATTATTGGTCAAAGTTTAACAAGTTTGACTTAAGACAAAAACTAGATGTACACTATATTTCTGGATGAAGGGAGTATATAATTGATCAATGACAAATATACTTTTGTCCAGAGAAGCTTACCATATAAGACATCAGACAACTAACAGCATCATAAAGTCTATTAGCTTCCAGAGGTTCGCCAACAATTTGTGGAGAAATCTTTAATAACAATAATGAGGCCTGGAGGCAAAAGAAAAGAGAGCCAATAAAAACATATAGACAATAATCATGCCAGTGTGCTCGAGCCTATACTCAAGTATGCCAGCACATTAAACGCCAAGGAACGCACTTAAACATAAGAGGGCTACATTTTTTTTTATGTGAAGAAATTCTTTTAAAGATGCATCCTAAACGAGAGAGTTGAGTCTGTAAACAAATTATCTTTGTAGGCGATGTTGATGACAGAGTTCACCACCTTTAATCCTTCTGCAGTGCAGTCTGATATAGGCCAACCATGATCACCTGTAGAGTATGGCCATGCGCCTTTAGATGTGTGGCGGTACCAATCATTCAGATCTCCAGGACAGTCGTCAATAACCTACCATGACAAATCGGCAGTTCTAAGTACTGAAATCAGCCTAATATTTACCTGAACAGATAATAAAAGGAGCATGTACCTGTGATTTTTTAATATAGTCATGAGCTAGTTTAAGGGTGGGCCCAAACTCTTCAATAAGATTGGTAGCCACAATGGCTTGAACCATGAAAGCTGTGTCCCAAAGCTGGCTGCCATTGTAACCCTGTAGGGCAGAAGTTAGGTCTCTTGTTACCAAAGCAAAAGATGAGCTGGCCCATCTCTAATGCATGATACGTTTAAGCATTTGAAGATTTTTTTTCCTCAACCATCCCCACAGTCCTGAACCCTTGTTGGACAGACAACTTGCTGAAATGGCACTCAAAATATGGTTAAGCCCCGGTTACGAGCTTCAGTGGTTGTCTCCTGTACTGAAGGTACTAACAAACCGAGCTTCTCCGTCTAAATAACGAAGAACCAACCAAGGGCTAAATTAACATTGTAAAACAATTTCCCAGTGCCACAAAGAAACAGTCAAGTATATACATTAATCAATTTGTTATTAGAACAGCTGTCAGAATGGAGAGTACAGGAGTAAAAGGAAATGGTTCATAAAAGAAGCAGTAGCTACCTGCATCTTCATGCCATCTTCAGCAACCCACAAGTAATCATAGATTCGTGGAATGTGGAGTTTGAATGCCTCCGAGTTCGGATCTTCAATCCAGCATGCAAGCATATTCATTACCTGCATATATAAGTTGGTGCAGTTATAATGTTAAAAGATCCAATTAAGGCGTACTGCACTAAACGGAGCCCCGCATATATTTCTGATACAAGTTCGCAACCTAACCTATAATGCAAGGGCTCAACACCTGCCATCCGCCCACCGCCCCCCCCCCCCCCCCCCCCCCCCCCCCCCCCAAAAAAAAAACCCAAACAATCATAAATACATAAGTCCGTAAAAGAGGCAAGCAGCAAGCCAGAAACAAAATGTGATCCAATATGACAGAGAAACTAACGATATCAAGCTGAAGGACAAGGATTCTGTTTTTTTTTTTTTTTTACATTTCAAGTTAAGGCAAGATCAAAACCAACAACTCCACCTCCTTTTGTACACATTCAATTCCTCCTCAGTGTACCTTGTTTACTGGACCAATGCAAATGTATCGACTGTTCTCATCTTCATAGTGAATGTGCTGCATGGCAGTTTCCAAAGCTTTCTCCCTCAGTTTGCTCCCAGGCCAGTGCAACATAACTGGTTCAACAAATTTATGGAGAGTGGCCCATAAGATATCTTGAACGAATGGATGTGGATAGTACGAATCTTCCTGTGGTACAGCAATATCAGAACTCTATACGGAACAATATAGATGCAAATGGGGATCTCAGAAGAAAGTAAGAGAAGTACTTATAGTTATACGAAAGCTTATATAAGCTTACAACAAACAGCTTTTCAAGTAGCATCAGTTGTTGATTAGTGACTCACATGAACAGAAAGATTTTGCCTCAAAATTGTGCGAAAGATCACCCCTAACCATATTTGGTAATACAGAACCATATATCTCAACAATTTACATATTTTCATGAGCCAATATTCACTGCACTAGGCCCACTAGTGACTTCTAAGGATGGGAATACATGCCAGGAAATGAGACTAATCTTCTTGGCAGGTTATATGCACGGACCACGATTCATCAACAATCTTAATCATAGACAATAACCAAATAATCGAACCATTGCTATGAGAACTCCTGAATAAACAGTGTTTTTTAACGCAGGCATGGTTAACGAGAAGCAATGTCACTGTACCCTTTACAGAAGTGAGTCCTAAAAACTATGAACTACTACTACCTTGGCCAGAAGAGAAATTGAGAAAATTTGGTGCTCTATGGCACCTCATGCCAAAAAAAAAAAAAAAAAAAAAAAACCTGTGCCTATATATATGCTAATACCAATAAGAAAGACTAAGCATAAATTCAACAAACCTTACAACATTGATTGCGAGTCTTATCCCATCTATCTTGTTATAGGGGTCTTTGTAAATTTCATTTCTTAATTCCAACACGAGTGGTGTCATTTGGCCAACAAACCTCTTTCCATAAATGTAACACATTGGCAAATACACCATTCGACAATGACACCACATTCTCCCTGCAAGATGTTGTAAAGAAAATAGCTATTGATAGCGAACAACATAGACACCTAGAAAAGAAACCTGAGTAATATGTAGTAATGAAGTAGTTGACTGTTCACCCGTTAAGTGAAACGGATTTGATTTATGAACAAAGACAATTCTGATATGAAAAATAGCTAATAGAACTTATAAATATGTTGTGATATTAAAGATACAAGAACTTATAAATCATGCCCAGATGCCCACACAAGATGGGTCAAAATATCTATTGTCAAATCTTCAATGCACATTGTATATCAACCATGGATTATAAACAACGGCAATGCTGCCTTCAAATCGGCACGATAGCAAACTTATATCTCAAAAATATATGCCAGTAGAAGGGTGCATATTTGGCAATGTCATGGAATACATAATGAAAGTTATGGATAATTAAAGAAAGAAACCAAAACCTGGGTGAAATGGCAGGCAATATGGTAACAACCATGCTTCTGGTGGCACTGGGTTATTACCAGACCATTCAAATACACCAAGTACCTTAAATAAGTTGGGGAATCAGATTGAATAAGTAACCAACTAATAAACAAACAAAGAAATTTCAGTCCCTACCGAGAGCCAAAACTTCCCCCATGATGGTATAAACGTTGCTCCTCCATGATCTAGTATCCAGTTTCTACCTTTCTCCATAGCTCCATCTCCACTGTCCATTGCCTCTCCAAGCAATCTCAAGCTAACATAGGTCAATGCTGAGCCAAACATGGTGCTTGGTCCCTCAATGTGCAACCCCCAGCCTCCGTCTTCATTCTATGCTTGTAAGTAAAAAAAAAAAATTTATTTTAACCCATTATAGGGTTGATCAATGTGCAATAACTGAATCCTTGCCTGATGATTATAGAGATACCGGCGGATCTCCAACTGATGTTCCGATGATAAGACAGTATTCAGTGCTCCACTCACATACAATGTTATAATCTGTGTAGTTGAAAACAAGAATGACTTTTTCGACAAGGAACATGGAACATATGTTCTTGTATATAAACCAAGGGTCAGCAAGAATCTATATTTGTGCTTGCATAGCATAATAACAAATAAAACCTCGATCAGTAGGGAGAGACTCCCCTCCCCACTAACATTATACTAAGAAGGGATCCACCGAACCTGGCCATGGCAGGGTTCACACAAACACTAGCAGCCAGGGGCAAGCTGCAACCGAAAACAGGGAGGTGGGCACAAACCCACAAAATTATGTGGCAACAAGGTCTAACCCGGGTGCCCCCCTCCCAGCCGGTGAAACTTTCTGCTGTACTGTGAGTGCCTTCGTAGACAGAACACTAGACAAGTGACAAAATTTCCTCTAAATCCCATGAGAAGATTAGACAAAGAGTATGTTGAAGGTGTATCCAAACTTAAGCAAGCACGTTCAAACTGTTGAGTTCAAGGAAGTACCAAGCCTGGCATAAGGAACATAGGACCACCATAATCCCCTGGCCAGTGTCCATCATGTGCCTGGAGAGTGGAAAGGCGACTGATTGCCCTTTTCAATGTAGCTGATACGGCTTCCTCCGTAACATCTTCATGCTTTTCCACCTTGATAGCTGGGAGCTCCAGCTCGAGAGGATTTGCTTTAGCAAACTGCAGTACATAGTAAAGAAGATGCTGTTAACAGGGGCTTGGGCACCAGTAGTAATATATATAGTTCAGAGGAAGCTAAACTGCAGCAGCACAAGAAACAAGCATTAGGTCCCCCCCCCCCCCCCCCCCCCCCCCCCCCCCCCCAAAAAAAAAAGTGCTGTGTTAAAACACTCACAGCATATTGCCATAACAGCATGACTGTAGCTACAGAAACCAAACAACATCAGAAAACCAGGCAACGGATGATGATGCAAACATTTAACTGATACCAAATAATATTAGCAATCGTATTGCTTTCTCTCTCTGTTTGTCCAGAGTGCGAATGAAATTTGAAATGTTTAGATGGAACCAATTGATCATGTCTCAAAACTCCATAATGGGTGCGAATGAAACACAGGAAACCCAAAGGAATCTATATGTGACATAAAACGTAGGGACAACTGTGTTTTTACCCTCATTTTTTTTTTAACTTTATGATTTTACCCTTAGTTTATCAACCTGAAGCCAGAGTTTACCCTCGGTATATTGTGATTTTACCCCCAGTTAAAAAAAATGAGGGTAAAATCAATCACTATTAGAGTTCAGGGTGAGCATAAGAACACAAATGCCCCTAAAACGTACATGTGCTGGGTGAACTTGTGGGCTGACATAAAAATTCTCGATGCTCCATTTTGCGACAACTTTTGCTAGTTACAGATTTACAATAATCTATACATTTTGTTCACGTAACAATGTTATATTGCGATGGACACTTATGGAACGATGGCATCCATAGTAGGAAACTCAGCACAAGGGATTGAAGTGAACAGCTTCACACATTTCATCAGATAACACAAAAGGAAAAGAACATGCTACAGTTTGCAGCAGTCCTGGAAATGTGACAGATGAAGGCTGAAATCGCAAGATCACAAGTTCAGTTCAGCAGAGAATCTGCGACGACTGCATGCTAATTCCGCTTGTTCTAGTGGAACGCAAGACGCGATCTGCCGATCCATGGATTACCGAGACGGCGACATGCAGGCCACCGGGCAAGCCCAAGGAGAAGCATCGGCATCGAACAAAAACAGCCAGTCGCGCAACCACAAATTACCTGATTCCGCATGAGGAGGTCAGCGCTGTGCTTGAGCTGGTGCCTCCGCGCGGCGAACCCTTGGCGCGCGGCCTCGACGGCGGCGAGCTCGTCGAGGTCGGGCTCCGCGGTGGCGTCGAACTCCCACACCTGGCGGCCCACGTGGCCGTTCTTGGTGCGCAGCCACGGATCACCACCGCCCTCCGCAATCCTCAGACGCCACATCGCCTCCGGTCCTCCTGCTCCTCCCGCTCGCAAGGATTCCACCACCACGGCTGAACCAGGCGGCGACGGCGGCGAGATCCGCCTCAGCGACCGGAGATAGGCGTGGGCTTCTTGTGAGTGGGAGCGGGACGGCGAGGGGACAGGCTGGCTGAAAGAAAAGCAGGGTTTGATTTGGAATTGGAACTAGAAAGATGGCGCGTCTTTGACGCGCCTAAGACTGACTCCAACAAGGGACCCCATTTTCTAGATGCAAATGGACCTTTGCGTCGCATGAACAGTCGTTTGCAATTCCTTCTCTCCGCAGCAACTCCAACAGCAGCGAGTGCATTTCTTGGCATCGCACTAGCTCCGCCCGCGTCGCACACCCGTCGCCCACGCGCGCCGGCAGGAAAGCAGCCACGACTCCGCAACAATGGCCAGGGGGTGAGAAGCACGAACCGGACGGCCTCGAGCGCGCTGACCCGCAATGGCGTCGCGGAACACCTCCGCGCCCGCCTCCGCCGCGCACCGGCCGCGGCGCCTCCGCATCCTCCTCTGCCACGGCCACGGCGGAAGGGAGCGGGTCGATGTCTTTGGGGAGGGCGTGCAAGCTCGCGCCGCCGCCGCCCCCCGTGCGCGCCTCCCCTCCGTCCACGCCGCCGTCGCCCTCTTCAGCAGCTCCGTCGCCAGGAGAGAGAAGACGCAGCTGGCCCCACGCGTCGCGCCGCTGCAGCTCTCCCCGCACGCCGCGCCGCAGCAGCTCGCCCCAAACGCCGCGCCGCGCGCCGCAGCTGGCCCCGCACGCCTGCTCCGAGGTCGAGGTCGAGTTGCTGCCTCAACCAATTTGCTTCCGGCGCCATGGCGAGGTCTAGGGTCCATGCGACGCGCCGCCGCCGCGCGCCCCGCCTCCACGCCAGCCCGCGCCGCGCCGCCGCCTTCCCTTGCCACGCCCGCGTCCACGCCAGGAGAGAGAAGACGCAGCCCACCTTGCCCTGCTCGCCTCGCCGCCGTAGCTCACCCCGCGCCCCGCAGCTCTCCCCGCTCGCCGCGCCGCGTGCCGCCGCAGCTCACCTCCCGCCGCGCCGCGCTCGTCCACCGCCGCCCTCGCTGCGCTCGCGCCCTGCTCGCGCATGCGCCGCGCCGCCGTGGTCGTCCCCTTCTCGCCATCCCCGTCTCGCCGAGACCTTGCAGCAGGCCGCGTCCCTGACGCGCTGCGCCCTGCCGAGCCGTGCGCCGCTGCGCCGCCGCATCGCGTCGTGCTCGTCTCCCACCGGCCCGCACTCCTCCTCCGTGCCGCGTCGTGCTCGCCTCCCGCCGGCGCCGTGTCGCGCTCGTCTCCTGCCGGCGTGCTGCTCCCGCTCAGGCTGCCGCCGCGGCTGCAACCGCCCGCGCCCACTGCCGGGGCCTCGGCAGCGACGTCCCCGACCGTCCCTGCGACCGCCTCCGGGCCCACCTCCGCGCGATGCATCGGAGGAGAGAGGGAGCCAAGTTTGGCTCCCCTCTCTCCTCCGATGCAAAGATGCAACACTCGATGGCTCGTCTGTTGGAGACGGTTGGGTCGTGTACAGTGTCCGGCGGGATGCAAAAATGGGGTTGCCTACCCTCTGTTGGAGTCAGTCTAATATGTAGCCATTGTCATATCCTCTCAAACAAAGGAGATCATGATCATCAATCCATCACGGTGTTTTATACTGTGTCATTGCCAATTTCGTGCCTGTAATATTTCCTGCACAAAAAAGAAAAGCATTTTATCAGTTTCAAACAAATATTTGCCTCAGAACAGTTCAGCATGAGGAATTGGTGATGATAAGATGCTTAAGTCATCGTTTACAAAGTAGCAACAAGTGTGATCAATAACAGTACGTCTCAAAAAAAAACAGTATGCTTAGATACGATCTGATGCAATATCGATGTATACTTAAGATGAGAAAATCACAGTCATAAAAAATACATTTAAAACGGTAGATAAACAATTATTCTACACTGAAATCCGCCTGATAGTTGGACGTTTGAGCCTGAGCAATTTGTCCATGGATATAACAAATCATCAACAGAACGTTGCAGACAAGACTACCAATTGAATGAAATACAGAACTCATCATATGAGAGCTATCTGATTTATAATTGATTTGTATTTGCACATTTGTATTTTTATGGAAGTGGGGTCTTTACCCGATGTCTGGAACGCTGAGGCACTTGTCCATCCTTAGATCCCTTAGCTCGGTGACCAGCGCTGTGCCACAAAATAAAGAGACTCGACTTTGTAGTATTTTTTTTTTTCAGTAGAGAAAGGAGAGGAATCCAGTAATGAACTTATGAATAGAACAGAATCAAACAATCCAGCAATGAACTTGTTTCAACTTTCAGAATGCAGCTGCCTTGATGGAATTTGACTTTGGTAACGAATTTTGTAGCAAGGTTTTAACTGATGAACTCCAAGAGACAATATTAAATAGTACCTGAATTGGTTACTACAATTAGGTTCAACTTTTCGTTGTTTATCTCAGCTAAATGTCTTTTTCATTTCTTTTCCATATTTAAGTTTCGTCTTTTACTTTGTCTTTCTCGTACATTTATCATTTGAGTTTTCATATACTCCATTACTTAATTCTAAAGAACGTTTTTTTCGTTTTACTTCTATAGTTTTTGTTGTATTTTTTCCATCTAAAGAAATATCATCTCTATTACATTTTATACCCATTATATTTTAATCTGTAAATTTTGTAAAAGAATCAATAAATTAAATTTGTTAGTAATAAAGTAATTATTATACTGATATATTTGAAACATACAAATGCAATATCAAGCAGATTTATCATACCTGAATCAATGATGAGAAACTTCAGTTTAGCATTAAGCTATGATTGTCTGAAACAAAAGTAGGTGTATGAGTTAGAATATATATAATTGTAACAAATTCGAAGCTCTAAATAAAATAATACAAATGCTCTTGGATGCTCAGATGCCAAGATTAAATGCTGAATTTGTTTACATATTTTTGCAATGTAGCAAATATTGGATGAGCCAAACCCTATCAACAAAATAAAATTGTTACAGGGAATGCATCTTCTCTGAAAATACACGTTTGTCCTAGTTGTCTACTTCACATCATAAACATAGAAAGATCTTTCCTAAATACTGATGTAAATCATAGGCTTATTAGTTCATAGCTTGACCGAGCCTTGCAAATAGAAATCTGGAATAGTTTTCCCTACATTTCGTATTTGGACAGCAAACTGAAAAATTAAATCATGAAGGTTAGGGTGTCAATTTGCAGCAATGATGACAACTAAGTATCAAACAGGGGCATCACCCACGCCCCTTGCGTAACATTATACAGGATTGTACTGATCTTTAATTTATTTTCTAAGCTATTATGATGTATGGCGTGAGAAATATATAATGGTGAACCTAATCATAACAAACTGATAGGTATTGGGTGTGTCCCGTTCACAAAATAGAAAAAGTCACAGTGTTTCTTTGCTTTTGTTTTTTTTTTTTTTTGAGCAAACACCAGTGTTTCTTGTTGAACCTGATGGAGTCTTCTCGATACAGCTTCAGGTGAGGTGTCCGAATTATTTTTTGGCCCATTAGGCCCATTAGCTGCCACGTTGCTTTTGCCCCTCTTATGATTGCAGAGGGTCCTCTCAAAAAAAAAAAATCGATTGCAGAGGGAGCTGGATGGGAATCTGCCATTAATTTCTCACCTCTCCTCTTATCCAACGCGAGGCAGGTCGGGAGGGCGGGGCGGCGTAGCGCGAGGCGCGGGAGGGCCGCGCTCGAGGTGTGGCCGGGCTGCACTTGCGGCGCGCTGTGGCGCCTCTTCGTGGAGGCGTGGTGCGGCAGGGCGGCGCGTCTGCTCGCCGGCGCGACGTGTCCCTGCGAAGGCGCGGCGCAGGTGGCCTGGTGGTGTTGCGGCCTTCCATTGGAGCTGGCACTGCCGCGAGGTAGGAGCCTACGGTTGTGGGCGAGGGAGGCGCCCATGGCCGCCGGCGAGGGAGGCGCTTACGGCCGCGGGCAGCGCAGGAGATGCGCGGGCGGCGAATGATGGCGCGACGGCGGCGCACCAGGTGGGTACGGAGGAGCAGCAGCGAGGGAGGTGCGCACGGCTGCTGGCCAGGCAGGCGCGTACGGCCGAGGGCGACGGCGACGCATCGGGCTTGTACGGGGGAGGAGCAGCCAGGCAGGCGCGCACGGCCGCGGCGTACGGCGGCGCATCATTGGCGGCAGCGTTGTCTAGGCGTGGTCGAAGCTTGCATTGATTCACCGTCAGTTTTGTTTTTAACGGTGGTGATTTTTTTTGCTGACGTGGACATCGTCATATGTGACGAATGCGACGGCATTGAGATATTAGAAGATTTGGGTAGGTAGCTAGCTCTACCGGAAGCTTACGTGTAGCCCAGCCCACCAAGGCCCGCGAGCGCTCCGCAGCGTGGCCCTCCGCAAACCTTGGATCCTGGAAATGAAAGGCGCTGCCTAGGCAGTGCCTAGGCACGCCTAAGCGCTAGGCGGTGGCCTTCCGCCTCGCCTAGAGGGGTAGGCGTTCCCTAGGCAGTCAGCGGCGCCTAGGCGATCAGCGCTGAGATCCGAGAGAAGACGAAGAGTGAAAGACCGCCAGGAGAGGAGGGAAATAGGGTCTTAAGAAGAAGATCTAATGGTCAGGCGTCGTCGCTCCTTCTCCGTAGATAACTACTACCTCTTTTTCGTCGCCGACGCTGCTTCTAGCATAGTCGGGAGAAGGTGGGGAAAAAAAAACCGCACGAGAAGATAAGGTCGAGAGAGCCATCATAGGAGGGCTGAGCAGGCCATTATATGACAGCCCATCTCATGATTCATTTTTTATTTTTCACTTTTAGCCTTATTTGTTGTATGAAATATGTAAATCTGTAACGCCTAGGAAAACGTCTAGGCGCGCCTAGGCACGCCTAGGCGCTAGGCGGTGGGTCAACGCCCGCCTAGCGCCTAACGCCTCCCTGAACATGGCCTTGGATACGGGATTCCATCGCACCGGAGCTCGCTGGGATTTTCCTTTCGCGCGCGGGAGCGCCTTCCGCTGTCATTTTTCTGTCGAGCTCCAGCATCTGTGTGATTTTTTTTTTTTTGCGCGATAGCATCTGGAATTTTTTCGAATAGAGAAAATGAGATGTGAACCATTACAAAGAAAAACTGATCATTTTAAATCTCTAGTTGCAAACAGATTTTCCTCTGAAATATTTTTGTAGCCCGTTAGGTGTACAAAAAATTTTCGCGGGGCATGTGGGCATTAGGAGGGATATTAATGGGTGGGGACCAAAGCGAGGTTACGAATGAAAAAAATTGAACTTCACTTCTGGAAGTTGGAATTTAAATTTCAAATACTCAAGGTAAGAACTTGGAAGCACATATTTCACAGCACAATTTCGAAAGTGTACCAGTGGCAGTTGTAGACACTTTTGACACTTCAAGAAAGAACTGCTTATGGAGAGGATCAGATGTCAATGCCAGAGCAAAACCACTGGTGGCTTTCAAAAAATGCACTAGGCCCAAGCTTAAGGGAGGACTTTTTTTCTCGAATACGCAGGAGAGCTGCGTATCATTGCATTAAGAGAGAGAAAAAACGGCCCCTTACAAACACCGCCTTCTCATTCCGAGCCGAGCCATGAGGGGCTGTTAATACAAAAGGTTGTAGCTTATAAAAAAACTAATGGAACTTAGGACCTGACCCACTAGCTTAAGGGAGGACTGAGACTGGCTGATCTCATAAGACAAAATGAAACCCTCCTCATCAAACACTTGGACAAGTTCTACAATAAAAAAGATATCCCCTGTGTTAATCTTATCTGGAGCACTTACTACACAAGATTCCACTCGCTACAACTGAAAAAGGTTCATTCTGGTGGAAAAGACATCCTAAGGCTTAGTGACAAATTTAGGGGAATTGCTTCATGCAAAATTGGGGATGGCTCAACTGTCCTTTTCTGGTTTGATATCTGGAATCATCTTCACCTTGAAACCAGATTCCCTAGACTATTCTCCTTTGCAAAAGATAAAAGGATTTCAGTACAAGGGTTTCTCACAAATAATGACACAAACTCACACTTTCACCTCCCTTTATCTGACGAAGCCCATCAGGAGTACTTGAATCTGCAACAGATCCTACAAGATGTTCAGATACAACCAGAGTCCAAAGATGTCTGGACATATATATGGGGATCCCAAAGATTTTCCTCCAAGCAATATTACAATTTTCCATTCAGAAACTTCAATCCCCCAGCTCCGTTTGGCTGGATATGGAAGTCGAAATGTAGCAACAAGCTAAAGGTCTTCTCATGGCTCCTAATCATGGACAGGCTAAACACTAGAAATATACTCAGAAGAAAGAAGCATAAGGTAGAAGGAAACAACTATGGATGCGTTCTGTGCCAGGGATGTGTTGAGGAAACTGCTATGCATCTTTTTTTTTCACATGCTAGTTTAGCAAAAAATGTTGAGAAAAACTAGGCATTCACTGGAACACCACACTCCCCTTTTTCAACATGATTACGGAGGCACAACAGAATTTCCAGGCAAGTCACTACATGGAAATAGTCATAATTGCAGCATGGAATATTTGGAAGCAAAGAAATGGCAAAATCTTTGAAAACATCAACCCCAGCTTCCAAGCATGGAGAAGGACCTTCGTTAATGAATGCAGACTTCAGGCACACCGACTCAAAGAAGCTGATTCCATCTTGTTTTCAGCCTGGTTGGATGGAATTCTGTAATTAGTTCTCGGCATCCTGCTGTTTAGCTTGGTGCTTTTTTCTTCGTTTTTTTTCTGGTGCGCATTGCGCTCTCTACAGTTCTTTTCATTATTTTTTGCAATAAAATTACACAGAATGTGCTCATAACAATGATTAAGATCATTCAAATCCATAAAAAATGCGTAAAACAAACTAAGTGGTACTAGCTGGAACATTCAGGTATACCAGTACAATGCATCCTTCATGTGAGTATTACAAGGCATCCATGACATAAAAAACTCATAGTACCGACTAAAGCAAACAGCTTTCCAGCTACTAGCTGAAACAACAGTTCCAATCAAAAT
Organism: Eragrostis nindensis; assembly: GCA_012490785.1. NCBI lineage: Eukaryota > Viridiplantae > Streptophyta > Magnoliopsida > Poales > Poaceae > Eragrostis > Eragrostis nindensis. Next base: position 220,747 of record JAAXCT010000830.1, read on the forward strand.
GGCAATAAGCTTCTGTGCAAATTCAGGAGACTATCAAGTTCTGCAAAGATATTCTGGTTGAATGCAAGTAGCTGGAACAAAAGCTTGTGTCTCGGTGGCAGCAAGTCAATTTGCCATGAGAAAAATATATCAAGTGTCACTGTATTGAATGTGCTTCTGAAACAGAAAACACTTCTAGGTCCAAAGAACGTATCCAACCTCTGTATCGCCTAAATCTAGCCATAGTGATTCGTATTCATTTTGCATACTGCTACTGGCAGCTAACAAATCTTGATCTAAGAACCTATATTCCTTTTATATGTAAAAGACTAGTGATCCTATAGTAACCAATTAATTTTTCAGGTTTCCAGCAGTTTGATTCAGCAGGAAAATGATCGAAAGCATCTCCAAACAGTACACAGACCTGATACAAGGATATGCTCATTACTAGAGTTTGGACTCTGGCATGAACAAGGGAACTTTCCAGCTACTCTCATCCATAAATTTTGGTATTCCTAAATGTGCCCTCATCGACTAATAAGTACATCAAATTACACAACAATTGCCTCTAAAATAAGCGTTATTGCTTCGGTGACTACTCTCCCATAGTTGTCTTGAAAAAATTATCTACTTAATTAGAGAATAGAATATCCCAAGATTACTTCCACAAACTAATCATAGGCCAAATAAGTACTTAATCAGCTGACATGATGATATCCGTATCTGGGAACAGAAGACCACAAGATCAAATTCCAACGTATGAATCTTTAACGGCCTGATGTTCTCTTCATCAGTTCCTTTGGAAATTAAGCTTCATTATGGCTATACCAAACAACACTGCAAAGAGCATCCCAGTTCCGACAACAACCAGGGCAACCGCCCAAAGAAAGCTATGCTTGAACCCGAAGTAGCTGCTGACAAATTCAGCAACCGTGGTGTTGGTAACACCATCATAGAGAGGGGATGAGACGTCATCACCGTACTGCGAAACAATCATCCCATATAAACTCCATGATACAGGGCACAACCAATAGTACCATCGCCACCAGATAGGAATTTTCTGAAAATAGTATTGAAGCAAAACACATGAGCTATTTGTTTAACTCTAAAACTAAATTTTTTTGTAGTAAGTTGTTCAAACACTCACAGTTCGGGGTATCAAAAACCCAGAAAATAGATTCCATGTGGCATAGAATGACGCAGATACAATGGATGCTATGGTATGGTTTTGTGTCAGCCCAATTGCCATCATGCCGCAGAATGTGAAGTATAGGAGTGTAAAGTACATAAAGAAAAGATACCAGAAGAATTTTGTTACTTTCAACTCGAACCCTATCATTACATATACTATCGCCCCAAATATACCAGTCTGAACCAATGTGTAGGGGAACTCAATTAACACCTGCAGGTGAGAGACACTGATTGAATAGGTCTGACGAGAGCTTCCAAGTTGTAGCTTTTTTGTTTTGAGGCAGTAAAAAATGATTCATTATAATGCAGTGAAGGCAGCGAAATTCGTTGCATCACCTGACCGAATGTGAATGGGAAAGCGGAGTACATGCCGGCTGCTCTTTCTCGGTAAAACACCCTTCGTTCGACGGAGACCACAGGCTGAACTGATGCTGAGTTGAGCACACCTATGGTAAGAACAGCAGCATACATGGATCCCATAGCATTGAACAAATCTTGTGGGTTCTCCCTGCATGAGAAATTAAATAATGATTATTTGGTGTTAAGAAGCCAAAAGATAGTACAGCCATTCCGAGAGTGATCGTAACACTAGGATCATGCAGTTATGGTTACGCGTAGATGTGCTACACCTTTTGGCGCCAAGGCCCCAGTAGATGGTACCGAAGAGTACTGCTATGATGGTGGTGAAGAAAAACCTGACAGCATTGTACTGCGGGTTCCTCCAGTAGGACAGATTTTGCTTCCAAAGGCAAGCCAGACACTGGGTGAATAAAGACTGTGAGTACCGGTTCGCGAAGTGTAGGTCATGGGAACCAGCTATTGGAGTACTCAGATCTTGTATCAAGGTCTTGGTCCTCCTGAGAAACGTAAACAAAAATATTATGCTGCCGTTGCTATTGGAAAGGCGAGGGTAGGATGGCACTTCTTGTTATTGCTAAGCCCAAGGAATACTAGGAAGAATTTATATCTTAATTAGTGGTTCTGATGAAATCCGTAGGCAGTAAAAAGTTTGCATCTATGTAATAGGGAAGTTTGCACTGCAAGTTGGGTGATTACCTATAAATTTCATTATATTACTAATATTTCTAGCAAATTCAGGTACTAACTTGAATACTAGTAAGTTGATCCTTGGGGGAAAACAAAAGGTTGACATGGTACAAACAAAACATTATAACTAGGCAGGGAAGAAAACAAAAGATTAATTGGCATTGTTAATGGATTATTCAGGAAAGGACAATCCAATAGTGACTCAAAATTTGTAAATTCTTGTCTCCCCGACTCGTTGAAGTGAGATACAAAGTTGCAAGTATTGAACCACGACTGAATTGGCTGTCGGATCCTAAATATCTTACGTATTAAAACCCAAAAATAAGTTGCATCATAATCATCTCCCATAAGGTTAAAGCAGGTTACTAACTGGTAGAGTTCAGAATTTTTGTATGCGCCACTGAAATCAACGCCAAGTATTAATTCCTGTGTAACACTTGTCACTTCCAACATCCAGGTCGCTGGATTGTAGCCATCTTTTATTTTGCTTACTCCTTGAATTGCCTGGGGAAAATAGTCACATGAGCTGGGTTAATCAAGCTGCAGAGCAGTTGAATCACTTTAAACTTCGGTCAGTTTACCTCAAAATATTTGATCAATTCTGAGGAATGCCGGCCTAACGGTCCAAAATAGATCTCTTCTCCACCTTGCTTCAACAGTAAAAGCTGCGCAAATGAAACCATGAATTTCAAAATTCTGAAGTATCATTCCTAATTCAGAAATTCACAATTAAGATTTCATATCTTAAGGAAGCCGACAAAGTCATATTAATCACAATAACCGAAGAAAGGCCGGCTGTTTATTTATTTTAGAAGTTTAATATAAGAAATGTGTATTGATCACATTTTTTCTTATCCGTTGTGTAACTGCTGTGTCTAAAAGAATTTTAAGAATTTCTAAATTAGCATTTCATTCACCTCATCAAAAGATTCAAATATATCAATGCTAGGCTGATGGATTGTGCAAACCACTGTACGACCAGTATCAACTGTGTTCCTCACTGTCCTCATCACGACTGCTGCTGCACGGGCATCAAGTCCTGATGTTGGCTCGTCCATAAAAATGATTGAAGGATTTGCAACAAGCTCCACAGCGATGGTCAACCTCTTCCTCTGCTCGATTGACAGTCCATTCACTCCTGGCAATCCAACAAGCGCATCTCTTGCCGGTGTCAGCTCCACAAGCTCCATTACCTCCTCAACAAACATCTGTCAAGAATTATAAGTAATCAGAAAAGGGACAGAAAACAAAGAGTGCACATCCAATTAACTGACCTTTATTGTATTTGAGTCCACATCTCCAGCAAGTCGAAGCCACGCTGAAAACGTCAGTGACTCATACACTGTCACTTGTGGCGAGTGGATATCGTTCTGCTCGCAATATCCCGACACACGTGCAAAAGTTTCTTGCTTCTTGGGATATCCACCAATGCTGACATTTCCCTGGATGTACCCGCTGGTCTTTCTTCCCGCCAAAACATCCATCAGAGTTGTCTTACCAGCACCACTAATGCCCATCAAGGCAGTCAACACGCCCGGCCTGAAAGACCCACTGATACCCTTCAGGAGCTCCAGCTGATCTCCCAGTACTTTTTCTTTCATTTCCTAAAGTAAATCTACATTGTTATGCGCTTCCAATGAACCATGACTGTATGTTAAATTCAGTAATATTAAAAACTTACTTGTGGAACATTGACAGAGTATCGGATATTGTCAAAAGTTAGCGACAATGGAACAAAGGGGAGAATCATTCCCTTTTCCGTAAACACATGATTGACATCAGCACTTGCTTGTTTTGCTTCAACGGTGCTCGCAGTTGCCTTGTCACCACTTCCAGATGCCAAAAACTTGTTCACTAGAGCACTCCGTCCTGTAGACACAAGTGAATCCTTGCCAGAAAGGTTTGCTTGCTTATCCTTTAGTGCCTCTTCTGATACTGATGGATAAGAGTGCCCATATGCTGGAAAATAAAGAAGGTATCTTCATTAAGAAAGTTATTCTCTAAAGTGTTGCAGTTTCTTTATTTTTCTTTCAGTGGGCAAAAATTTAACTGCATATATTGTACGTGTTGGCGATGTAGCTACCACGTATCAATTATTTAATAAATAATTGTAAGGTCTCCTGAATATTATTTAATAAATAATTGTAAGGTCAGGGTCTGTGCACTCACGCTTCAGATATGCAAGGCAGAGGGTGAAGAGAGAGTTGAAGAGCAGCATGAACCCTAGCAACGCTCCGAAACCAATCCAGTACCACTTGGCTTCCGGTAATACTCCGCGGGACTTCAGAATTTGCACACCAATGGTCTCAGTCGAACCTGGCAATACCTTCTGCCAGCTTTGTCCCAAGAACTCATTCACTGACACCGCATTTTGTGCATACATTAGCGGAGAGGACCAGTACCCCCAAATCCACCATTTGTTCACGTCATCTAGAGGTGAGAACAGAAATAAAAAAATGCAACAAACAATTAGGAAATGCTGTTTAACATGAGAAATGGAAGAGTGAAGCTGCCATCTGATTAGCATTCACCTCTTGAAAGAACAAATCCACCCAAAAGCATAACAACTAACAACGCAAATGATCCGAAAATGTATGCAACAATCATGTTTCTTGCAGCCCCAGCAATGAACCGGAAGAGTGAAGCTGCCATCTGATTAGCTGCTAAGAAAAGCAGATATTGCTTGAAAAGCCTACAGATAACAGAGTCTGTCATGATACTGAGCAAGAATAGTTTGTACAAGTCAGTAGATACATGTATGGCAAAACATATGTCCTAATTAATGAAACTCACCTTGTTGCATCTGGATCAAATCCAATGGCATAATAGGTGATAAAAACAAACCCCCCAACCTCGATGAATGTCATGGGGATCTTGAGAATCCATGATGGTAAAGTGTAAGTCCATGAAGGGTAGAAGGAGAGATCCCTCTGCTTGAAGAAAACTGGTAGCTTAAAAATGGTGAGAGTAAGCTCAGAAAAGCCGTTAAACATGATCATGATTGTTGTAAAGAAGAGTGTGCCCATGTAGATGCCTCCATCCGCCACGGAATCATGATGCATCCCCGTACGGAAAAAGAGTGTCATCTCAACAATTGATAACATAACTAGCTGTATGCCAGGAAACAAATCCAAAATCATTGCATAGTCAGTCAAGTATGGAAGATGACATACAACAAATAGAATATCAAATTGTAATAGTCGGAACAGGTCATCTTTTATAAGTAGTGCAGCTAATAAACTTTTCCTAACGAGATCTCATGGTAAGCATACAACATTGTATAAGCGAATAATATATTGTGGATTATCTTTAGAAGAATTGATGATTAAGTTCAAGTGTTGTCATTTCATTCGAAATGCGAAGATTCAAATATTAAGATTACAAATAAACGAGCCCTTTTCTTTCAATTAATGCATTTAGTAAGTCATCATGCTCTTGCAAAATGTATAAAAAAAGCATTGTCTCACTCATTCATATAATTTTGAACCATAAATCTTAGGAAAATAAGAATTTTCCAAGTTTTTATTGCAAGTTGAATAGATCTTTTGTAAAACTCCTAAATTCCAATATATGAACTGAGTTAAAAACGTTTAATTAATAGGATCATCCTAATGGGATTTAGTTGGTGGTGCATGAGACATATTCTAGAAAGAAGATATGCATATGCCAATTGTCTCCACATCCGCATATGCTTTTTCTCCTTGCGGGCCTTCCACTTCTAACAAAATTAAAACAATAAAAAAATTACCAATAATATAGTCATTTAGCAGCATAGCCAGGTGGGCAAGAAGAGGCATGTACCACTCAATTCGCCAATGGCGGATATGTCTATGACGTACTAAATGTACGATGTATTGAGCCTATTATGAACTTCAGGTGCCGATTACCTGTACAACCCTAAAGATGTAGAAAAATGCGTTCCTCTTTATCAGTAGAATCTCCCTGTAGATATTGGCTTTCAACAGTTCTTTTGTGCTAACACCATATCTTGAGGTTTCTAGTGCGGAAGGGTGGCTCGTGCTCTTCTCAAATGGCACGGCAATCTCATTTGCCATAGCCTGGCCAACACGAAATGAACTGAATGATGTTGCAAAATCCTTTGCAGATACATACTGGTACGATTGGTCTTTTCGAGCCCAATACTGCTTCTGGTCTTTCCTAGACGTAACCTGCTCAAAATGTTGGCAGACAAAAGTAAAGCACGTATACAGAGTCGTACATTAATATAAGCCCAATAATGTCGTCCAAATGTGCATACCTCTTGCAAGAAGTCAGCGATGCCCTTCCTTGCAGGGCATCTGAAACCAACAGACTCAAAGAAATCAAGCACATCCTCACGGGGACCATGGTACACGACCTGCCCATCTGACAGAAGTATGATGTCATCAAACAGGTTGTATGTCTCTGGCGTAGGTTGCAGCAGCGACATGACCACAGTCCCGCCGAGAATGTGAATGGCCTGCCTGAGGGAACCTATGATCTGAAATGTCGTGGAGCTGTCGAGTCCTGTGGAGATCTCGTCCATGAACAGTGCCCTTGCTGGCCCAACCAATATCTCACCTACAGGATGTAACAAACAAATCTCTTGAAGCAAAATATAATGTGTGACCGAATATTTTAAGCAAATCCCAGCCTCCAAATCGAAGGGAATACACATGCATAACATTTTTCACTTGGGATACGTGCATATGCTTAGCACTTCTCCTGCGATTTTGGCTTTTTCTCCTTTGCGTCTATCTAAATGATAGATTACTGGTGTATCTATATTTCAAGACTCGGTGTAAAATACGTTAAGTTTGCTATATGCCAAGCACAAGGAGTCAAGTAATACCTATTGTAACACGTTTCCGTTGTCCTCCTGATATGCCCCTGAACATCTCATCCCCTACCATTGTGTCTGCACACATCTCTAGTCCTAGTATCTACAAAAAAAGAGTGGTACAAGTTACAGCAAGTCAGCTTCAGGGCATGCAGTGATGCAATGCACAACCAATATAATCGCCGGGATTTATGTACCTTCAGTATGTACTCTGCAATCACATTGGCTTCTTTCCCAACCAGTGCTGCTGCCTGAAAGAATCATTAGGAGTCATCTGAATTAGAAGGAATCATCGTAAATATATTGATTTATTTATGCTTTTAGTATTCAAACCTTCATGAATGTGTCAAGGTCGGCATCAGGCTTGATGTTGGCAGCTTTCTCTCGCCTAAGCAACTCACATAGCAGCTCTAAGTGACAAAAGAAAAAACAAATCAGTAGTATTGACAATCAGTCAGGGATTGTTTCGTTCTACAGGTACTATCAGCGCTTGTTACTGTGAGTGCTTAACAGATATGTTACACGTACCATGGTAATATCCAACTCCTTGACACCATGCAGAGAAGGCAAGCGTCTCACGCACAGTCATCTCCCCAATATGAAGATCATGTTGGCTTATGTATGAAGCCATCCTCTGGGGCACAAAGTCATCCATCCGATGCCCATTATAAGTGACTGTTCCAGAAACCTGAAAAAAAGAACAGAGGGAGGATTTGAGGATGTGGTTGTTCTCCAATATCTACACTAAACAAAGATCCTAAGCTGATGAAGAAGAAATTTAAGTCAGAAAGCACGTGTCTTGTATCTCGAAATGTAGCAGAAGATAGTTGTTTTAGCTACTATCTTTTGTTATAGTTACTATATATATGTTTTCTAGATGACTATGGAAACTGAATCCAAAATTTTTCCTTAAGATCTTTGCCAAGCCTCCCAGACAAAGCGAGAAGCAATGTGGTTTTCCCTGATCCTGGTGGGCCTAGCAGTAGAGTCATTCTGCAGAGCAATAAGGGCATATTCAGAAATAGAAAGTAAAAAAAAAAAGAGAGGGGAAAAGCACGTGACAGCCACAAACATAACAGTGAACTTATAAAATTCCACGATAGAGTAACTTATACCTCTGAGGCTTGATGATACCGCTGATACCATGGAGAATTGGGAAGGTCTGCTTCTTGCTTGGTAACATACGCAGAGCATGCGCAGCTTCCTGATTAACAAATCAATGGAGTTGTACGTATGAAATGTTTGTGAATCTTAAAGCACCACTAGTTTATTTATTTCTTCCCGAAAGTAAAGACCACTAGTTGGGAGAAGTTATGTACAAAATTAAATTGGATTACTTATGCAAACAAATGGTACATATCTTTCTCACGGAGCACTACTACAATTGTAACTAATGCCAAGGAAAATGGACAATATCAGGGTTGTGTGCACTGAAGGGTCCGGGATATCTCAAATGGTGAAGAATTTCTTGAGACGGCGGCCCAGAGTGGGCATCGTTAACATTAACTTTCCAAATTACACATTAATTAATCCAGCATTGGATCCAATCATACAAGGGTGCTGTTATGTGTTTGTAGATGCGGCAGTTGGCTATAGCATCAATTGATTCAGTCCACCAGCCTGCCTGATCCTCTGTTTGATGGGTTAATATGAACATGGATTGTGTCCTGTCCTTGATTGATGGGAAGGATCACAAAAAAAAAAAAAGGTCACAATATTTCAAGTGCCGTGCAGAGGAAGTACCTCAAAAATGTTGGTGATTGAGTTCAGAACTGTGGGTAGGCCCCTCGTCCCAACGTGAACTTCAGTAGACGCCTTAAGATGCTCGAAACGGACCTCGATTGTTGGTAGAACAATCCCAACTCTGCAGAAAAGCGCAGAAATAAGAACACGTTCGTCTGCGGTGTACTTTATCATGGAGCGCTGGTAGTCCCTGGGGTTTCACATATGACCATGTATGTGGTTCTCTAAAAAACAGATTACCCTGAGTAAAAATACTAAGGGAATGGGGTGATAGCCAGATAAAAGTTGCACTCGGAACCTCAAACCAAGAAATTCGATCTAACATGATCTCCTCAATGGTACTATCACAGTTAGTTATTGTCGGGGATTCAAGATATTTTATCCATGGGACATTTATAATCTTCATTTGGCCTATTATGCGCAGGAAACAAAGTAGCCGAAGGCCTGGCAGACTTTAAACCAAGCATCCAATTGACAGTCAGTGATGTTGTTTGCGACGGAGATATCTTTTATGTCCTAGGTCCCTAGTGGATCTAACAGTCAACATCAATCCCCCAAAAAGAAACCAAAACAATATAAGATTTTTCGTCACAACAATTACGATTGTTAATGGTGGACCCAATAAAAATATACACTAATGCACGAATTGAATAAGATCGTTTCCCATGTTAGGCTACTCTTTCATGTCTCGACAGTGTACGCAATCCCCTGTCACTTGTTAACCAAAGAAACACAGAAGACACCAAACATCCAACACCTGTCTATATATGACTCAATTACTTTCTAGTCCAAAATTACTAGAATTTCTTGACAAGGGGATCCTGATCCCAACGCTCCAACAACCTCCATGGCCACTGCCAGCCCTACGGATTATTGCAGAATGGAAGTGCAAAAAAAAAAAAAAGGCAGCTTAATCGAAGGACAGCAGATTGAAATAGCAAGAACAGGGAGTCGAGCTCGATGGATGGATCAATGGGCTCGCATGTACATACCGGTCGATGCGGCCCTTGAGCTTGCGCAAGAAGCCCTCGTTGTCCTGTTCGACGGAGTGCACGAGGCGGTCAAGCAGCGCGGCGCGCTCCCCCTGCGCAAGGCTCCGGACGTTGACAACCGCATTCTTCTTCGCACCGTCGTCTCCTTCTTCCATCTTGAGGATCGCCCACTGGGCACGGTGGGATGAGGGCAGCCTCTCTAGTGCTGCCCAGAGCAGAGCGTCGTCGTCGTCGTCGTCCCGCCGCCGCCGCCGCTGCCCCGGTGCATTCCCTTCCGTATCTTCGCAGATTCCATCAGAGCGAGCCGCGCGGACTACTTCGGGGTGGTAGCTCTTATGTTCGTAGAGCTGGCAACGGTGGCAGAGGCGTTAATCGGCGTGGTTGCTATGATTTTAAGACCTTGACCACATCATCTCTCTCGCCGTGTTTTACACTCGGAAGATCGGTGCAAACAACTCGTCTCTTGTTCCAAGTTTGTGACTGGCGTCTTTAAGAGGCCAGGTTGGTCTCGGAGAGCTGGCGAGAGGGGCAAGTCTAACAAATGTGCCAGCAACCAAAGGAGGTGAAGTTATTACACTAGAGGAGGCCAGAGATTGTGTCATGAGAAAACGTACTCCGTAAACAAATACGGCCAAGCAACAGTATAGAGCGTCGCCATTGCGTTCACTGGATGGGAAGGCCATAGCGCCAACAGTAAAACGCATATGTATGTATAAACCAATAAAGAACCACTTAAATATAGACCTTTTACCCTGCCAGATGACACTAGCATATAAATTCGTCTTTAATCTAAACCTCTCCTCCTAACCTGCGAACCATCGGATTCTAAATCATGCCCACCCCCCTGCCCTCTGGGCATCACACTGCGTGACATCGAGATCCTTTTTTCTACCGGACGCTTGTTCTACACACCTGCATTACCCACATCGCTTGCATGCCCGTCAATCAAGGTACCTTTCCTTTCTTACACCTCTCTTCAATTTAGTTTTCAATCCCCACAAACACACAGCTTTCAGATTGACCATAGTTTGGGCAGCGTTCAGGTTGATCGACTGGGCGAATTCCAGTTTCGTCCTCGTCACGGCGTCTAGAGCTATCAACCAGAGAGCGGAAAGAGAGAGAGGGAGGAGACGGATGGCGTGGGCGATCTTGGCGAGTCAGCGAGCTCCTTCGCACCTAGCAGCGCCGGCACTCGGCGACTAGCTTCCCTTGTGAGATCTGGCTGCGGATCTTTAGCTTGAAGATTCACTTTGCTATATATGTTTTCACATGACACTACACTGCTGCGGATCTTTAGCTTGAAGATTCACTTTTCTATATATGTTTTCACATGACACTACACTGGAATGGATGGAGTAACAATCAACTAAAGTAAAATCTTTAGCTTGAATTCAAAGGTCATCCATATCTCTCAAGGCTATTCTAATTCATAGTTAACTTCAAACCTTGTTTGTTGCCATAGCTTCAAACCTTGTGGTTACCACTGGTGGGCGTCGTCGCGAGCTCACCTTGTGGCCATGGGGTGGGACGGGGAAGCCCCCCGCTGAGCTCAACCACCGGTGTGTGACACCCCTGTGTCACTGCAACTAAATTTATGAAGCCATCTTCAAACTGAACCAAAGTGATTCAAAGCAAGTTTGAATTTCAAAATAATTGTTCAAATAAATGTCAAATCTATGCTTCTGAAGCAAGTCAAAATTTTCAATACAACTTTGCCCAACCAAAAATTCTATGGATAGAATATCTGAAATAAGAATGTTGGAGAATTTTTCAGAATTTTTGGAAACTTTTTGGGTGCTCAAATAAATGCCAAATGCTTAAAAAGTACCCAAATTTGACCAGATGCAGTTTGACATTCTTCCCGAATCAAGATGTGCATGTTACATCATCGTGTTTATCCTCCTTCAATCCATCCTTCTGCCAATTTTTGTCATTTTAGGAGCTTGTTTACTAATTTGTTTAGTGCACACAAATTTGGGGAAAATCACGGTTTGAATAAATCCGGGAAAAAGAAAAGATGCTGTGGGACCCACCTGTCATCCCCGTCCCTCCCACTGAGGGTCGCTGAGCTTTACCGCCACGTGGACGGCGGCGTACGGCCGCGCCGGGCGTCCCCGGCCCCGCTCCGACCGGCGGCCCCTCCCCCGCCCCCGGTTTTCCCTTCTCGGTCGCCGCACCAAAGGCGACAGCACCCGGATCCGGTCGGCTGCGTGTGTAGCACAGAGTGTGCCCTCAATTCTGAGTGGCTGGACCTTTTGTGGCAGATCCCAGATCCCATGCGGCCCAATCTGTGTGCCCCGTGTGCAGCCCAGATCTGATTGGTCCGCCCAATATTAAATCTTCTCTCGATTTCCTTAATTGCCAGAAATTACCAAAAAATGTAAAATCTATAGAAAAATAAATACACTTCAGAAAAATGCAAATATAATTTTTTTGGACTCCTGGTATTCAGGTCTATCCAACAAAATTGTCAAATCGAATTAGATCATTTATGTGTTTTCTGTAAAAGTTCATAAATAGTAAATATTGTATAAATCACTATAAATAATCCAATTGCAATAAATCTTGAAATTTCACTATAAATTACTTCCAGTGGTGTTCTTTACCAGAAAAATACCACTGGACATAAACTAAATTCCAAAATTAATTATCCAAATTAAAAAACTTAATTTAATTTACGTAATTAACTTAATCAAGAGTCAATGAAGGAAATACTTCAGATAGAAGAAAGTAACTAAGTTTTGCACTTACAGTATAAATGACTATCCAGTTAAGTAATTAAATTATGTTGCATGATATTATTGCATCTGACATGCATTATTTCCTTGTCATGACGTGTAGTAACAGAGGAGACTCCGGAGGCCGTGAACTTCCAGCTGCCGGAGCAGGCGCAGGAAGAGCAGCAGACTTACCCCACCACTGACTTTGCTAGTGCCGTCCTTGAGCCAGGCAAACCCGGTGCATTTTGACCTATGTTTTCGTTTTTCCTTTATCACTATGATTGAGGTCTAGGTATGCTTGTGCATTAGGTTTATAGGAGTTGATTGGAACCATAGACTTGCACTAGGTCTACCTTTCCTGATTATCCTTGTTAATCCCTGATTAGAGATAGTTGAGTCTTTCGTCGGTCGTTAGTGCTGTTAGGCGTAGTTGATAGCATCGGTAGAAGTCACTACAACAATTTTGACTTTCTATGACATTACAATTTAGTCACAGAAAGTCTGAAATTTGTCACAACTGACCTTTCATGACTCAACGGTGACAAAAAAATCACTTAGTCATAGAAGATGTGTAGCTAAATACCTTTCTGTGATATTTTCGCTATTTTTGTCATAATTTTATGACTGTTTGCAGAAATATCATAACTGTTTATGACACTTCAAGAATTGTCACAATTAGTTTATGACACTCATAAATATGTCATAGAGTTGCATGACAATTGCGATTTTTGTCATTACCTATTGGACCGGACCTGGCTGGATTTTAGCCCATTAATTTCGCGGGTCTTTTAACTTTCGGCCCACCAAATTCGCAGGCCAATGAACATTTAGCCCAATTAATCCGCAGGCCTTTTTACTCGGTCCATCAATTTCGCAGGCTTTTTACATTTTGACCGACTATTTTTCTGGGCTTTTTATTTTTCGGCCCGCTTATTTCGCAGGTCCTTTTAGTTTCAGCCCGCTTAATTAGCAGGCCATTTTACTTTTAGCCCATTAATTTTGCATGCCTTTTTACTTTCGACCCACTTAATTTGCAGCCCTTTTTACTTTCAACCCACTTAATTAGCAGGCATTTTTACTTTTAATTTCTTTTTAAAAACTCATTTTACAGACCTGAAACAACCAACAAAAACATATTTCTAAAATTTTCCACAAAATTTCATTTGACCATCAGTACAATTTCAGAAAGTTTCCATAGAATTTCATTTGTCAGTAACCATCAGTACACACATTGAATATACTACAAAAATACATCCAGACATCTCACAGTATGCATCTAAGAGAATACAATTAGGAGATACAACATGAAGACCTCAGCTAACAGCCAAAGAATCTGCCTTCGTTAATTCTCTGTGAACGCCTTTTGTGCTTCAGATTGAGCAAAACCCTGCAAAGAAAAACAAAATTCCTCAATCGCAATGTGCTAACGAACCATTATGTATAGGGATTACTATATTGTACATGAATCAACATTAACACAGATCAACAATGAATTGATATTGTTTCATTGAATATACACACCTCCGGGTCACACATGAACCAAGAACAATACGCATTGCTTAATTGCCCCAAATGTCTACATCAGTTTGCTGGCAATTACGTATACAAAGTGACAGTTTGCTGCAAATATTTCGTACACCCATGCCTACATCAGCTGCATAAGCAGAGGCGTCCAGCACATTTGGTAACTCACGAGTGTTTCATGTTTAACAGTTTACTTGACATGTATAGAGCCTGCTAACTAAGAGGGAGAACGATATACAATCATATATATGAGAACTGCATAGGCATACCATGGATGCACCAGAGAAAAGGCACATCAATATCTGTTTCAGCAGTGAACAAGAAAATTTTAGCATTAGGCAATACTCAATATTGGTCTACCTTACTTGATTCTCAGACAAAACAAACTACCTACTACTGATAGTGCAAACAGTCAAAAAGATTTCATTATCGCCACTAGTTCAGCAGCAAATTAAATTTGCAGCACAGCTAAATTGAGTGGTCTCACAAGGGCATGTCAATTGATATTTTCTGTTAACAGGTAATGTGAGATATCATGGACAAGCAACCTAAACATTCCGGAACCGCAACCAAATAAAACAAGACTGTGCAGTCAAACAAGAATACAAGATCCAAATGAAGAGTGGCAGCTAAAAAGGGACGGGATGCATCCTTATTACGTCCTAGAACTGAGCTAACAAGTTGAGCTAATTACCATGTACTAGTCGATCTGACCAAAAGGATCAAATAAAGGTTAAATGTTACAGGCAACTACCTGCAAGCCGAGCAGTCCAGCCACCATCTTCATCTTGTATACGCACAAGGATTGGAATTAAATACAAGACACGCAGAAACAATTCACAACGTTTTTGTAATTTTAGCAAGCTGGGTAGAAACTGACAGTGATTTGTATTTTAGGAGCTATAATTATTTTTCAGAAGATTGCACAAGGATTTAATTGAACTAATTCTAGTTTCTTTCAGCTAGCTAGCTTTTACCTGCTCCACGGCACAAGGCCAAGCCCGTCGGGGTGCCAGATATGGAGCTCACCAGGGACTAGCCAATTCTCATCACTACAACAGATTGCTACGCGTAAACAGAAGTTACAGTAATTAACTAATTTGAGGTAATGAAGGCCCCAAATCGCTAATTCTCTTGCAAGAGTCAGGAAAATAGGAAAATTTTGATAAAAAATGGCCAGTAAATATTTGGGGATACGACATAGTTATATTATATAAAGCAGTTCCATATATTCTACAAATAGGTAGATAATAGTTTTATCAACATGGAGGGAAAAAAATGAGGTCATTTGGACTTGGTATGCGAAATCTATACAACTTTTAAAATTTAGCAATGAATCAAATTAAGAAAAAGGACTGAGGGCTAAGAACTGGTCTGGCATGCTGGCACTGGGCCCACTATCAGCGAGAGACAACGCTCATCCTGCGGTTGGGCCGAGGCGCACCGCTCATGGATGCTGGCTTTTTTATAAGAAAATGTTGATGCCTATCGTGGCAGAGTTGTGATGATGGATGGTGGTAAAGGGCCTTAACTTCTGTCCTGCAGGTCGCACGTTCGAACCTTCGCGTAGCTACTTGATTTTTTTTTTTCAATGAAAACCGAAAGGCCCTTTGTCATTGCGGGCGCGACCTGTCAGCTGGAAGAAAAAAAATGGAGCAAAAATTTTTGGGCCACCTGCGTGGCGACCTGAGATGTGTCCACCGCGGCCAAGTCGTTGGATTTGATGTTGTCTAGTTAGTTTTAAAACTATGTCCTCCTCGTTCAACTACCAGATGGTAGAGTGGTGGTAAGGCGTATGGTTGTTTATGCAATGTCGCAGGTTCGAAGCCTACTTTTGTGTACGCCATTCTCAATTTTATATTTTTTAAAAAACTGACATCTGGATTTTTATATTTTTTTAAAAAACTGACATCTGGGACCCAGCGCGACTGTTTTGAGGCCTTTAGCCATTGCGGCCTGCTCAACCCGCTTGGGCCAAGGCCCACCCATGAAGACTTTAGACAGCAACGCCGACAAGTGGGGCCCACATGTCGGTTGAAGAAGGGATGCTCA
This sequence comes from Eragrostis nindensis, assembly GCA_012490785.1. Lineage (NCBI taxonomy): Eukaryota > Viridiplantae > Streptophyta > Magnoliopsida > Poales > Poaceae > Eragrostis > Eragrostis nindensis. The sequence continues at coordinate 236,814 of JAAXCT010000830.1, forward strand.
TCCTTCGCGTGGACCGAGGCCCATAGCCGATGGATGCTGGCTTTCATATTACAAATAGCATTCGATACCTCTTGTCTCAACAAACCGACACTGGCGTAATGGTAAGACTCTATACTTAATTCCAACAGGTCATATGTTCGAAGCTGTGCCCAAACCAAACTTGTTTGAATTTTTATTTTTTTCATTGAAGCTACCAAGCTGTGGCGTGCGTGGCTGTAAGGCGTTTGCACGTTCGAAGGCCTATTACCGCATACGCAATTCTTATTTTGGTTTCCATTCATTTTTTTTTCTCATTTTGATAGTCTTTTTAAAAAAACCGACCTATGACCCAGCACAACTGCTTTGGGATCAATTTATTCTTAAAAAAGCACAAACTACATTTTCTTATATATTTTAAAGAAACTAAAATGTGGGCCCCGCCTCAAAATGTTGTGTGAGACCAATGATGACATGCGGGCCATGGTGTAAAAATTTATTGTGAATCTCGAGCATAATTTTTTTATATTGTGTTTAAAATCTAACATTGCATCTCACTTGACATGTATGATATAAAAAAGTATTTAATAACAATTCTCGTTTTTCATAAATTATATTTTGCTTTTTAGGGTTGTTGCCTTTTTAGTGCTCTTGTGCTTAATCTCTAGCATTACTTGCAATATTTTATTTTTTTAAAACATGACATGTGGGTCCCACTTGCTATGTTGTGTTACCAATGCACAGGTGGGCCACTTGACATGATCTAAAAAAATTATTTACCAAAAACTCCCATTTTATCAATTACATTTTGCTTTTATTTTTTGAATAAAAAATATATGTGGGTCCCGCGTTACAGGTATGTGACAAGTGTGCCCCTTAATGACGATTCATATCTGTCATAAATTTTGGTGTAAAATAAAGAAAATTTACTAATGACAATTCATGTTTGTCATAACTGTTGTGACATTTATTTAAATTATGACATTTTTGTTTGCCATAATATAATGGCGTCTTGATTTATGACAATTTCGTGGTCAAATTTAATGACAGATCTTGGTTTTTGTCATAAACCTAACAAGCTTTATGACATAACTGTATGTTGTCATTAGAAAAATGTCACAAAAAGTCACATTTGTTGTAGTGAGTCGAGTGGTATGTCCCACTCGCGAGATAGGATCATGACACTCTGGCTTAGACTAGAAGAATTATAAGCTTGTTGGAGACCGGATGGAGGTTGTTTGTATAGGAGGACTTGAGGAGGTTGGGCCTCCACGGTGGTAGCCCTGTCTGTGTCGGTTAGGGACCGTTCGTTGTTGGTCCCGTTGATTAAGTTTAAATATACTGATTCACATGCTGATGTTTATGGGCCCAGTAAACTGACGTAGCCTGTTCGTCCTGGATGTCTGGCGGTAGCCTACACTTTCTATCATGGTACAGAGTTGGGAGAGAACGGATCACCTCCCGAACGAGGTGTACGTCTGGGACGGGGACCGTGTTGGTAGGACCCTTTCTCGAGAGGAGTTGGATCCGGTCAGCTCTTGTGGTGTAAAGGTGAAAGGTTGCCACATGTGGTCTGTTCGCGGGCATATATATCGTGTGGTCAGGTTTCTCCTGCAGGATGTATATCGATGCCGCCGCTCTCGGAAACGAGCACCCACTTGTTCATTGAGTCACATCATAGTGTGGTTATAGTTGATGATGATGATATGATAATGTATATTACTGCTTGTCTATTTACAGTACTACTTGCCTATTTTTACTTTGTTGTTCTAGTTCTTTAGCTGCACACTGATTCTTGGTTAAAACTAAACTAGAGCTAAAACTTGAAAGTAAGGACTCAGTAATTAGTGTTTTTTGTGGCAAATTAAGTCAGCTTACCCCTTGTAGCCTTTGCATGCTAGGAGTCGGCTGTAGACGGCCATGTTGACGGGTAAGTTTGCTGAGTATTAGTTGCTCAGGTTTGACTTTTTGATGTTTTGTGCAGGTAGTACCTTCATCCCTGACTCTACTGGTGGAGGCTGCCAGTGGGATGGACAGCCTCCTGACGGTTGGACCGTCCACTGGGAGCCTATGAGTTCGCATCATCGGGCTTATGATGGGGATTCGTGTATCGTGAGCGCGTAGTTGCTTTTTGTATCATGTATCGGGACTTGGTACTTGCATCGTGTTAGACTTCTGCTATGCGACTTGATATTTTAATTCAGACTTAATGTAATAACTTAAAGACTTAATTGTGCTATTTATGTGATATACTATCTGTGTCCGTTCACCGGCACTTCCGACTCGATCTTGTGAAAAGCGGTAACACTTCACGGTGGTAGAGAGCGGAAGGAGGCAGAGTTGAAGACGAATAAGGGTATGGGAAACTGATATGAAAGTGGCTCATTCTAAAGGGAAACAGCGTGTTGAGTGGCTCTTTCTGAGAGGCTCGTGAACTTAATGGCAAATGTTGTGAGGCACACTTATTTGAGGGCTAATTCTGAGAAAAATCTCCGGACGGATCCATACAACTCCATGGTTGCACAGTTCAACGTGATTCATTGAGGATAAGTTGTACGTGAAGAGGTTACAATTTTTTTTTGTCAGAGATTAACAAATATGGAGCCAATTAGTCCTGTCTAAAGAAATGTCCTAATTAAGTGATAATAGATGAAAACTGTTGCTGATTTATGGAAAGAAAAGGCCGTAACCATCAATCAAAACTGCACTGAAGTTTCAACGGTGAGTAATTTCTAGCTTCTTGAGGCGTGGTGATATATTATTCTCCACTTGCCGGAAAGGAAATACGCTTTTGGAGTTGAGCGCTGAGCAGGAAGAAGGTAGACAAGCTTTCTTGTGAAGTCAGCATTGGTACGAGATTTCCTTGTGCGCCAACTGACAGTTTCTAAGAACGGAGCACTTCATCTGGCGTGCATATGGCATTTTAGTTGGTTTGCGCGTGCGGAAAAGAGTCGCATGCAGGTAAGTTGGCAACCTCTAAGGCTACACTTCACATGAAAATAGTATAAAACTCACTAGTATTTTTTTTTTTGAAGGACAAACGCCCACAAGGGGCTAGAAACATCCATTGCTCAGGATAAGTACATCAGTCATTTTATAATGAGACCCTTGCAAGTATTGAAAATTTTGCACGGGTCCACAAAAGGCCTAAGGAGGACATAACTAAAAATAAAAATTACATTCCAGTCCTCAGGGGAAATCCACCACCAACGGCGACGAACGCACCACCGCAGCAGCTTCCCGTACACAGAGACAAAGCTCACCAATGGAACCTGCAGCAGAACATCAAACGACGAAGCCACCGCCCAATGACGGGACCAGGCAGTGTGCACAGCACCAAGCCATCCAACAACTGCGTCACGGACGGAGAAGGGCCTTGTGGTGCAAGCTGATTGACATGCCGGCGGTCCACCCGACAGTCGTCTCAGAACAAGCACCCATTGAGGTAGTAGTAGGATAGGACTCGGCCGTAGATCCAAATGAAGCTTCACCGGGCCAGAGCATCTTAGTGTTTCATGGATTGAACCGGGGATCAGCAAGATGATGCGATCAACCCAATCCATGAAAACATGACTAATGTCGAAGACCTCCACTGCAGCAACCCACCAGCGAAGAGAACGCCTCCATGGCACTTGAACCAGAGCACATGGCACTTGAACCAGAGCAACGGAGTAGAAGCAAAGTACACTCACCGGGGAGGAGGCCGGAGAGGACTGTAAAAGGCATGACGCCTACCACCACTACGGGAAACATTTATTCAAACAACTAAAACTATGAGAGGAGGAGCAACCAAATCACCGAAGTTGGAAGGGAAGAACACCGAAGAACAGTTTGAAGGGAAGAACACCGAAAGAACACAGAAAGGTGAGGGAGCTCCAATCCTCCAGCTACACAGAAGACAAGGGCTAGATCTACTTACTAGATAAGCTACACAGGGATGGGACCCCCTCCCACACGCCGCAAGGAAGCCGCCGGGGAGGGGGGCCGATCAGATTTGGCAGAGGAAGACGGTGGAGTGCAGGGAAAGAGCTACAGTGAACTGAGGAACTTGGGAGCTTCTAGTGCTGGATTCCTTCTGGGTTTCCCACTAGTATTCATTGTCGATGATTTAGTTGAAAAATAAAAAGAGATATAGTGCTACACCACAAAAATGTTCCTTAAATTTAACCGATGCATATGTTCCAACTCTGCTCGTCATCAGTGCGCGCTGGTGAAACGTCCAGAGTATAAAGTAATTACCATCAGTCACCATGGATGACATAAACGGTTCTGGTTAGCATCCCACTTCCGTTGTACAAGGAGCAAACTGACCATGTGCCATGTGAATCCTTCTTGTTGGCATCTCACTTCTGATCGCTGCTCCGTTCTAGAACGTGCTAGGCGAAAATAGAAATAGGGTTATCTCTTGAGTCTGGCCCTTCCCATGATCTGTCCAGCAAATGTTCGTTTTGTTTCCGCAGAAGGGCTGTGCAGCTTCTTTTGGAATGAGTGAAGAGTGTTGCCATGGAACGAAGGCAAATGAGACCTTCATTTCGCCCAGGCAAGCAAACTAAGGTTTGAGCAGAAACATTGATGAGGCAAAGTTGGCTAAACAACGATTCCGTTCACGCGCAAGGAAGTCGCCCAGGTTTAATTTGATGTCGCCCAAAATGATAGGCTTTCCTCGATCTCTTGCTAGACCACACGTCTTCTTGCGCCGCTTGCTCAACCGTGCCTTACCTTTCTCAATGAAACCAGACCATTAATTAATTAGGGCCTAACCTCGTTCCATCAAATGATGGGGAAAAAAACAAAAAGTGCCATGCCTAATGCTGTGAGTCGTACAATGCAAAGCGGGTCTTTCATCCAAAACTGAAAGGTGGGACCCCCAAAGCATAATGTCGCGTTTGCCGATCTTCTCATATACTCCCTCCGTTCTTAAAATGATGTCGCCGTTGACTTTTTTAGTTACGTTTGACCGCTCGTCTTATTCAAAAAAGTTTAAAATTTATCAAATATTTTGTTATGATTGTTTTATCACTAGAGAAATTTAAATATAACTTATACTTTTGCATATTTGAGCTAATATTTTGAATAAAACGAATAGTCAAACGTAACCCAAAAAGTCAACGGCGATATCAATTTAAAAACGGAGAGAGTATATAGAGCCAATGGCGCGTTTGTAGCTGCAAAGCCACAAAATAAGCAAACCATGGTTCTCGCCCAGCTGTTGGCGCTGTTCATCGATGAGATCCCTCAGGAGTTCCTGTTTCTCCTGTTCTTCGTTTTGTTCCTAGCCCTCGTGCGTGTCGCCCAGAAGAAGAGTGAAAAGACAGCCATATCCACAAGTGAGAATGAGACCAGTCAGCTACTTCCATCACCACCGCGGCTGCCGGTGATCGGCCACCTTCATCTTGTCAGCCTCCTTCCACATGTATCGCTCCGTGACCTCACCGGCAGGTACGGCCGCGACGGCCTCATGGTCGTCGACCTGGGTGCCGTCCGCACCCTCGTCGTCTCCTCCCCGTGTGCCGCCAAGGCCGTGCTGCGCACACACGACCACCTCCTCGCCTCGCGCCCCCCATCAACCGTCGCTCACATGCTCCTCAAAGGCACCCTCGACGTCGCGTTCTGCATCTACGGCGACAACTGGCGCCAGGCCAGGAAGCTACTGACTACTCATTTGCTGACGGTCAACAAGGTTCGCTTGCAGCGCCATGGTCGAGAGGAGTTGGTGCGCCTCACCATGGCCAGGATCGGTGAGGCGGCCGCGGCAGGCAATGCCCTGGACATGAGCGATGTTCTCTACACCTTCACCAGTGAGCTTGTGTGTCGTGCCATATCAAGAAAGTTCCTCAAGATGGAAGGCCGGAGCAAGCTCATCAAGGAGCTGCTAAATGCGACAGCGTCCCTCTTTTTAATGAAATACGTGCACTGCACGTTCTAGAAAAATGCGACAGCGTCCCTCATCGGTGGCATCAATCTTGAGGATTTTTTCCCTCGGTTACTCCAAGTGGACATCTTTAGGAGGGCCGTTCACTCAAAGGCTGACAAGCTGAGGAAGCGGTGGGATGACTTCCTTGACAGCGTGATTGATGACCAGCAGCACCTGGAGGAGCCAGGTTTTCTAGAGATTCTTCTTTCTCTTCACCAGCAAGACGGCCTCACGAAGGATCAGATCAAGGCCCTCCTCATCGTAAGTTACATGCCTGCCAATCCATTCCCATGAAAGAATTATTTCTTTAGCTCACTATTTCCTAATTGCTCCCTAACATGACGCATCGCCATTTAAATTTTTTACTATCGTTTGTATTATCTGTCCGCACTCGTCTCTTTGGTGTTTTGCCGGGTAGAAACAGTGTGAAGTGTTAAGCTGACTTGTATGTACTGTGAAACTGTGATACAAACAACAAAAAAAGTTTCCAACAATTGCGTTGAATTAGTACCCACCATAAGTGTATATCTAGTAGTAGTTGCAACAAATCTAGCCTGAAAAATTGTTATACACCAAGGAAAAAGCAATTAGTCCGCGTTAGTCAGAGAATTGTTACTTGACTGTGAACAGGTTTTTTTTTTTTGGAAGGAAAAACGCCCAAAGGGCTTTTTATTCAAATACATAATAAGTTACAGAGTTTGGCCCAACTAGGCCAGGAATTAAGTACATTTTTGGCTGGACATTCATTACCATGATGATAATTAGAACAGCTCACAATTGGGACACATACAGTTCCTGAAATTGCACTTTTAGCCAAAGCATCAGCTATGTAATTCTCTTCCCTATAAATCTTGAGATTTAAGTCTATATCTTTCTTGATTTGTCTCAACCTCCAGTCAGGATATAAATCTTGAGAGCTCCTCATGACACTAATCAGAGCTAAGTTATCTGACATGAAGCCACAATCCTGAAGCTTAAGTAGACTGATAATGTGAGTCCCAAGAAGCTGTCCAGGATTTAGATCCATAGCTTTTTGCATGCCAGAAGGATTGATTTGGAAAATACTTACCTTTTAGCACTTTTAGCCACAAAGCTTCAGGATTTGTAAGCATTCTCCATCCCAGACCTGTAACCAAAGCTATGTTTAAAGTAGGGAGGTCCCCAAATCCTAAACTTCTAGCTCCCTTTGGAATGCAGAATTTTTTCCAAGCTGAAAGATAAAAAAGGTTTTTATTATTCTCAATATTATTGCCCTTCCACCAGAAATCTCTTATGATGTTAGTGAGCTCCTTGGTGAAGGTTTTAGGAAATAAAACACGAGACATATAATAGATAGGAATGGAGGGAAAAACAGATTTGATTAGAGTGGAATGCCCTGCATGAGAGACATGATTAGCTTTCCATTCATTGAATTTGGATTTAAATTTGTTCCTCAGGAAAGCATAAACCTTGGTTCTAGGTATATATATGAGTAGTAAAGAGAGGGTGACCAAGGTATGTAGCATTGTGGTTGTAACCTAAGTTTATTTATGGGTGTGCAGGATGCGTTCTTTGGTGGTACGGACACATCCTATTTGGTCCTGCAGTTTATCATGATCGAGCTTACAAGGAATCCTTCTGTGATGTCCAAGCTTCAGGACGAGCTCAGGAGCAAGATCCCGAACGAACAAGAAATCGTAACTGAGCAAGATCTCAGCGGCATGCTCTACCTCAAGGCAGTTGTCAAGGAAACCCTTCGACTTCACCCTCCGGCACCACTTCTTGCTCCCCACCTGTCCATGGCTAGTCTCCACATACATGGATACAGGATTCCTGCTGAAATGCCAATCTTGATAAATGCTTGGGCCTTAGGCAGGGATACGACTCTATGGGAAGATGCAGATGACTTCAAGCCCGAGAGGTTTATCGGCATGGGCTCTGGGGAAGGTTTTGTTACATCAATTTGATCATCAAACTTAACAAGATCATCTAGTCAGATGTAGATCACGCCTAGAAACCTTTAATCAGATGGGTAATTGACTTACCAGCCATGTTCAACCTCTGGATGAACCCTTAACAAGATGTAGATGATGCAGAACGCCTAGATGTCGATGTAGAACCAGAGACACCGGGCTTCCACGACTTCCAGCACCTTAGGGATCGGTAGATTAGAGTTTTGGTTAAGCCTGGCGGCTCAACTCGTGATTAATTCAAGATTAGGGTTGACCAGGGGTCTCCACTTATATTTATAGTGCTGTAGGCGTGGGGCCGGGCCCTTAGATGGCCTGAGTTTTGCCTCCCGATCAAGGCAACTAATAGGGCCTTAGTTGGATTCGGATTGGGCCTTTTGGGCCACATGACCGAGGTCAATAATTCCAACAGGTTTGAGCTTCGAGGGTCATGACTTTCAGTTTTTACCCTTTGGCGCCGGACGACGGATGTGCCCGGGAATGAACTTCGCTGTCTCCACTGTTGAGATTCTGACTGCCAACCTTGTGCGCAGTTTCAACTGGGACATTCCTAATGCCATGGGGAAGACCATTGACGGTGCATCTCAAGGAAAAGCTCTTCCTTGTTCCCAGTACATATGGTGAACACAGCAGTATTTAGGCATGCATCACACCGTCGATGGGGTCACTTGTGGGGTGTCTATGTGCTCTGTTCGAGCATGCTGCTGCTTCTGTATCTACTAGAGCCTTCTGGCCATATGCGTGTAGTCGCGTAAATTAGGTTGTGGGAACTGCAATTTCTACGTCATTACATATGCACGTTTTTTTTTAACTTGTCTCTGGTGTGATCTTTTGTATGACTATCATTCCTGGTAACGGTCTGGTTCCAATATTTTGTTTCTAGGATGCATATGACCACAAGTCTTACTGCCATGGATATGTGCCGCCCCACATGACAGTACGCGCTAGAATCTGGAACGAATGTGCATGTCGGGTATGCCTGCCGAGAACAAGAGTTATCCAAAGTGTAATAGATGGACTAACGTGAGATAAGGATCGACATGTTTAAATCTCAGTCCTTATATTTGTAACTGTAGACTTTATTGCACAACAAGCAATGTATGCCCACCTTCTCCAGTATAGTGATCAGTTCCTGCCATACCGGCTGTCCGGCTCCACCAACACTCACCCCCTCTCTTGCCATTACATAATGCCACACAAAACGAGTGTTGCTCCTGTGGGCAAAAGCACTATTTCTGTTTTGGATCTTTGTGGCTGCGAAATTTTATTTGGCTTTCGACTGTCTTTCTCACTTGCTTTGTTGGATCTCAAGTGCTCCGCTCCCACTCTCTCGCTGTTTTCTTTTGAGATCATCATTTCGAGTCAAAGGAAGCAAAGATATGCGCTCCCTTTTACACATGAAAACACACCTTGTTGGAACGACCACACATTTGAGCATCATGATTGCACAACCAAGGTCCTTCCAAAAGAAATTGGCATGCTTGCATTAGAACCACATCGCAGTCCCCTTGGTCAATGGTACTTCCCAAAAGAGAATTGCACGGTCACCATATTGCATTTTGTATGGAGAGGGATGACGCCTCTGCTAACCACATTCTTTACACCAATCCTTGACTTGCAATGTTGTTGCATGTAACAGCCCCAAAATTTTAATTTGCAAGAAATTATTTTGAACTGTCATGCCGAAGCATTTTTGCTTATTTTCCCAAAAGAGAGTTTCCAAAGCTTTCTCCCTCAGTTTGCTCCCAGGCCAATGCAACATAAATGGTTCAACAAATTTATGGAGAGTGGCCCATAAGATATCTTGAATGAATGGACGTGGATAATATGAATCTTCCTGCAGTATAGTCATATCAGAACTCCATACGGAACAATATAGACGCAAAATGGGCATCTCAGAAGAAAGCAAGATAAGTACTTATAATTATATGAAAGCTTATATAAGCTTATAAAAGACAGCTTTTCAAGTTGCCACAAATTTGTGTGAAAGATCACTCCTGACCATATTTGGTATTACAGAACCATATATCTCAACAATTTATATATTTTCATGAGCCAATATTCACCGCACCAGGCCCACTAGTAACTTCTAAGGATGAGAATATATGCCAGGAAATGAGACTAATCTTCCTGTCAGGTTATCTGCTCTGACCACGATTCAGCCACAATCATAATCATAGACAATAACCAAAGAGCTGAACCATTGCTATGAGTACTCCTGAATAAACAGTCTTTTAACACAGGCATGGTTAACGTGAGGCCATGTCACTATACTCTGTTTACAGAGTAACTCCTAGAAACTAGGAACACCTACTACCTTGGCCAGAAGACCAATTGAGGACTAAGAGAAATTGAGAAAATCTGGTGCTCTATGGCACCTCATGCAAATAACTTGTGCCACAGTTTGACTCATGTATACTAAAACCAATAAGAAAGGTTAAACATAAATTCAACAAACCTTGCAACATTGATTGCGAGTCTTATCCCAGTCTATCTTGTTATAGGGGTCTTTGTAAAGTTCATTTCTTAATTCCAACACGAGTGGTGTAATTTGGCCAACAAACCTCTTTCCATAAATGTAACACATTGGCAAATACACCATTCGACAATGACACCACATTCTCCCTGCAAGATGTTGTAAAGAACGATAGCTATCAGCAATGAACAACATAGAAACCTAGAAAAGAAATCTGAGTAATATGTAGTAAGGAAGTAGTTGAGTGTTCACCCGTTAAATGAAACAGATTTGATGTATGAATAAAGAACTTTTTGATATGAAGTTAATCGCTAATAGAACTTACAAAACATGTAGTGATACTAAAGATACAAGAACGTTATGAGGTAAATCATGCCCTGATGCCCACACAAGTAAGATAGGTCAAAATATCTGTTATCAAATCTTCAATGCACATTGTTTATCAACCCATCGATTATAACCAACGGCAATTTGCCTTCAAATCGGCACTAGAGCGAACTTATATCAAAAAATATATGCCCCTGGACTGAGCCAGTAGAAGAGTGCAAACTTGGCAATGTCATAGAATACATAATGAAAGTTATGGATGATTAAAGAAAGAAACCAAAACCTGGGTGAAACGGCAGGCAATATGGTAACAACCATGCTTCCGGTGGCACTGGGTTATTACCAGACCATTCAAATACACCAAGTACCTTAAATAAATTTGGGAATCAGATTGAATAAGGAAGTAACTAATAAAAAAAAAGAAATGCAGTACCTACCGAGAGCCAGAACTTCCCCCATGATGGTATAAACGTAGCTCCTCCATGATCTAGTATCCAGTTTCGACCTTTCTCCATAGCTCCATCTCCACTATCCATTGTCTCTCCAAGCAATCTCAAGCTAACATAGGTCAATGCTGAGCCAAACATGGTGCTTGGTCCCTCAATGTGCAACCCCCAGCCTCCATCTTCATTTTATGCTTGTAGGTAAAAAAGCAAGAAGTTATTTTAACCCATTATAGGGTTGATCAATGTACAATAACTAATTCCTTGCCTGATGATTAAGATACCGGCGGATCTCCAACTGATGTTCCGATGATAAGACAGTATTCAGTGCTCCACTCACATATAAGGTTATGATCTGTGTAGTTGAAAACAAGAACGACATTTTAGACAAGAAATGCAGAACATATGTTTTTGCATATAAACCAAGGGTGAGATGCCTGAAACAGTTTGTTTCAGCAAGAATCTATACTTCTGCTTGCAAAGAATAATAGAAAAAAAAACTCGATCAGTAGGGAGAAACTCCCCCACTAACATTATATTAAGAAGGGGTCCCTGAAGCCTGGCCAGGGCAGGGTTCACACAAACGCTGGTAGCTAGGGACAAGCTGCAACTGAACATAGGGAGGTGGGCACAAAGCCACAAAATGGTGTGGCACCTAGGTCTAACCTGGGTGGGTACCCTCCAAGCCAGTGGATCTTTCCACAGTGCTGTGAGTGTGCCTTCGCAGACAGAATAATAGACAAGTGACACAATTTCCTTTAAAGCCCAGGAGAAGATTAGACAAAGAGTATGTTGAAGGTGTATCCAAGTAAAGCAAGCATGTTCAAATTGTTGAGTTCAAGGAAGTACCAAGCCTGGCATAAGGAACATAGGACCACCATAATCCCCCGGCCAGTGTCCATCATGTGCCTGGATAGTGGAAAGGCGACTGATTGCCCTTTTCAATGTAGCTGATATGGCTTCCTCCGTAACAACTTCATGCTCTTCCACCTTGATAGCTGGAAGCTCCAGCTCGAGAGGATTTGATTTAGCAAACTGCAGTGTGTACAAGAGAACCAATGTAAAGATGATGATGTTAACAGGGGCTTGGGCACTAATAGTAATATAGTTCAGAGGAAGCTAAACTGCAGTAGCACAAGAAACAAACATTAGGTCATAAAAAAAAGTGCGGTGTTAAAACATCCTCGCAGAAGATTTTTATACTGTCTCTGCAACAGCATAACTGTAGCTACAGAGACCAAAACAACATCAGAAAACCAGGCAATGGATGACGATGCAAAAATATAACTGATACAAAATAGTGCCAGCAATCGATAGTTTTCAGTTCTGCAAGTTTCAGTAATTTTTTGTTTTTCTTCAACATTTCTACTTGTGCAGCCAAATGGTGGGGAAACTATGGAACATAAGTACCAGCACTGCAAAAGATGGCTATCAGAATTATATCTTTGACTTCAAATGCGTCAGGTTGTGAAAGAAACTGGAGCTGCTATGAAGGGGTAAGCATCCTAAACAAGAGCTTCAGATTCTGAAATTCTGCGTTAGTTGTATACATTCCTTTCACAATCCAATTTTTGTAGGTTTTCATATAAAGAAGGAACAAGCTCACTTGTGAGAGGCTTGAGCAACTTGTCTCGTTCGGTTCAACGCCCTCCATGGATAGAAGAAAGACAAAGCACAAAAGAACAAAAGGTGGATCCCCTTCTAGCTACTGAAGCAACATGTTCTAAAGGATGGATTGTTGAAGGTGGAGAAGATGATGAAAGTGTTAGAATATAAGTGAATTGCCCACCTTTCCCCATCAGTGTAGGCTGTTGGGTGAACTGGTTGGTGCATGCAACTCAATATATCCGGGCCAGAGGTCTCGAGTTCAAATCCTGGCTGGCGCGATTTGTTAAAATAGATTGCTGCCCACTCCAATATTTCACATTTGCAGCCTGAATGAGCCTGCATGTGAGGGGGAGTGTTGGAGTATAAGTGAATTGCCCATATTTCCCCATCAGCTTAGGCTGTTGGATGAATTGGTTGGTGGATGCAACTCAATAGAAAGCACTGAAGTTGAGCCTATTACGGGGCTGACTTCGAAGCCAATTGCAGAAACCTGTAGTGCTGATGAGGTAACTAAACTTCGTGTTTTAATCTGACCAAGAAGATGTGGTCACAGCAGGTTCTGAGGAACAAGATGGTGCTGAAACTAGTGATGATTGAGCTTCTCTAAAGCATATGATCAGAGCCTTCAACCTTGTTTTATTGTTTGTAATGTGTGTGAAATATTGTGTAATTCATGCTGCCCTGTTTGTAAGTTTGTGACTTGTGAGAACTATGTTGTGTGTGTTGGCTGTTTGTGAACCATTTGTGATTTGTCAACTATTTTCCACTTCTGCTAATTGTGAACTGATTTGTGAACTTTGATCAGTGCCGCTAGTTACTTATAACTTACAAATACTTATACCTCTGTCTAACAGTAGCCTTTTTTCTCCTGTATGTACATATTTCGTATGGAGTCAAAGGAGTGGACATGGAAAAATGCAAGATCAGAAATTCAGATTATGCAAGGTATGTGCAGTTCTCTCATTTTCGCTTGTAAAATAGTCAATCGTACATGTAAAACTGTCATTCATACATGTAAAAAAAATGCTGAAACCATGCTACAGTAACATAACCATTTAATGCGTCCAGACGCCGTCTAAACAGCCTAAACTGTAAACGGAGGGTCACCGCAGTGTACCATTTGGCATCTACCAAAACGTGGCTTTATCTCTCTGCTTATCTAGAGTGCGAATGAAAGTTCTAACGTTTTAATGGAACCAACTGATCATGTCTCAAAACAACATAATGGTTTACAGGCACAAGTAGTTTACAGGGGAGCACACAAAGGCAAAGGAATTTATATATGAAATAAAACGTACTCCTATATGTATATATTGGGTAAACTCGTGGGATGACATAAAAACCCTCCATACTCTATTTTGCGACCATTTTTGCCAGTTACAGTAGTCGATACATTTTGGTCACGTAACAACGTTATATTGCGGTGGACACTGATGGAGTGATGGTACACACAGTAGGAAACTCGGAACAAGGGATTGAACCGCTTCACACATTTCAACAGACAACAGAAACGGAAGGAGGAGGAAAAGGACATGCCACATTTTGCAGCCACTTCGGAAATGTGGCAGATGAAGGCCTGAAATCGCAAGGTCACAAGTTCAGTTCAGCAGAGAATCTGCGACGACTGCATGCTACTACAGATTGTTCTAGTGGAACGCGCGTACGACGCGATCCGCCGATCGATGGACCAACCGAGAAGTAAGCATCGGCGACGAACAAAAAAACAGCCGCCGGTCGCGCATCATACATCACCTGGTTCCGCATGAGGAGGTCGGCGCTGTGCTTGAGCTGGTGCCTCCGCGCGGTGAAATCCTGGCGCGCGGCCTCGACGGCGGCGAGCTCGTCGGGTCAGGCTCCGCAGCGGCGTCGAACTCCCACACCTGGCGGCCCACGTGGCCGTTTTTGGTGCGCAGCCACGGGTCGGCCCTGCCCTCAGCGATCTTCAGCCGCCACATCTCCTCCCACTCGCAAGGATCCCACCACCGCGGCGGAATCCGGAGGCGACGGCGGCGAGATCCACCTTGTGACCGCAGGTGGCGACGGCGTGCGCTTCTCGTGAGTGGGAGCGGGACGGCGAGGGGACAGGCAGGCTGGTTGGAACGGCGCTTCCGAGAATATATAGCAGACGTAGGAGGGTTTGATTTGGGTGGGTTTTAGCTGCCGCCAGCCGTTTTGTTTGGGCTTTGGGCTTTGGGCTATGTTTCTGACTTGCTCACGGCGTAAAGCCCAAAGCCTCCATCTGTGGGAGTTTCGACGCCGCTGCGGGGTGCCTTTTGCCTAAAGCCCAAACAAACTCCTTAGGCTGCGGGGTGCCTTTTGCACCTTAGACTATCTCCAACAGAGGACCTATTTGGTCACTTATACCCAATATAGGTCCCAAAACTGTAAAATCAAGTCTCCAACAGATGACCCAATTGGATACCCATTTTGGGAGACGTCCCCCCCCCCGGCGACGCACAAATGGATCAGATCACGACGCGACCCAGCCGTCTCCGCTCTCTTTTCTTCCTCTCCGCTCTCGGCCATAGAACACGACACGAGCGGGAGGGGGGAGGTGGCGGCGGCGGCGAGCGGGACGGGGCCACGGCGGAGGCGGCGCGGCGGCGGTGAGGGGACCGAGAGGGGGCCGCGGCGGAGGGGGCCGTCGCCTCCCTCTCCTCCTGCTCGCCGAGGTCCTCCTCGTCGCCTCCCTCTCCTCCTGCTCTCCCTTGACGGCGGCGGCCGTCTGGAGATGGCCGCGGCGGCCTTCCCGCTGCTGTGCGAGTTGCTGCTCCCCTTCCTCGCATTCGCGGCCTGCATCGACGCCTACACCCGGGAAGCGGCAGCTGGGCGAGCGGCTGCGGGCCGCCGAGGTCGCCGCTGCCCTCCTGCTTCCCCGAAACGCACCGCCACACTCGTCCTCCTACCTCAAATCGCGAAGCCGTGCTCCTCCTCCATCGAATCGCGGAGCCAAGCTGTCCCTCCCTCGATTCGCATTGCGGCACCATGCCGGCAGCCCAGTCCAAGAACACGAGCTCCATTGCTTTTTAGAGTTCTACGAGCTCCATTGCTTTCTTGCTTCAATCTGTTGCAAGCAGTAGTTTAATTCGGCTTAATTCGATTTGGTTTGACTTGATGGGTGATTTCAAGTCACAAGTGCTTCCCGATTTGAGTGAAATCCTTTGTTAATCAGCATGCGAACAACAGCAGCAGCATGCGCACAGCATAGGGTCGGCACCATCCGCGCGCTGTACTCCACTGCAAGCTCCTACTCGAGCTTGGGTGAAGAGCAATGACAGCTGACGGGAGGCGGGCGGGCGTCGGCAGCAGCGCGCGGGAGGCGGCGGCGGGCGAGCGGGCGCGCGGCGGCGGTTGTGAGCGGCGGCGGAGGAGGTGATGGAATTTGGGTTTGGGTTCCCTCGTTGGAGATTGAACTCTTTTGCTCTTCTATTTTCCCTCTCCCCAGCACACAATTTAGGTATAGGTCTCTATGAACCGTTGGAGATAGCCTTAGACCGACTCCAACCCAAGTGCAGACCCAAACCCAAATTAGATGTTCCTTAACATCAAAATACAGCACCCAAAAACTTCAATCTCCAACCGAACCCCATAACTGGGTACTCCTTTCTCTCGTCGCCTCGTCGGTCTCTTCGCAACGCCTCCCCGACGAGCTGCGAGATGGAGCGGCTGCTGGCGGCGGCGGCCATCTCCGCGACGCGGGTGGGCCGGGCAGCGGCGGCATCTCTGCGACGCGGCGGGCTGGGCGGCGATGGCGGTGGTCGTCCCCGTGAAGCGGCGGACCAAGCAGCGGCGGCAGCGGCCTCGAGCTCGAGAAGCGCGTCCCCAAGCGCGGTCCGCGGCGGCGGCGTTGCGCGCCATCCCCGAGCCGCGCGGCCGTCGCGAAGTGGAAGCGCTCCAACCAGACGGCGCGGCGCTTCGTGACGGCGACGCCCTACTGGGCGCGGGGGTCCCCGAGCGCGACCAGCGGCGGGGGATCCGGGTCCGCGGATCTGGCGAGCGCGAACTCGAGCGCGTGGATGGACCTGGCCAGCGACTCCACGAGCTCCTCGAGCCTCACGAGCTACGCCGCATGCCGCTCCAGCAGCCCGTCCTCGACCGCCGTCGCCGGCGCCTCCTCGGTTGCTTCCTCCGACGTGGCGGTGGCGAGCTGGACGAGGAGAAGAGGACGGAGACGCAGCGGGGCATAGCTGTCAGTGACCGTGAAGCTGTGAGCGAGGAGAGCTCTCTGAAGCTACACAACTCGAGGACGTGGGGGACGCGAAGGAGGAGCTTGCGGGGTCGGCGACAGCAGCTCGGGAGAGGAGCTCGGGAGGAAAGAGAGTGGAGAGAGGAGGAAGAAGAGGCACGGAGAGGATGGGTCGTGGCGTCGGTCGCTCCATTTCTGCGTCACGGGGAGGAGGATCCAACAATGGGTCTCCCAACTGGGTCACGGTTGGAGAGCTTTTTTTACCCATTTAGGTATAGGTGTCCTTATGGAGCATGGGTTGGAGTCAGTCTTTGGTGTGTTTGGCAAGAGCTTTTTGTCTGGCTTATTAGCTGGCTTATGGTGAAAAAGCCAAAAGCCCTGCCAAACATCTTTATGAGAAACAGCTTATAGCTTATTTGAAGAATAAGTCGTTCTGCAGATTGAACTAGAATAAGCCGTTTTGCATAAGCCGGAAAAAGTAGCTTTTGCAGCTCACTCTCTGGATAAGCTGTTTTATCAGCTGTTTTGCCAAACAGCATGACTGAATAAGCCAAATAAACCAGAATAAGCTAATAAGCTATTTTGTCAAAATAAGCCAAAGCAAAAGTTATTTTCTTATAAGCATAAGCCGTGCTAAACACACTCATGTCGAAGTGTTGTTGGTGGAGCAACCAATCATGTAAAAAGGTGCATGGACAGTGCTGGCAAAGCCTCAATCATGGAACCAATCGTGCCCACAATGGTTCATTATACATTGTGCTACCGGACCACAATGGGAGAAAAAAGCAGTCATTATACAATAAATGAGGACCTTATAGCAGCCTAATACATTGTGCTACCGGACCTTATGGCATTCATTGTTAAGGTCGCCCTTACGCATAAGGCTCTCCGCACTCATGTTCCTCTATATCTTTCCTCTAAAAGGAATATTCCGTCCTGGTCATCGAGATTCTCTCCTCTAAAACAATTTCTCCCGCACCCATCATTCCTCTATATCCTTCCTCTATCCCAACTACCACATATTTTATTCAACCATCTCCAACTACCATCTCCTTTCATCTCTCTTTCTCTTTCCTTTTTCTTTTCTTTTTTTCACTTCTTTCCCTTTTACAATAGTTTAGCAATTCAATTTTTCAATTAAATAATAATTTCCTTTTTCTTTTTTTTTCTCCCTTTTTCTTTTCCCTTTTTTTCTCCCTTTTTCTCTCCTTCCCTCACCTTCTCTCTTTTTTTCTCCATCGAACCTTCTCCACTTCACCTCCTCCCCGAAGCCGCTCGTCCCCTTCCCCACCTCCTCCTCGTCCGCCGCCGTCTCGCGGCCCCGCTCCTCCATCGGCGGCGCTGCAGTGGGCGCTGCTCTGCTCCGTCCCGCTACGGGAGACGCAGCGCGCGCTCGTCGCCTTCTGGGAGCCGCCGCTCCGCGCCGGCCTCGGCGCCGCGCTGCTCGCGCTCCCGCTCGCCGCGCTCCGCTCCTCCGCCACCCCACTCGCCGACGGGCGCGCCGCGCTCATGCGCCGCCCGCTCCCGCACTCGCCGGCCTTCCCGCGCCTCCTCCGCTGGCTCGTCTCCTCCTTCTTCTTCCTTGTCCTCTTCGACCGCCTCGGCGCCGCCGCCGCGCTGCTGCTCCTCGCCCTCGCGCTCGCCTTCTGCGCCGCCTTCCCCAAGCTCACCCGCGCCGCGTCCTCCCGCATCTCCAGCGGCGGGGCGACGGCGACGCTCCGGCGGCCGCAACTCTCTGCACGCGCGCGAAGCAACAGGGCAGCGGCGTCGGAGGCGATTTGGGCGGGCCCCACGTGCCGTAGCGTGCCTCCGCTACTCCGCCAGAAATAGAGGAACGCGCGCCTTCCGCTTGGATAGCGGAAGGGTTGCGTAGAGCCGGTGCAGGACATTTTTACGGTAAACGTTCCTTCAGGAACATTTACAGATCCCCAGTGCGGATAGCCTAAGGGCTGGCTGTATAGAATAAAAAACGATTTTATCTGACGGACCTCCCTTCCTTCCCTTCTCTCTCCCCACGACGGTTGCCGCTCGCGCCACTGCGATGGTCTCTCGCCTTCCATCGCCTTTGCTAGTTCGCCGCGACCTCGGGCCTGCCTCCAACACGACCTCGAAGGTGGAGGCGCCGTCGCTGCGACTTCGGGCACGGTGGTCCAGCAGCTCGCCCAGGCGCGGAGGACCTGGACGACCACGCCGCGCGCCCAGGCTCGGGGGAGCTCGACGGCCAGGGCCACGCCCAAGCTCGGGGGAGATCGGCGGCCGAGGGCCTCGCCTTGGCACGGCGGAGCTCGGCGGCGGAGCTTGGCCGAGCAGCTCGTCCAGGCTTCTCCCCTTTCCTGCCCCCCATCTCCATGCCGCGAAGGCTGCCACTGCCGCCCCCTCAATGAGCGGATCACGAAATTAGATAGAGGAGGGAGTAGATGGAGGCCTTAATCGACAAACTGATGGGAGATTGGAGGAGGCTGCCATGCGAGCAAGCGTCCATGGTGAGGGATTGGAGAAGTTCTCGCGTGAGAAGGTCACGGGAGAGAGATTGGGGAAAGTTGCTCGCGTGAAGATTCACGGGAAGAGAGATGGCCAGATTTTTTTACTGGCTGCGGGACCCGCTTCTAATGACCTGTTTGGACTCAGCATTGCGGGGGTTGCCACAACTATTGTCTCCTGACAGCGAACCCCACTTATAAAGTCTGGTTGGTCCTTATACATTGGTGTTGCTCGTGAATGAACAACACTAGGGTGAATCGGCGCGCTACGCCGCGCCTGGGTGAACACGCGTGTAGAACTTGTTGTGGGTGGGTTGTGTTTTATTTTCTCCTCCAAAGCGGTGGACGCTTGGCGTCGTCTTGTGTTATCAAATCCATCACAGTGTTGACTCGAACCAGCCCATCGTGCGAGCGTGAGGCCCAAAAACCCTCTACGGCGCGAACCAAGGCCCCAAAACCCTCCGTAGCGCGAACCAAGGCAAATCATAGAGATTGACAAAGTCACCGTTAGCGTCTCGCTGTCGGCCGCGTCGCCTCTCGCTGAACGCACAACGCCATTAAATCTTAGAAAATTCGCTCTTACGGGGAGTAGAACGTAGGACCTCAGGTGCTATTAAGGCTCTTGTAACCATCAACCTACAGGTCCGTTCGCACGCATAATTTTGCTTTCGTTTAAAGTTGTATAATTTGGGCACTTAGGTGCACCTAGCAAAACTTCTTTTTTGACGTTGGAGCCGTGTGATGACAGTCCCATGGACCCAGGCCTGCAAGCCATCATAGTCATGTCTATCATTTATCTCCACGAAACACAGGCAGCCAGGCTTGGCCGGTAGCAGCTGACGAACCAGGCGGACACAGGCTGGAGCAGAAAAAATAGGCTGAAAAAAAAAGAGAACGCCTTGTGGGAATTGCAGCCCGAACTGGACGCACGCACCGCTTTTGACGCCGCGCTTGACTCGGACCTGACGCCGCACCTCCTCTGACACCCGATTGACCACGACGCGTTCTGCTGTGGAGAAGCCACGTCAACGAAAAACGGACGTGGCCGTACGATAGTCGAACACGTCGTGCAAAATGCTGAGAGAAGCGGAAATCTTTCCGCTTTCAGCTCTTTACTATACTATATTAAGGAGAGAAACAGCTAGAGAAGGTGCAATGAAGCATCGCTAGCAAATTTAATAAGAGAAGAACTGAATTGGGAACCATAGATGAAAGCAAGCAAAATATTTGTTGTACCATGTAAAACATTGTTGACTCCTTAAAACTGAGAACCTTTGGCTAATATAAGTATATAGTAATTACAGAATATTTAATTACACTGGTGCCAAACTGGCCAGATGCATGAACAAAACTCGGAGCATCCTATAAAGTACGAATTAAACCACACTTGTGCTAAGTACGATAGTAGTATTATTTTTACGAAAGAACATATAAGTAAAAAAAAGAGATAACTTACTCTGGTGAAAATTAAAAAGAATGATGAGATTTGCCCAGAATATATGATTCAGCCAGCGGCCCAAGTAGTCAAATCTTCATCACATCAGGGCAAGAGCAGCTGCCACCGTGGCGGCGGCGGCCACCCACCGCCCGATGAGCACCTGCGGCGAGGCGGCGCCCTTGTCGGCCGTGTCACTACCGGAATCGTCGGACGAGCCGTCGTCCCCGCCGTCGGCCGCCTTGCCCTTCTTCTTGGACGCTGGCTCCGGCGCGGGCGCGGGCGCCTCGACGACCTTGAACAGCTCCTTGGGCTGCAGGAACTTGCTCAGGGCGTACACGGCGAGCGGCTCGGAGTCTTCGATGGTGTTGGTCACGGTTGAGACGACGACCTTGGTCTTGAGCGTGACGGTCTTGCCGCTGCTCTCCACGTCGTAGCTGTAGTCCTTCTTGGCGTCGCTGGTGGTGGCCAGCGTGGTGACCGCGCCGCTGCTGCCCTGCAGCATCTGCATCGAGTAGTAGTCCGGCACCGCGTGGTACAGCAGGATCGCCGTCTTCGCCTTGGCCGTCAGGTTCTTGTACTTGGCGGCGAAGGCGGCGACGGCGGCGTCCACGGGGCAGAAGAGCGTGAGCGCTTCGTCCTTGGTCTCGTTCACGGCGCGGAAGGCGTCGGCGTTCGCGGAGAGCAGGTCGGCGAAGGACTTGCAGTACTTCTTGGAGAGGAGGTCCACCAGGTCCACCGGCGCCGGCGGCGGGACGGGCGCCTCGGCCTCGGCGGAGGAGATGATGGAGCTCACCTGGAGCACCGCGATGTCGTAGGGGTACTCCTTGATGGACTTGACGAACAGCGACGGCTTCGCGCCCTCGTCGGCGTCCGCCGTCTGGAAGCTCACCTTGCCGGCCTTGCGGGTGATGTTCACGTACCCGGACGATTCGGACGCGATGCCACTGGTCTGATCGATGGAGAGCAAGAAAAATTAAAAGCCGTTGGAATTTAATTAAACTCTCGGTTATTACTGACCGAGAGACATGAAAACTTGTCTATACAAACTTCAAAATTGAAATGAGTTTGCTAAAGTTGATAGCAACTGGTTGCATGAAATTCCAAGCTAGGCTACCAACCATCCCTATCATCGGGCACGCTCCTGTCTGACAGGGCATGTGGGCCCATTGTTCTTCGTGTTTAACTAGTGACATGGCAACTAACTAACGCCAGGTGGATTTGCATGATGATGCAGCTCAGTTTCAAATGAATCATCATTTATAAAAAGGCCTTTGCTAGCTAAAAAGTTGCTCTCTCCAAAAAAGAATCAACAACAATATAAAAAAAGCAATATGGTGAGTTGCCTACGTACCATGAAGAGGGTGGATGATGCGGTGTCCCCGCCCTTCTTGAGCTTCTTCTCGCCGTAGTAGTCGACGAGGACGTGCAGCGACAGGATGTGGCGGATGGTCTGCTTGGAGTAGTGGTCCAGCGCCGCCATGCCCGCGTTGTCCACGGCCAGCACCGTGATGGTCTGCCGCCGGTTGATGTCGTTGGCCAGCCGCGTCTTGCTCAGCTCCTCGTTGAACCTGGAGTACTCCTTGTACTGCGCCAGGATCTTGGTGATATTGTACTTCGTTGCCGCCGCGGGCGCCGGGGCCAGCGCCATCATCGCCGCCGCCGCCAGGGCGAAGAACAGCAGTATCACCGGCCGGCTTCTCGCCATTCTATTCGATACTGGTAAGAGAAGAATATTGCCGCCCTTAATTCACACTGATCGATGTATATCTGTTGTACTAGTAGCTGATCGATGAGTCTAGAGAGAGAGGAAAGTTAGAGAGAGCAATAGAGGTGATGAGCGAGTGGTGATGTGAGGTGGTGCGTATATGTATGGGCGGGAAAGGGGGAAGGTTGGTGGGTCGCTGTGTAGACGCGGGAAGGAACGACGATGGAGTCACTAATTTACGTATGCAGCGGACACTCCGGTGGTATGTCGCCGTCGACGCCCTTCTGAATGGATGTATGTTCGTCCATTCTTCCCTTTCGGGTGATGGGAATCTCGACGTTTGTTGGGGAGGGAGGCAGACCGACAATTTCGTGATAAGCTGTTGGGGCATCAAGCTCTAGTTACGTGTAATAAACAGTTAAAAGAAAACCATACGTGGAAACCTTTGTTTGTAACATTTGGGTCTTTCCCTTTTGTTAATCCCTTCGTTCAGAAACTTTTGGTTAATCCCTCCATATCAGTGGTCGTCACAGAGACTTCTCCCGAGGTGACCACTGCTATTTATATTTGGATATTGGTCATTATTCCCGATGTCACCACTAATTTGTTTGTTTGTGAAAACAAAAACGTTTGAATATATCATTAAAATCTTCTCTTTTTTTTGCTGACTATACCATTACAAGAATTTTTTTTTTGTAATACTCGTGATACACATAATAATATCTACTTCTCGCAGAGGAAGTTATTCGCACATCACGTCGAAAATTCAAGTAATGGAAGATATCATATTTTTCCTCATCGGCCAATGTAGATATAGTTCTATGTTCAGCAGTTTATCCAGCCTAATTTTCCGTAACAAAGATGGAGGAAAAATTCTTGTTAATCAATCAAAACCAATTATCTTGTCAATATCTGTAACCACAATGCATGATTGATCGCGAAGGGTCTTGTTCGTTCCTCAATCCGATAACAACTGTTGTTAGGTGGGCCTGCCTTCACGAAATGGACTAAAGTTTTCAGTGATGCAGTTTTTTTGGTTGAACCCTCAACCTCCATGACGGACAACGCGCATTTTGTAATTTTAATTGGCCTCTGACCAGATAAGCCGTGTCTAATCCTGCGGGAGTCCACCAAACAACTAAATGATGGTGAGCCAGCACATCATTCCAACGAACTGCTGAAGGATGTCAAGCTAGCCACATTGGTCAATCTAATAGATATTGTTCTACAACGGGTGTGTGGTCAAACTATCGATACCATTGATTTTCAGTAAGCATCAATATATTAAGTTTTACTATATGAGAATAATATTTGATAAGCCCTTCCAAACAATATTGTCTATGTAGAAAAAATGTTTTCTTAATACAAAAGTCAAAAGTATTTTTACAAAAACACATGCCAATATTCCTCTTTGTCGGCATCTGACTGCTCCTGATTGTAACCATGAGTAATCAATAAAGTTCTCTCTTTACACAAAAAGAACTTGTAGTTAGCAATGGCATTCCAATTTGTCGCCATTTTAACATAAAACATGGCAGTCAAATTATTATGATGGACACTTTATCTGAAACATCGTACACTAAAAAATTTCCAAGTAAACGGCTGAGGTAAAGGTTCATGTAATTTTCAAAACTTCTAAACATGTTTTTAAATGGGTTTTTCATGGCTCCTTTGAAGGGGTACTAGCTTTCTCCTACGAGCTTTCCTTACAGGTGGAGCTTGAAAGTGTCGTCGTTTTCTATTCCCAGTTATGATTAGCGCTTCGATCCCGTGTTCCACCACAAGTTAAACGCGGGGGCATGCAGCATATAGTTAGTTGTCAAAGGTAAAGTCATGTCCTCAGCTCATAGGGACCGGCCGGTCGGAAAGGCCACCACCGACAGCCGCTTTTCTCGTACGTTGTTGGTGCTGCCGGTGATACGTCGTACGTCGTCGGAGTTTGGAGACGTTGCATGCCGCCAGGATGGGGATGGGAATGATGGCGACGCTAGGTTGGGTGGTGCACCGTCCGGAGAGCATCGTGCATGGTGCACATAATAATAACTCCCGACCACACACAACACGCGTATTATACAGACCACAAATCGATTAGGCTACTAATGCCACGACTGGCTGGTAGGAGTACCTCTCGCTGTCATTAGGTTGTAGTAATCTATTTGGTTGATTACATTGCGCATTATCCGAAATGCATGTCAGCGAAGCAGGGCTGGTTGATCCGTCGCGACAATCTAGTTTTTGAGACAAACTGAGGCTTGATCTTTTTTTTTTCTGTTCGCGAAAAGGCAAGAACATTGCAGTGCAGAGAGAGAGAGAGGTTTTTAGTTTATATCATTTTTCTGCGATCTCTTGTGTCTCAACAGATGATTATTGTTTTTTAAAAAAAAAGAATATATTGATATTTCAGCTTCTGTATCAATCGATACATAGAACTATTAATTATTACATCAATGACACCGTAGAAAGGATAAAACAAGAAAAAAGAACAAAACACTGCGGCCCAATCAAGGAACATGCCAGCCACCAAATTCCACGGACTTAAAACGAAGTGTTGCAGCCCTACTGAAAGGAGGGTTAAAAACAATATGTCCTTGCCAATAGCTCCATCAAGAAAATGATGCCACCATGACACCTTGCTCGCTTGGCCATAACATTATAGTGACGTTCCTACGTTCTTTGCAGAAAGAAAATGAAAGGAAAAAGACGGAGTCAAAGACAATTTATTTCTAAATTTTGCTTTCAGGCAGCGAGAAGCAAAATGCACGTGCATATATCCAGGGACAACATATATAGAAAACTGCCAAAGCTCATCCAGCATTCTCAACATATTTGGGCTTATCATTCGTCTAAACACGGCTATGATTTAGCAGTAGTTGTGCACCAGGAATGGCTGCACCGGCACCCGATAAATTATTCGTGGCAGCTCGCGGTGAGCTGTTTCCTCATCACAAGTGTTAAGACTTCCGCTCATGTCCTATACATTACGATAATTATTATGCATATAGTTGATCAAATCATACATGAACTTGCACGCATGCATACGCATCATTATTGAAGCATAATCCACTGTTCATTATTACCGGTGGTTAGTGCCTTTCTTGTATTTTTCCGAATATATATGCATGCAGACAACTTTTTTCTTCATTTGCCAGACTGTCTTTTTTCTTCATTTGTAGTTCGATGATGTGTATATATCCCATTAAAATCTACCCACCCTCTCAGAAAATCCCTAACCGGACAAGTTCTTCACGATGGCTAGCTGGTTGATGAAAATGATTGTTGTCTTAACGAATTCTGTATGACCGGGAAGGTGAGAAACCAAAAGCTACGTGTTCTACGGTTGGCATGTCATGCTCTAGAACACCATTTACAGATATTTAGCCACGTTACATCCATTGGCTAAATTCCATCTACTAGAGAAAAGCCAATGAGTCAGTATAAACGAGAAACCTAATAAATAAAGGTGGAGATGTAGAAAAATAAACTGTTCTTGTTTTCGACAAAAAACATTGACCGAAATTGAAAACTACATTGCAACCAGAATGCTGTAAAGCAACTCCACAACAGCATGTATGACATCAAAATATAGTTAACTTATCATGAATGTTTGAGGAAAATACGTGCGCAAATTAACATACAGTACAGTACAAAATGTGAAGTCACACAGGCCTTTTTCATCTTGACTAGACCGATATTCTAGAACGGATTACTTATACAATGTTTACTTTATTGTACAACGCTAGGGTAACGTGGTATCTAAGATTTCTTTTCTTTCACATGTCAACTAATGCACTAGACTTGCATTGTAAAGGAATATAATTCTGGACAATGTGTCATATACATAAGGATATATAAATTAGAACAGGATAGGTCAAATCTTGGTGTCCACAATTTGCACTCAAGGGAGTCTTCTTCGATTTATAAGCATGTAAAAGGATGCAACTCACGAGTGTTGGGTGTGCATATGCATGGTGATGTGTATGTGACATCTATGATCGATTTTGATTGGGTCCGTATATACGTTGCCGGGCATTTCGGTCCAGGGCAAATGCCCGAATTTTCAGCCGCACATGATTTGGAGATCCAATGGCGCCTGCTTTTCTTCCTCCCCCGATCTCTCCTTCCTCCCGATCTCTCCTTCCTCCACCCGCCGCCCCACGCGCCGCCGCCCCTGCCTCGGCAGGCTAGGGCTTCGCCGAGCTCCGCGCGTGCGGAGCTTTGGCGAGGCCCTAGCCCGCCGAGGCAGCCACCCTCCGCTGCCTCCCGCCACCGCATCCCACCCCCGCCGCCGCCTTCCTCGCCCCCGCCCCGACCCTGACCCAACCGTCATCCCCCGCCGCCCGCTCCGACGGCGTTCCCGTCGCCTCCGCCTCCGCCGTCTTTCCCGCCACCACTGCCAGGCTGGCCTACCTCCCCCGGCCCTCTTTCTAAGTCCGGCGGACTCTGGTGAGCCCCCGAACCCCGAACTCTAACCCCAATACCGAACACTAACTCGTCGGAAATCTCGCCGGAGTTGGGGAAGAAGCTCGCCGGAGTTGGAGAAGAGGAGCAGAGGAGTCGTCGCACTAGGAGGAGAGCTAGCCAAAAAATTCAGACATTGAGTGGCCTCCATAACTCCTTCCTCTCATGCCTAATGTTCTTGTGCACATGAGAGGAAGGAGTTTAATGCCATCTTGGTCGTGTATTGAGGTACACAACATACAGGGACGGTTTTCATGCTGCCCTGCCAGGCAGGCGCAAACGTTCAAAATCGGAGGTGCCAATAATGTCGCTATAGACCGATTTTGTTCCTGACACTTTAAAAGATTTTTTTTCAATTATACAGTACAAGACACTCAAAACGCACGTACACTCACCTCTATAAACACACATACGCAAACCCTGCCCCTATGAGCATCTTCGAAGACTGAGCGGCAAATCCTCGAGATTGACGAAGTTACCACTGACCTCTCGCTGTCGACGGCCATTTCGCCTCCCGCTGAAAGTACAATGCCGTTAAATCCTGGAAAATTCGCTCCCACGGGGAGTCAAACCTAGGACCTCAGGTGCTATTAAGGCTCTTATAACTACTAAGCTACAGGCCTTTTCGCACTTCAAGAGATTATTAACGCAGCTTGGCTGGATGGCTTGTGAACGTTCAATGGATATATGAAAAACTTTTGTCTCTTTTTTTAACAAAAACACAATAGCACTGAGGGCACAGCAGCTTAATCAAAATTCCCACCTCGTCTCATGTGTTGTGTAACCATAAGACATGTAATTGCAGCGAAGTATTTCTACTCTTTTTCAGAAAAAAGAAAAATGGAAAAGGTTAAAAGACATCATTGCAAAATTTGGCGCTTTAGACAGCTGATCAAAACAAAATTAATCCCTATATTATTATTTTTTTTCTTTTATAAAAACGGCTATAATTGCAATGGTGCAAGCTACTAGAAAAGCTTATCGTGATTTTTTTTCTCATACAAATTAAAAGACTCATGTCCTATATACCAACACGATAATTGTGTACAACAGCTGATCAAATTATACGCATGCAGCATGATTATGTGAACATAATCCAGCGTCCCTTATCACCAATAGTTAGTACCTTTCTTGTATTGTTTTCAACATATGTATGCGACGAACCTTTTCATTAATTTGCTAGCCTGTCTTTGTTCTTAATTCTGGAGAAGGGGGTCTATTAATTTAAGGATTGTTGACATATTTATACATTGAAACGTAACCTACGATATAAAGGTAGGTGTATGATAAAGATTGTTATATTTATTGAACAATATAAGCCGTAGCACTGCTCAGTATAGCTGCCTCTAGGAGTTCCATCGATATGGTGATCAGTGACTGTTAAGAACTATTATCACCGTTGGTTTTGAGATTGTTAGTATTATTTTTTTTTACCAGTGATATCGGGTGTTGGAGCTAAAGAACTTTCAATGATATTAGTTATTACTCCCTCTGTTTTTTATTATATGACGTCGTTGACTTTTTTCGTTACTTTGACCATTAGTCTTATCTATAAATATTTAGGTAAATAGCTAAATATATAAGTTAACATTAAAGTGTTTTTGATGATGAATCCAATGATATTCATTTCATATTCGAAAAGTAATTATTTAAATCTATATTGTTAGTCAAAGTTCAACGAAAAAGTCAACGGTGTCATATAATAAAAAAACGGAGGGAGTACATCCTAAATTGACAGCAGGACAACACGCTGTCAAATGTGGATTTTATCGGAGTAGAAACCTCGAATTAAATTGGATTGGACGTATAAAAGAACCTTCCTAACTAGTTGTTTCTACTTTTCGTGCAAAGCTTACCTTTGAACATTTGTCCCGCCTGAGAGTGAACATATTGTCCTGCCTGAGAGTGAACATTTAACTTTGCTTTCCGAAAGAAAGTGAACAATTAACTACCATACCAAGCAGATGTGACACTAGCCAATATAACGCCCCAATCCGCATGCTACATGCCATTATCCATTCAGCTTCAACTCTAGTAACCTGATTGCAACCTGGTACCACACCAGCATCAAAGTACACAGTCGATGTCGATTCCCAGCTGGGTGGAATGGATCACACCTTTAAACATGTTGGTTGACATCGTGATTGCTTGCACTGTCGCAGTGACTTGTGAAGATATAAACAGGCAATGTACTGGCCTAAACTATTTATACGGGTAAAAAGTGATCGACCAACCAGATATATGTACGCAAGACGGTATCTGACCGTCAGGTACAACCCAAACATACCTGACATGTGTATGATACGTACGCACAAACTGTTGTTTTCTTAATATTATATCCTTTTGTGTTTAACATCATCAATAAAAACTGGAGGCAGTAATTTGCTTTACCTTTCCACGGTTTCTTTTGAGCACATGTAGCAGCTCAATCAATTATTTTAGAGTAACAAAAATCTGCCAAGTTTCTTTCGAGCACATGTAGCAGCTGAATTGCTTATGCCATGAATCAAATCAGTTGCCATGCATATATATGCACGGAATTCTCTTGTGGAAAAATGGTATCATAACAATGAACAACGGTTTGTGAAAACCGGTGCAACCAACATTTAACTTCAGGCTAGACATTTAAAAATGAGTACTGCTAGACATCCGATCCATCCATTTGTACAACCGTTCAATGACTTTAACTCATTTGACACGAGCCCACTTCATTTTTAACATGTGAAGTATTTATCTTTTTTTTAAAAAAAAAATACGACGGTTAACTCCATGCAGTCTCCCTCCGCATACAGTAACGTGATTTTTTTTTAAAATCGTGCACTGACGTGATTCAACGAAGTTAAATTCTTTAATCCCAGTCATCAAAATATGGCATGTGAGATATTTGGTTTAGAGCGACTGTTGTGAGACATTATTTAATTATGGAATTGGCTTAAGAAAATTTTTTTCGCTCCAGAACTTCTAAGCTCATTCCCACTGGCGAAAGGCCCTGTAGCTTAATGGTTATAAGAGCCTCAGTAGCACCTGAGGTCCTGGGTTCGATTCCCCGTGGGAGCGAATTTTCTAGGATTTAACGGTGTTGTGCGTTCAGCGGGAGGCGACGTGGCCGTCGACAGCGAGGCGTCAGTAGTGACTTCGTCAATCTCGAGGATTTGCCAGCTCAGTCTTTGAAGATGCTCATAGTCATAGGGGTAGGGTTTGCGTATGTGCGTTCATATGGGTGAGTCTGCGTGCGCTGTGTGTGTCTGAATTGTACTGTGTAATCAAAAAAAAAAAAGCTCATTCCCACTGTCCTGCAGAACGAAATCATCTGCTGTCGTAGCTGTAACGGCACGTTGTGCCGTTCCTTAATCAGCATCGTTTATTTTACTTGGACGGTTCCAGATTAATCGCTGACATGGTTATTAGCTCCAAACGCCGTCATTAACTCGATTAATATCCCCGGCGAGAAGTTCATGCTCTTCAGCAAACAACATAATATCCCCTCGTGTAATGACTCAACCCAAGTTTGGTGTGGCTGGTAAGCTGAAAAAGATAACAAATAAATTTATAATGTTACATATTTTGGTGCCCTCTTTTACTATACTCTTCCTTTTGTGCCCATCTGCATTTATCACCTTTTCTTTTTTTGCCAGGAGCATTTATCAACATGTTAAAACATTAGAATTTAAGTAGTCAGATTTTCTCCACATCCATCTATTCGGATCACCGTTGTTTTGGTGCTCTCATTGTTTATTTACCAGTATCTATTTAGTGAATCTCTCTCGCAGATCATACAATGGGCATATATGTTGTCCAACAGCTATTTCATTGATGTTGTAGCTGTGATGTTCCGAGTACAGTGCTCAAAATATACAAGATTGTTCTACGGAATATTAGAGACGTGAATTTGTCAGGAATAGGCAGTCCAATATGATGCGTGCAAAATTTTTGGCAGAGTACTGCTGCAGTATATTAGAGAAAATCATTAGGTTTTCCAACCCTAATCTTCTGCTCCTGCAAGTAGCTCGTAATGGCATTTTTCTGCCAGCCCTTGAAGCTCCTGCAAAGCAGAGCAAAAAAAAAAAACATAATAGTGTCAACTAGAAATGGATCACGATCATACTCATAAAATAATTCAAAGCAACATCAGAAAAATCTATTACCATCAGAATAATCCTACGGTCATAGTTGTGAACAGTTAATAATTTTATGCCAGATAAACTGACTAAACAAGAAACTTTCGTCAAAATATTATCATCAAAGAAGGTAATAACAGCATGAACATTCTATCATTAAGCACAAGTAAACAGAAAAATATTACACTGATTCAGCTGCATTGTTGAACTTCAAGTAAATATGGAGCGAGATTGAACTGAGGTGCGACTGGGTATCAAAGAGACCCTCACCTCATCAAACTATAGTACAGGTAAATTTGATAAGAACAGATGTCTTAACATGTAAATCCTACTACTTTAATTCTAACTTAAAAGAAACAGTAGTAAATTTTGATCAGTTAACTTGATTTTTGGGACATAAATGGCAAAGCATGTATTAAGTACAACAGAAGGAAATATAATCATTCTTTTGCTATATATGTGCTTTGAATTATGACAATGAAAATCGTGTTAAAACACACTGAAATTTTTTTTTAAAAAGCCTATAGAGTTTTGAGCCTTCAGGCAACTTAAGTTAGATGTTCTATACAGGGATACTAAACTAAATAATTTCAGTGCAGACAGCCAGGATTTTAAGTTAGAACCTGAGGTGGAAATAGGAATACCAATTTATGAACTGACAATATAAATTCCAGCGAGCTATTAGATTTGAGATATCATATTAAACATTATTACAAGTGAAACTGTTCTGTAATTCAAAATTATCTTATTAATATTATCTTAAAAATATATGCAATAAAATTGTGTATTCTACATCAGCAGAAGTTGGTTGACACTTACTTGTGATCAAGATGAGCTATAATCTCACCCTCAGGGAATGCTGCCTTGGTGGCGTCATAAGAAGCTTTAATGGAGTATTTCCACATTCCACCAACCTCACCAGAAGTCTTTCCATTTACTTGTGCTGGTGTATCCATTGGCAAAGAGTAACCAGAGAGCAAATGACCAACCCATACGCCATCTTTGCTGAAATATTTTGAGAATATGACACAACCTTAGATTACACAGGTTCAAGTGCATGTAAAATGCTCACTCTTATGCCCTTTAGTAAAGCAAGCATATCATTCAATAAGAAAGAAAACTAGAGATAATACTAGTTAATGACCGTCTATGCCTGGCAAACTGATAGATGGTCTTTTCTCCTTGAGATATCTACGATTACATCTAGGTAAAGAAAACACCTTGTACTGATGTCATATAATTGAAAGTTCATCAAAAGAGCACTCGAACTAACCAGAGATGAACTATGTTGATATTTTAACTTTGAAAGCCCTAACAGACGCAAAGCAAAAAGATACAGAGGAGATGGCCCATCACTAGAAAGTTCCTTAACTTCAACCCTGCACTTACATGACAATATCCATATGACGAGGAGCATAGTGACCACCACCAATACCTAGTAGAACTTTTTCACCATTCCTGCATAACAAATGAGTTTCGTGTTCTTAATAAATAAATGGAAAGAGGGTCGGAAGGTAACCAATTAATTCTTCGAAGAAAGAAAAGGTCAAATTTCCACCACACAAATAAAAGGAAAAATCATTGTAGTAATGTCGGAGATGAAAATCCGAGGACAATTTGTCTACGGGACACTGTTAGAAGCCAACTTTGTCTGCAGGACACTAAATCAAAAAACTTTGTCTGTAGGACCAAGCCAACATTATTCAGTGTCCTGTAGTCAAATCGCCCACATAACATTTTGTCGACTCAGTGGTATTGTTATGGGCCAACCTTGCCTGGGAGCATGGTTGTTTCTCGGTACAACAAGCTCTCCTTACCAAATCTGATTACACCCGCTCATTACACAGAGAGGCCTGGACTTGAATCCAACCCGACTCCTAATATGTTAGGATTACATCTTTCCTTTTGACTCAACATCTCTTTCCTAATTGACGACTCCTGATCCAAATAGACCAAACCTTCTAATGATGATGGATGGAAAGGGTGCAACTGCACCCCATCCTTACCTCCCTCCTGGTGACTGCACAAGGGCAGGCAGCCCTAGCCCTAAGGGTCGCCACCGCCGGGTTGGCCCATCACACCAACCTAGCAGCGAGCAACCTTTAGGGGTTAGGATTAATGCTGATGCTTCCCTTGCAGCTCTGCCAGGAGGGCGGCATGGATCGGGTGTTCCATCTATCAAGATTAGGAATATTTAGTCTGAGAGATATTTAAGATTTGGAGCAATGGTTTAGATAAAGGAGTGACTAAATTAGGAAGGTATGACCGTATTTGAGTAGGAATGTGCATAGGAGTCTAGTCCTCTTATATTATGAGAGTGGTGTAATCAGAATTACTTCAAATCTGAACTACTCCAAACATTACTAATAGTCTAAAGCTGAAAGCAGAAGGATTCTGCAACCGTACAGCGTTTTGGACTATGTGGAATCTTTCCAGTGCGGCATGGGTTTTGTGGTCGTCGTGTCCTTCCCTCGCACGCCCGCGGCGTCTTTTTTCCTTGATGCCCGGCTCCCATTCCCACAGGCGCTCTCTCACCACTTTCCTGCTCCAGTTTTTTCAAGCCTTTCTTTCCTACTCCAGCCTACTTGCTTGGTGTCTGAGCATCTCTTCTGTGCTCTGTGGTTAGTCAGCCCCTACCAGCCAGGTCTGGCTGTTGAGATGGGAGATAGGAGTATGACCGATGCAGCAGCTGGCTTGCAGACGTGGGTCCATGGGCTGCCATGAAGTGCTACTGCTCCACATTCCACACTGGCACACTGCTCCAACATCACCAGAAAGAAATTTTGCTAGGTGCACCCAAGTGCTCATAATTATACACCATTAGATCAAAGTGAAAATTATGCTAGGTGCACTCGAGTAGTACTAATACTACTGTATAGAGAGGCTGTACTCATTTCTATTGCTAATTTCACATTTGCATGGAGACACGATTTTTGAAAAGGTATAAGGCCTTCTAAATTGTGTTAAAATAGTCTGTAATTTAAATCCTCATTTTTCTATGATTGAGACCTTTAAATGGGCACGATGTAGTGCGCCTACAGACCTAGTCTATATACATAGAGAAACTGGAGTCATTGCTGATCTGCTGGGTTGGGCTGGGCAGAGGCGACTGGGGCCATTTGGCCCATACGGTGGCATCTATATCTCCATTTGGCAGGAGATGTTCGTATGTAATCCTTAGTGGGATATTCCATTCCACCCGAAAAGAGAAAAGAAACAGAAAACCCAATCACTCACAAAAGCAAAAAGAAAGACCAAGTTTTAAAACGTTGTCAATGACAATGCCGTATCCCACAAGGTGAGCAACTTGTACGGACATACCTCTGCCAACTTCCAACAGCAGTTCCATCCTCAAAACCAAGACCTTTCCATAGAACCTGCAAAAATTGGAAAGCTCAGTTCTAACCTTTCCCATATTGACTCTTTACACAAAACATGCCATCTAATGAAAAGTTAGATTTATATTCATCGAATACACAACTTGGTGCATTTTGACTAAAGAAATCAAAGGTTGTTCACCAAGGGAACAGGTGTTGAAGGTTTCAATCAAAGGGTAAAAACAATATCTGGTTACAAGGTTTTGTAGCAAATAGAGATGCACCAAACTGAAAAGGGGGATGGGGAAGAAAAAGACAGAGAGAGAGAGAGAGAGGACTCACTAGAGCAACTGCCTGTGCAGCATCTTGTCTACCCCAGTATTCTTCCGTACTTCCTGACATTTTGTATGCCTGTTAGTTCAGTTGCAAAAGTGGGTTGGTGGGATACATCATGATACTATAAGATTCACATGTACCCATTACTACTACAAAATATAAGACCAGATGGAGAAACTTGAACAGAAGATGGGTGCTTACTCGCATCTTGTTCGCTGGTCATGTTTTAAGAAGTTGAATATTTTGTTTCCTCAATTTGATTATGCCATGATGTATCTAGTGATACTAATTTGGTATTATAAATAATGATACTTTTATATAAGCTTGGTCAAGTTTAAGTTAGTTTGACTCCTAGAAATAGAATCTTTGTCGGACAGAGGGACTAGAAGGCTAGATGGAGAGAACTGCACAGAAGCTGCCTGCTTTGCTCGCATCTTGTTCAGCCTGATCATGTTTTAAGCAGCATTTTTTTAGCAGTTGAGTACATTGTTTTCTCAGTTAGAATGTGCCATGCAAGATGTCTTAAGAGAGGTTATTTACATGTCTACATTTAGTTGCATGATTTGCACTAACATCAAAGAGATTGAAAATAACTGTCATAGACATGTGAGACCTACAAGTGAATATGACAGTTACTGCTTTAGATTAGTCAAGTCGGTCAAAAGAACAAAGTTTCGAAGATCCTTTTTAATTATGATCCATAGCTATGCTTGCAACGTTGAAGGAATCATATGTTCAGTAAACGAAAGCATGCACATAGGAGTTGAGCATGATGGCATGTAGGAGGCAAAGAAAGAGAGAATTCTACAAGGCAAGAAGTCTTCTAAGTAGATCTGTTTCTGAAACTGTAAATAACATGTACGAGGGACTGGCGCCTAAAGTAAAAAGGTTTATCTTGTAGGATGAGTTTCAAAATTTTCGCAGTTAAGGACGATGGCATACCAGAAGTAAGAAATAAGTACTGATATAAGCGTGTACCTATCTCAACAAACATGGTAGGTGTGTTGGTAACTGGCCCATGGTGAGTAGCCTCAAGCGTAATCTTCACAAGCAATCATTATCATTATCAGAGTCATTTGTCAAAGAAAAAAATACAGATCACTAATGTAGAGAAAGGTACCTCAAATTCTGGAACAAGACCTTGGTCTGCAGCAACCTTTTGCATCAACCGGAGCCATGGGCCAATTCGGGGGTTTGGCATTGCTGCCCACCCAGGAATCCCTCCTTGAGGTGGGGTCTCATCCTCCCTCAGATGTGGTACCCCTTCAGTTGAGCAGTTAACAGCATGTCCAGTAGCGCGCAAATGGATGTTTGAGGAAATAAAACCATTAATTCAACAAATTAACAGATGTGCGTGCATGCCATTAAAACTTGAATATATTGCTAGACTGCTAGTTGCCTTCATGCTCTAACCAGCGTAAGTAAGGTTTTCAACATATATGATACATCAAGACAGTAACAAACTGGGAGAAAGAAGCATACGAGTGATAATCGTACCAATGGGATGGACAGTGAGTGCAGGGCGGTTGGAGACTGCGGTGTGTTTGCTGAGGAATATGACCTCCGAAACGACCTCTCCAGTGGCTTCCTGCCATCTGCGGTCAAGATGATCCTCAGCAATAATGCTTCGCTCATGCTTTAATAGCCGAACATCACCATTAATGAAGCTCTCCATCCCCTCCTACAAAACAAGAAACGGAAGGGATCACTAGAGTACAAGGATAGTTTGAGAGGCTATTTAACAAATTTTCAAAGGTACAAACGAACACACTTTGGATGCATTTAAAATTTGATCACAAACAGTGTTCGTGTCTGTTGCAAGACGAGCTCTTGGCATGGCCAATGAGATGTGATTTCTTATAATATATTTATGGTTGCAACCGTGGAACAATATGATTGATCCCCACAAAAATACGAGAAACAGGTCCATAGAAAACAAGAAATCTGGCAAAACTAGTCCTTAATTGCCTCACCAGTTATACCTCTCCTATTGGATACTAGTGCCCCTTGAAAACAAGTATTGGTACAACAGGCATTCATGCATACATCCAAAATTAGATACATGAAGTTGCCTAAACCGACATCTAGCATGTCTCCTCTGCATCCCACCGAGAGAAGACATATATACAGGTATCCTAAACACCGCAACTCGTTGCTACTACCAATCAACAGCAAGTGAACCACAGCTAATCTTGGTTGGGTTCGGATGCAGCACGCAACAGCACGCAATGGAATCGAGATATAAGGGGAACAGATTGAATTGAAGGGGGTGTGGCGAGGCGTGATTGCTTACGGCGATGGGCGGGCCGGGGGACCATCCAGGCATGGCGAGGAAGGCAGCGGCGGGGCCGATGGACGCCGGGTCCGACGCCGTCGCCACCACAAGAATCACCATCTCCTCCGCCGGCAATCCCTCTCCTGAGTCTCCTCGCCGCCGCCGACGGAGAGGCGCTACTCGCTTGCTACGCTGCTGAGTATCTTTAGGGCACGAGAGAGAGAGAGAGAGGAGTTGGAGGATTCCACGACTCTCTTTAGGCTGACTTCAACAGAACATGCAAAGGGATAGGTAAAGGCAAAAATGCATTTCCGGTAGTTACTGTACACATAAAATCTCCTTCCAACAGAGGAGGCAAAAGGTGATGCAATTTTGCAATGCAGGAGAGAGACGATCCAAAAATACAATCCCTCTCTCCTCGTGATGCATCTCTCGGACGGGGGCGCGGGAGCGGTGAGGTGGGGCCGTGCGGCGGCGAAGGCGGAGAAGGCAGCAGCGTCGATGGAGGAAGAGAAATTGGGGCGAGATGGCGAGAGGCGCCGGCGTCGTCAACGGCTCTGGCTTGGCATCCATTTCGTCGACCGCGTCGTCAACGGCTCTGGCTCGGTGTCCACTTTGCCGCCTACGGGGCGGAACGTGGCGGGGCGCGCGCGGCGGCGGCGGCACGAGGCAGGGAGGCGGGGCCGCTGGCGCCGCGCAGGGAGGAGGCTGCGTGGCGGGAAGGCGGGGCCGCCGGCGCGGCGTGGGATGGCGCGGAGGGGCGGATGTCGACCGGAGGGGCGCGGCGGAGGCGGCCCTGCGCGACGCGCGGCGCGATGACTCGGCGCGACGGTGATAGCGTGGGAGTCGGGGCCGCCGGCGCACACGGGGGCGGCGGCGCGAGCTCGCGCGGAGGCGGGGCGCGGCACGTGCGCAGGCGCGGGCGCGGAGGCGGCGCACGGCGCGTGCGCGTGCGCTGGAGCGGAAGCGGGGTGCGGCACGTGCGCGGGCGCGGAGGCAGAGCGCGGCGCGCACGCTGGAGCGGAGGCGGGCGCATGCGCGTCGCTGCCCGATTCGAGCCGTTGTCGCCGGATTCGAGTCGTCAGTGCCGGATTTGCGCCTTCCGCGGCCTTGCTCGAAAGCTGTGCGACCATCCACGCCGCATCCCCGTTCGGAGCTTCTTCCCCTGCTCGATCGAATGTCGCAGCGCATGGCTTCTTTCCCTGCCCCGGCTTCTTCCCCAGCCCCGGTACGTGGGGTTGGCGCGCGGGCGAGCGTCGGCGCCTCCACCTCCGCGTCCTCGCCGCCGGGGACCACCGCTGGGGAGACCTCTGGAGCTTCATGGGCAGGGCGCGAGCGCCCACGCGGCTCACTGTCTCCAGCGGCGGGGGCAGCGCGGGGCGAGCGAAGGTGCGCGTCGTCGGCGCGCTGGACGAGCAGGGTGAGCGGCTGCGACAGACCGCGCGGGACTAGCAGGGCGAGCTGCGGCGGCTACGCGCGGGACGAGCGGGGGCGGCGTCGTGGGGCGAGTTGCACGCGGCGCGCAGCGCGAGCGGGGGCGGCGTCGCGGGCGAGCTGCGCGCGACACACAACGCGGCGGCGCGGGGCGAGCTGCGCGCGGGACGACGACTTGCGGCGCGCGTGGCGAACTGCCTTACCTCTTTTGCCTTATCCTGTTGGAGACATGAAGAAAAACCGGCTCTTCTTTTACTGTACAGACGAGGCAAATGGAGCTTTGCCTCTCCAAAGTGCCTACCCATTGTTGGAGTTAGTCTTACCCGCGGCGGACGGGAGACGGACCAGCGAACGGCGGAGCCTGTGGGCGGGCCGGACATGGGTTCTGAGCCACCGACCAGCCAGGTGTCCTGCGTTCGGTCTCCCTGTAGTTGACGGGATCAGGAACCGGTGGGCGCGGTCTCGTTTGGGTTAGCCGCGGCAATTTTGGGCCGTTTGGGTTTTCAAGTTCTCGACGGCGAGTTTTGTCTTTTAAAGAAAAAAAACACTTTTTATTTTTGGAATGATCTTCTAAGAAATATGATGCCCAAATTAATCATAATCACAGAAAGTGAATATGCTACCATATTGGTTGCTTAAAGGCCACCATCATGGTGATTTCTTAAAAAAAAAAGATACTTCTTCTGTTTTAATATTCTTGCAGCTTGTTCGCTTTGCCTGCTGCTTATCAGCAGCTACAGTGTTCGCAGTTATTTTCTAGTTTATGTGTTATAATAACAATAGCGAAATATATGGAGGTATATCTTCATTGTATCTGCCACTACAGTGTTCGCAGTTATTTTCTAGTTTATGTGTTAGAATAACAATAGCGAAATATATGGAGGTATATCGCCATTGTATCTGCCAATGGCGGAGCCAGACGCAAATCATAGGAAGGGCCAATTAGCTGAAGATGCAAATGCTAATCGACGCATTAATCAGATGCCAATGTTTTTCAGTTCTTGAGAATTTTTATTTGGATTTGAATGCAAAGAGAGAGAGAGAGAGAGAGAGAGAGAGAGAGAGAGAGAGAGAGAGAGAGAGAGAGAATATTTACTTGTAATGGACTGGTCTCACATGCTATGTTCATCAAAAGATTCGTGTACATCAAGGGGGTGCACAGCCGTGGCTCCGCCAGTGGTATCTGCAATACAAAAATTAACTATTCTAACATTTGAACTTATTGTCACTATATAATAACAATGTCATGGACAACCAGACAATTACCATGGCTTTATGAATCTCAAAAATAATCGGTCATGTTCTCGAGAATCATCAGTTCTCGTGGGATATCATGTGCACACTTAACCGTCCAGGCCAGAGAAAATTAGCTAGGTATCATCAAGAAGCATGGAAAATGAAAAATAATATGCTGCATGATGATGATGATATTTTGGGCCTAGGGCCACATTATGTGTGACACAACAAATATTATTATCGAATTGTTTGCCCCTTTTTACCCATGTTAATTGTAGTGGCCAACGCTCGTTGACCCAGGTGGCTAGAGCCTCCAGGCTCCGGGAGCTTTCCCGTCAGCCCCGGGTTCGAGCCGCGGCATCTGCGCGGCACTGTAGCTTGCTACAGTGTCGCGCACGCACTGTAGCACTTGTGGCTGAAATATGCCACGCTGCAGTGCGGAGTAAAAAAAAAATCCCCTCGTCCTCCCCGGGTCAAAGCACATGGTAAAGACTCGCGTCGGAGCTCACAACGGCCAGCTGAGTCCCTGTGTAGGATCGGGGAGGGGGTTCGGGGGTTTTCTCGGCCTGCGTGAGAGGCTCTTCTCCTTAAGCAAATGCCGTCGGGGGCAGTGGCGGATCCACCGGGACAGCAGGGGGGTCTCAAGCCCCCCCTACTTACCGGCGGACAGTGGAGCCCCCCCTTGAGCCCCTCCTACATTTTTGTTGGCACGGAAGAGAGGTTGGGGGCGCTGACCACGGCTGGAGGTTGAAGACGACGCAAAACGGGCCAAACTTCAGTAGATAATAGAGGAGAAAGGAATCACGCGAATCCATTTTTCTCATCCAGTGACGTCGATGTGCTTTAATCTCGCTGGCCCTCAAGCTCCAATGAACGGCAATGGCGGACGGCATCGTTCTGACGAAACAGCTGTCGTTTGGAGGAAGAAGAAAGGAAGGGTTAAATGGGCTGGCGTTGGGCCGGACATGTGTGTTTGCTTTAATGGGCCTGGAAGGCATGGGAAACTTATGTTAGCTATATGTTGTTGTTTCCCCTAAAAAAAAAAAAGCTATAGGTTGTTGTTGTGCTGAGTAGGGAGCTTTCCCGCTTTGGTACAAATATCATTGTTGGCTCAAATCGTCGAGATGCTTCAAAAGAATTCATGCCAATAAAAGAATAGGAGCTGCTTCAAGAGACAATCCATGCCAATGAAAGAATAGAGCGATATCTGATTGTTTCTATTTTTTTTAGTCGGGTCTGTTTCAATACTGTAAGCTATGAACATTGATGCAATATAATAGAGCCTAAGCCTTTGAATCAGCTGTCACACGCCATGTTTATGAGGTGAACAGTAATAACGTGCGGTGTCTAGTTGGAGGCGATCGACTGGGTGGGTGGGTGGCTAGCTTCTCATAGGTGTTTCCTGGCCAACGACTAGTTTCTCGAAGGTGTCTCTTGGCCAACGACTAGTTTCTCGGAGGCGTCTCGCGACAAGCCTTCGATCCAACCGCTAAGCAAATCAACAACAGCTTTATAGTATAGCATACTGTAGCAATTGGCCCTCTGTATGTCTTTGTTCACGTTCCGCCCCAGTGTAGTTCAGCCCCCCCTATAATTTCCGTCTGGATCCGCCACTGGTCGGGGGCGGTCTTCCCCCCGGCAGGTCGAGTTAATTGTAGTGAGTCACTCCTGCTTTTGTTCAATGAAATTAAAGAATTGGAAGTTCACTTTCGTGCTGCCTTAAAATTTATTTGACGAGTGAGGCAACTTATTATATATCTATATCCCTGAACTGAAGAATTGATGGATCTTGCTCTAGTGACTTACACCTAAATATATTAGGAAGAAGAATAAATGTTATGTAATCATTTTCTTAGAATCAAATGTTATGTGATTGGAGGATAAATCTCCATTGCTATACTTCACACTTAATGCCAGTTTGGCACAACTAAATTAAAACTTACATTTACTTAAAATAAGCAGAAGTTGTAATAAATATGAGGATTCTGAATATTAATAAACTAAAAACTACAAAATTGAACTAAGTGGAAGTTATAACTTATCAAATAAGTTGTTTTTTTTAACGAAAAGTAAGACAGACTTTTCCTTTTTCTTTATAGCTTGTTGGCGAAATCTTGCGGGCGACCCCTCCGGATGGATGCATAACGCATTTCGGTCCCACGGCCACCACTCCTCGCCGCCGCCGCCGCCGCCTTCACTGATTCCCCATTCCTCGGGTTCCCTGTCACAGATCCG
Source organism: Eragrostis nindensis (assembly GCA_012490785.1). Lineage (NCBI taxonomy): Eukaryota > Viridiplantae > Streptophyta > Magnoliopsida > Poales > Poaceae > Eragrostis > Eragrostis nindensis. The sequence continues at coordinate 278,725 of JAAXCT010000830.1, forward strand.
TCCATTTCGATCCAGTAATCCGTGCGAGCTCCCGTCCGCCGCGTCCGGCGACCATGGCGAAGGGCGCGAGATCCGACGCGACCCCGTTCGCCGGCCTTCAGGAGGAGATCATCATCTGGGAGATCCTGGTCCGCCTGCCCCCCAAGGCCCTCCTCCGGTGCCGCGCCGTCTGCCGCGCCTGGCGCCGCGTCCTCACCACCCACGCCTTCCTACTCGCGCACCACCGCCACCAGCCCTCCTTCCCCCTCGTCTCCGGCTTCCAGCACGGAGGCAGCAGGTACCAAGACATCCTGGCCCTCGACTGCCGGGCCGCCGACCCCACCGCGCAGCTCATCGCCCTCGCTCGGCTCAGCGACGCCACCTTAGACGTCCATGCCTCCTGCGACGGCCTCCTCATCCTCTCCATCCAGGGCATGTTCTTCTCTATCTGCAACCCAGTCACCCGTGAGTGTGCTGCCCTGGATGCAATCTGTGGTTTCAACTTCCTGGGGTTCTACCCGCACAGCCCCACCGGAGAGTACCGGACGCTGCTCTACCGTCAGGCTGAATTGATGTACGAACATCAGATTCCTGGTCCTCGAAATGCCTACTATATCTTCTCATTGGGTAGTGGTCTGCCGAGGTGCATTGGATCGCCGTCATCAGAGAGACCGCGGTGCAGTAGCACACCTGTCCTGGTTCGTGGTCGTCTGCATTGGAATCCAGTACAGAAACCAGAGTGTCCATGGTCGCATGATAACCGTGTTCGACACCACGGCCGAGTCATTCAGGGTGATGCGTGCCCCCATTGTTCCCAACTGGAAGAATTATGTGTCTGGGGTGGATACATGTCGTTTCAGATGGATGGCACGCTGGGCATGTTCAACTGTAATGACGGCAAACTGGAGCGTGTTGATATCTGGGTGCTGCAGGACTATGAGAAGGAGGTCTGGAAATTGATATACCAGGTTGAATTGCTCATGTCAGAGATCATACAGAAGTTTGATGGGTGTCAACAATGGAGCGCAGCAGCTGTGTCTGAAAAGGGTAGTGTGGTTGTGCTGGTCCATAGCGATCGGTGGCTGCTTCATGTTGATACTGAGGGGAAATTGCAGGGGAGTTTCCACCGCGATGGCCATGATCTAATGCTTTATTCGGAAATGATCAAGCAGAGTCTTGTGTACATGCCTTCTTTACAAAGCTCAATGGTTATGGTGTCAATGGTTGGGCATTTACTTGATGGAAGCAACTTGAGGTGCTGCTTCTTTATGGCCAACCAGAATCTTACCCTCGATATGACTGATGTTTCAGATACTAGTAGCTTGTAAAGTTGTGTATGCAGACTTCTCAGCTTCCCCTGTTATTTTACTGCATGAAATTTATGTTCTCTCAGTACTCAGTGGAGCTGAGGTTTCTATTGTGTGTGTGTGAAACTGTGAATGGATGAGTGCCCTATTTCTACTATGTTTATTCAGATAATTTAAGAGGTAACAGTTCACCTTCGTGCAATGTTTGACATGTGACAGTAACTATTTTCCGGAACTGATTTCATCTGGTGATCTCCTCAAATCTTGTTAGCGTTATTCTTATGTTTCTGTTGATGGCATTTGGTAGCCAAGCATGTTGTATAAGCCTTAAACCCTATCTGTGTGCTTTTCTTAAAGAAGGGTTTTCCTATGGTCTAAGAAACTACCCTATCTGTGGATTGCATTTGATATATTACTACGAGAGCTTGGAACTGCACTCATTAGAAATATGGTTGCAGTGGAGTAAACTGTTCATTGAAATGCACTGTCCTAGTTCCATCGTTTTGAAATTTATTGCATCAGGCAGGTATCTAGACTAAACTTGTAAAAGACACCATGTTATAATATTGGACGAGACCATGTTATAACACTGCCTTCTATTTGAGACCATATTTGTACTGGTTCTGTTTGGAATGAATTTCGCCATTGACCTTTAATTGCCAACCGTTCCAAGTTATGTTTTACATCACGCTCCGTGTCATGATATTAACCCTGAAAGAAGAATCTACAAATTTGTTCAGTTGAACTGTAAAAGAAGGTCGGGAACAATACTTATGGTAATTAGAAAAGTTTGTCTTGGTCTTAGCTCCAACTAATTAAGATATATATTATCAGACGTCGTCTTGATTGTTTGGGGTTATCAATGGTTTTAGTTCAGCCATATATATTAAGATGTGTATTATCAGATGTGATTTTTTTCTTGATTGTTTGGGAGTATCAACGGTCCTTTTTTTTTTTTTGGAACGGGTATTAACGGTCTTAGTTCCACCTTATTAAGATGTCTATTATCATACGTGATTTGTTTCTTCTTGAATCTTGATTGTTTGGGAGTAAAAGAAATCACCCTAAACCTGATAGCACACGGAGTAGGTTTAGAAGTACTTCCTCTGTTGATTTTTAATTGATGTTGGTTAGCTCAAATTTGAACAGGAGATTATGTAATTGCAGAGAAAGAAAACAGTTGTTGTTGAGCTGCACATAAGGACGGAGGGAGCGTTGTTTTTCATGAGAAAATCAGTCGGATTTTTTTCACAACATTCCGTGTGACTAAACTAAGTTTTGTGCAACTCAATATCTTACACTTTTGGATAAATTATTTGGTGCATTCAACGAGACACAAGTCACCTTGCCAGGAGCAGTCTGGTCAATGTTACTGTGGCGCAGGAACGCCCCCATACAAGACCCAGTCAGCTGAGGCTGACAGGCGACAAAAGACTGAGCGGAGCATGCTCGACAACTTGACCGGTGAGATCGTCTCATCCAAGCATCGGTGGATCATTCGTGTGGGTACTGTGGGAGAACAGGATGGTGTAACAGTGGCTCACTGAACCCTGCGTACCGAGTCTTCTCCTTTCTCCGCGTCTTCCCTGAAGATAACTCCTTACCCTGCCAGGCACCACACGCCACTTTTCGATCTGGTTGTGTTTGCGCAGGCGTCCGTCGCCCCTCGCCGGCGCAAACGGAGAAGGGCATGGCGGCGCCTGTCGTGAGCTCTCTCCGACCGACAGCGCGACGAAACAAGACAAATGGAGGTATGCACTTCTGGCTCACAAACATGATTTCTCGATCGATATCAGTGTTTTCGCGGCCAGATACTACTATCCATCAGAGCCTGATTTCATCTAGGTGCAGTACGTTCAGCAGTTACCATAACCAAGAATTAGTACTACTGTGTACTAGCGTCAGATCCATCAAACCCCGGTACACTACAACTGAACTACATGTCACATGCTGTTTTGTTGGCAAGTTGCCGTCCTTAGTTCTAGGAAAGCTGGCCTTTAGATAAGTACTAATAAAAAACCAAAGGATCTATGGTGATTGTTTGACAGGGTGAGCAATGGCCTTTAGATAAGTACTCATAAAAAGCCTTTAGATAAGTACTCATAAAAAGCCAAAGGATCTGGCCTTTAGAAAAGTACTAAAAGTCAACTAAAAAAGAATAATAATGAGAGTAACATCTGTACCTATCAGAGTTGGTTGGCATGGATCTATGGTGATTGCATTATAAACTTTTGTGGTAATTAATCTTACATTAATTTAAACTTGAATTCTGAATTTTTAATACTTAATTACTATAGGTACCACACAAGATTATATAGTTACCACACAAGATTAGTCAAGTGCTTTATCGGGAACCCAAGATTAAGTGTCAGCTGCAAAAAAGATGGAGAAAATCTTGGTGAGTGCTTCTACAGAGGTGTTGAACTCCCTTTTGGGCAAGCTAACCGACCTAATGGGTCAGGAGTACGCCAAGATAAAAGGCTTGCGGAAAGAAGTGAAGTTCATAAGTGATGAGCTTAGCAGCATGAATGATCTTTTAGAGAGGATAGCAGATGTGGAGGAGCTAGATCAGCAAACAAGGGGCTGGAGAAACCAAGTGAGGGAGATGGCATATGACATCGAGGACATCATTGATGACTTCACGCACTATGACATTGGGAATCAAACTGGAGATACTGGGTTTATCAAGAAGACTATTCGACGTCTCAAGGCTTTGAGAGCCAAACATCGTATTGCTGGGCAGATCGAAGAGATCAAGACACTTGTGCGTGAGACAAGCGAACGCCGGGAAAGGTATAAGCTTGATGAATGGATCCCCACGCTAAGCCATGTGGCCATCGACCAGCGAATTGTTGCGCTCTATGAGAAGGCAGCTAATCTTGTGGGCATGGAGGAGCCAATGAACGAGCTTGTCAACTGCTTGATGGATGAGGAACAGCTGTTAAAGGTGGTCTCAATTGTGGGATTCGGAGGTTTAGGCAAGACAACTCTGGCTAACCAGGTGTACAATAAGCTCGGTGCTTAATTTCAATGCAAAGCATTCATATTAGTATCACAAAATCCAGACAGTACAAAACTTCTTAGCAGTTTACTATCACAACTTCAACATCATAGACAGCCATCTTTTTACAATTATGAGTTGCATGTTCTTCTTAACAACATCAGACAAGAGTTACAAGATAAGAGGTACTTGTTTGAGCTCTATGCACTGCCTCCTCTATATTATTTATAATTGGCATAATGCTTCCTTCATTTGTGGGTTTGACAATTTTCCACCAAAAGTATTTCTTTTTAGGTAATGATCTTCAATATACATGATCCAGGCTGTTTATTGAGTAAATTAAATTTCGCTCACTGGTGTCTGAAATCATTCAAAATTCCACTATTCACCACTCGACTTTGTTGAATTACTTGGCAGGTACCTCATCATAATTGATGATATATGGGATGTAAAAGCATGGGATGTTATCAAATGTGCTTTCCCGGAAAATCATCGTGGTAGTAGACTAATAGTGACCACAAGAATCCTGAGTGTAGCCAATGCTTGTTGCTCCAATTGCAATCACTACGTTTTCAACATGAAACCTCTTGGTGACGAAGACTCGAGAACACTGTTTTTTGGTAGGATATTTGGCTCTGAAGAAGCTTGCTCCCCAAAATATAAAGAATTTTCTGTTTAAATTCTAAAGAAGTGTGGCGGTCTGCCTCTGGCTATTATCAGTATAGCTAGTCTTTTAGCCAGTGAAGGTAACAAGATGAAAATTTGGGAACTCGTGCGGAACTCTCTGCGTTCCATGTCTGGAGCGAATCTGAACTTACAAGGAATGAGAGAAATCTTGAACCTGAGCTATAGAAATCTCCCTAGCCATCTCAAGACATGCTTGTTGTATCTTGGCATGTACCCAGAAGACTACACTATACGGAAGTCTAAGTTATTACGTCGATGGATAGCTGAAGGTTTTGTTACAAAATCAAATGGTGAAGATGTGTGGGAGGATGCAAGCAGATGTTTCAATGAGCTTGTCAACAGGAGCCTTGTTCAACCTTTGTATATTGACGATGATGGATCAGTGAGAAGGTGCAAAGTACATGACATGATGCTTGATCTGATCTTGTGCAAGTCTGCAGAGGAGAATTTCATCACTGTTGTATATGATCAATCAGGTATTACAGGACAGCATCTGAAGGCACGTCGACTGTCTCTCTGCGGAATCGGTGAACAAGATCGCACAATATTGGCAGGAGACATCGCTTTGTTGCCAAAAAATATCAGCTTGTCACAACTCCGGACATTTGCAATTCATCAAGAAGTGAAGTATATACCTCCTTTGTCAGAGTTCAAGTTTCTCCGGGTTCTGGAAGTTTCTATTTATCCCGGTGGCGCCACTGAGAATATAAAAGTCGATCTGACTGAGTTGTGTAAACTGCATTTGCTACGATACATAAAGATCAGAGGTTGTCATTCATGTCAGCTGCCTACGCAAATGAGGGGGCTGCAGCATATAGAAACATATGACACAGATGGGGACAGGATCCCATCAGATATTGTTCATCTGCCGTGCTTGTCATATCTGAGAGCTGGAGAGGGGGCAAAAGAGCTGCCTGATGGGATCAGCAACATGAAATCCCTACGTTACCTCTGGAAATTTGATTTGCGTGATAACTCAAAAGAAAGTATCAGGGGGCTTGGAGAGCTGACCAATCTGAGGTTCCTGAAACTGACAAATAATAATTGGAGTGATGAGCAGGGAACTCATGAACTACTCTTCTCCTCACTTGGAAAACTTTGCAAACTCAAGCACCTGGCAGTGGAACATGTTGTGGGTGGCCACAGGTTCGATGGCTTGAGCATCTTGTCGCTCTGCCTTGAGACGCTCCATCTGACATCGTGCTGGTTCTCCCGGGTCCCTAACTGGATGTCAGGGCTCCGTAATCTCTGCGAGCTATCAATCGGCGTCGGTAACTTGCATGAAAATGATGCCCTTGCTAGTCTTGCAGAGCTGCCTAGCCTTTTTGATCTCACACTTTATATTGGCTCCACGGAAGAAATGATTGTTATCTACCCATCAGCATTCCCAGTTCTCAAGTCCTTCGCATTGTACTGTGCCAGGAGCTGTAGTTCATACACACATCTGACCTTCCAGGTCGGGGCAATGCCTAAGCTACGGAGGCTCCATCTGGACTGCAGTGTGCATGGATGGAACAAACTTCAGGCCTTGCCTATGGGGACTGAGAACTTGTCGACCCTCGAAGGGATCAGCCTCTCTATCGAGTGCGATATCGATGTTCAGGAGTCAGAGAGGGAAGAAGTGGAATCCGCTCTCAGGAGTGCTGCAAGCTCGTTTCCCAGCAGTCCTCCGGTTTCTGTTCACTGGGACGACTATGATTTTGAGTTTTGGGGAAATCAGAGTTATGCTGGGCCATGGACATTCATGGCATATAGCTAGAGTGTGAGGTGATTACCAGCCTTTCCCGTCCTCCTGCCCCGCTTGGGGAGACCATTCTCTGTGTACGCTGGTTTATTCATTTGCTACTTGTATTGAAATTGAGCTGAAGATTGTTTGTAATGCTCTGCAAAATAAGCAACAGACATTTTCTTTCCACCTAGCTAAATTTTTAGTTTATAGTATATGGCAAGTCCTTGGTTTGATTCCAGGAACCATAGTGTGACGCGCGCACATCTTCACACGTGCCATACATTTACTGGCGGGTCATGGAGCTAAGGATACAACTTATTTTTTCCCTCATCCTTTCCATTTTCCGACAACTTTCAACTTCAGTGTTGGCATTGTCCACTGCATCCAACCTTCAAAACCACATTCAAATGTCTGTTGCTTATTTTGCCTACTATACATACACAACACGGGTAACAAAGCAAGCAACTCACAAAAGCTTCAATTATGTCAAATGATCCCTTTCAGCATCATTTGACTAACTACAGTACTGAAAGATTATTGAATATACAAAGGTTATATTCATCTGGGAAAAACTACACGAGATCAGAGTCACTATTCCCTTATGATCAGCCAACAACATGCGACAAAAAGGGGGTGAAATGAGCTAATATGCGAGAATTCCCTAACGTACAATATGCCCGTAATGATTGTTGTAACCACAATGCAGAACTGAAACTATTCAATATCAAATCCCTTCTCTTGGAGCTCCTGTATAACCTCGTTCCGCATGCGAAGCCATAGCTTTTGTGCTTCCTGCTCAAACTTTTTCGACTGCAACTGCTTCTGCATGTTGTCAGAATCCATGTTGGCATCAGCAAAACCCTTTGGTCCAATGGTGGTGCCAAGAGCGCCTCCACTTTTTATAAACTCCTCAACTGCCTCTTCATCACCTGGGTACGGGAACTCCCTGCGCTCATAAAGGTGTGCCATTTCTTTTTCTTCCTGCAAAATGCCATCATCTTAGAGCTTTATAAAAGGATGCTCCACAGCAACACCCATGATACATAATTCAGGGAAGGGGAGATTATCCTATATTCGTACATGATTCTTATAAACAATCATGTTTTGCATTAATATTCAGGGCTATATTTTCTGCAGTGCATAAACACAAAAAGTTTCAGGCCCGGCATTACACAAAATTTAGTAACAGATGAAGATATCAGGAATTTGTTGAATCCCACCTTAGCCTAAGCGCGTTGGAATCTTCTGAATGAAGAAATCAAACAACATCCTATGCTTGTTCACTCCAATCTGTGTTTCATCATTACGGAAAGGAGTCTCTGACGAGGTTTGCTCTATGAATCAAGCCCAATTCCGATATGTTTTTCTATTTTTGCCGGTTATAAGTAGCCCTTGAGTTTCTTTGTCATGGTGCTGGTGCCTCTTATGGTCACATACTAGCCGTAATCCCAGCTAGTGAGAATGGCATGCATGTTCTTAAAACTCTCTTCTGCTATGATAAATGGCAGGGCTCGAACCAAATTTTTCGGGGTAAAAGGAAAGGAAAACGTACTATAAAGATAACATCAACAGGGCAGGACATGCCTCCAAAAATCTTAAAATGCAATTCACTAATGTAGCATTTTAGTACAGTGATGCTCTTCATTTAGGCAGGTATGTCAAGCCCAAGTCTTGAATATTACATGGTTAGAACATATAGAATTGTTAGAACTGACTGCGAATGTATGAAACAAGTTTAATGGTTTATTTGTACTTTGAACAGAAGCTAACTCTGATAAGACCCCACACAACTGCTTTTGCCACAGATGGGGCAAGATGTCTGATATCTTTGTTTACTTCCAGATCAAGATTGTGAAGCGTATGGTGATAATGGTCCTAAAGTTTCAGGGTCTAGGTCCACTTTTCGGATCACTCAATTTAATCCATCACATCATTTTTCAAAATGACGGTGGGGGAGGTTGATGCTTTTGTCCAAATATAAATAAGCAATCTGAAAGAAGAATGTTTATGATTTAATTCAACATAGCAGCCTAGCCTTAGTCCATGGCCCATTAACATATTCCATATAGGCCCTTCGGTTTTCTAATGGATGACGTTAGAACAACTTTCTTTATTAAAAAAATGAACCACAAAAGTTGTCCTAAATCATCAATAAATAAATAAAACAGAGGTCATTCATAGTGAGACTTTTCTCATTCTCATGTCTGAACAAAAGTAATTGTGCAGGTAGAGGACATATGAAATAATGTCAATGAAGCTCAATAAGGGCATTATGTGTTAGCAAAAGTTGTTACAAACTGATGACGCCACTGAAGCTCAACGAAACTGCTTCAAATTCTCACATAGTTTGGACCATTTAACTTCCACGATTCAACCATATGCAATATGCATAATTACAGACTACAGAAGCTTCCAATAGAAGACGGAAACGTACAGCAACAAATGCAGAACCTGTTACCTAGTCCGATTCCAGCAAAGGCAAATAAACATTTACATTATCACAGTACAACGCAAGGAGCAAAAAAAACGACGGGGGGCCAGTGAGGCCATCCCTACCTTGGGGCGGGGCTTGAGCGTCCACCAGCCAAGCGGGGACGTCTCGTTCCAGAGCCAGGCGACGCCGAAGAGGGTGTAGGTGCAGAGCATGGCCTTGCCCATCTGCTTGAAGAAGTAGGCATCCTCCTTCTCGAATCCCAGCCGCCTGCCAATCCGCCACACAAGTACAAGGAAACATCATGAACCCCGTAGGCAAGGCAACGAGAGGGAAGCCAGGTATCAAGCGAAGGGAGCTGCTCACTTAAGGAGCCTCCGGGCCTGCGGGAAGCTGCGCAGCATCGCGGCGACCTGTGGGAGAGAGGAAGAAGATGGGACGGTGAGCACGAGTCCACGCGGCATTCCGTCGAACACGACGCGGGCGGAGCGGCGGAGGGAGTGAGAGGTGTAGGGATCACATGGTTTCTTACCTTGGGGAGCGCGTTGTGATGGAGGGGGAGGAGGAGAGGCCAGAGGGCGCGGCGACAGCGCGCCGGCGCCGGCAGTCTGCGCGGACGCCGGGGAGAGGGGCGGGTGGCGGCGGCCTCGACGTGTGGCTCCGGCGCCGTGCGGCTGGACGGGCGGAACCGGGCAGGGCGGGCGGTGCTGCTATCAGGCGGACGAGGCACGCTCATCCTCTGACGGACGGTCGTGATGAGAGTAGAGCTCTGTTGTGCACGTGCTGCTTCCGCCGTGGATTTTCGCCCAAATTTTGTGGCGAGTTCACGGAAAAAACTGTTTTTCACTTCAATTAAAAAAAACTGTTTTTCACTTCAGTTCAAAAAATCAAAAACTGTTATTCACTTAAAACACGGAGATTTAGCATCCAGTTCGGAATCTACCAGTAGAACGGTGAAAATTGTGCCGCGTAACAAGATGGACAACTACGCCGAACAGTATATTGAACCAGTATTTCATTCATGTGATCTTTTCTGAACAAATACTCCCTTCTTTTTTAATATATGACATCGTCGACTTCTTTTTTTGTTATTTTGAGCATTCGTTTTATCTATAAATATTTGTGTAAATAGCTAAGTGTATAAGTTAACTTTGAAATACTTTTGATAACGAATTCAATGATATTCATTTCACGTTAAAAAAATAATTATTTAAATCTATATTGTTAGTCAAAGTTTAACGAAAAAGTCAACCGTGCCACATATTTAAAAACGGATGGGGTATTAGATATACCACACATCAAGCTTTGTCGTTCGAGCCTCCTTTCAAAATTTGTTCAAGGTAACACTAATCTCTTATGTAGAAGCAAATCTTTTTTCCCCGAATTGATGTAGAAGCTAATCACGTTTAACGCATTCTAAATCTCTAAAGCTATCACATCCTAACTAAAATGTTGGCTCGCTTTACTCTCTCAAACAATTTCAATCGGCGCAATATACACTCTGTTAAGATTTGTCTTTTTTATTTCTTGGTCTAGGAGAGGAATTTGAAGCTCAAATTTTGCATGGTGATAACTCATATGATAACCTATGTGAAAATAGTTATGACATATTTTTAACATTATTACATATATAATTACAATTAATAATATATGCATGCATCTCATATCAAAAAATAATTAAAAATTATGTTGACATAGGTTACTATGGGAACTATCATATGTCAAAATTGAGCTTTAAATTCCACTTGTAGGCAAAGAAACTGTTGGTGCTTTCTAGGTACCCATTTTGTATGACAAATATGGTGTTTTTAATACCTTATTATGTCATTATTGCTAACAATTAACCCCATTATTATATATATGCGTAGTTTCTATGTATTTGGAAGGATTTGCAGGAAATAGGTGAAAATTGAGAGACTACGGATAAAGAGCTGCCGGAGGCCCGAAGAGCGGAGAAATTGGAGGCCGTGCCGGTCGGTACGTGCTTGTGCCGACCGGCACCACGGAGGTCGAGCCCAAACATGAAGCCCACTCGGAGAATATGAAGCCCAGAAGAAATATCAGAGTCGGAGTCGGTGAAGTCCAGCCCATAATCGACAGGAATTATAAAGAGAAGATCTGGGCCACGAAACAGGAGGAGAAGACAGACAGATAGAGGTTTTGACCTAGGTTGAAGGTTGTGGCGGCGAAGACGACGATCACCGATCATCACCACCAAAAAGGAAGATTGTGCCGACCGGCACACTGCCGTGCCGATCGGCACCTGTGGGACCACGCCAAAATCCCGCGTCCTATTGTAGCCATGTTCATGTGTTGCAGTATGATGCGTGAGTAGATCTCATATTCTCTCCGTGGCGAGGGAAATCTGGTTATGTAACTCTCACACTTACAATACTCTTTTGATGTGTTCAGTCTATGTGATACTTCTATTTCGTATCTGATCAATACGTTATTATCACAGAGTGCAAGAAACCAGTGGGGAGCTATTAACCCTTGTCGTGACAGGGCGAGAGGAGAACGAAACCACCATGTCTTGTAGAATACTAAACCTATCAATCGACCATTACTTAGAGTTGCATGCCAGTACCCCAAACCATAGGAGAGAATCCCTTCATAACCTTGTTACAACCGCAGGCTCTTTCACTTCTAGTTGTTACTCATCCTTCTCATACACATCTTTGCTATATTAATCTAGTAGTTTAAATAATAGTTTAAGTTCCGCTTGTTCTCTGTGGTTCGATATTAAACCTTGGAATACTCTAAGGGAAAAGTGCTACAACTGTACACCGTCCTCTTGCGGTATATAAGTGGGTGCGTACAAACGACCAACAGAAACAAAAAAACAAACCTCAATAAGGTGTATATTGCACTGATTGGAATTGTTTGAGTAAAATGAGCTATTATTTTGTTTAGTGTGTAAAATGGACAAGAAATGGACAAGTGAATTGTTCGAAGGAGTAAAATGAACTTTTTGTAATTATTAACTAGATAACTATTATAGTTTGTAAGGTGGCGTTTGAAACCTTTAATTATTAGCTGGCTAATAGTGTTGTTGTATTTATATTTGTTCTTTAGCCATCTATTAATTGAAATTAGCTAGATTAGGAACCTAATGAGATAATTGCTAGTTGAAGCCTTGGAAGTTAGCTAATATTTAGCTGAGCTAGCTATTAGCTGGTAAACCTCTAGAGCCAATTTTAGAAGCTAATAATTATCTATAGTGATTTCAAACATGGCCTTAGAGCATCTCCAAAATATCACCACAAAATTAACTTGTTTTTGGAGCAATCAAAAAATATTAGAGGTCATTTTTCTTCACTCCTCCACCAACGCCCTAAAAGGATAAAAAAAACACTTTTGGTTGGATCACATGATTCACATCAGCATTTGAGGCCATCAAATATTAATTATATTGGAAAGAGAAGAAATAGGAGGCCCAACTTTTCCCCTGTTTGTACCTAAATACGAAGGGATCTTAGGGCGTAGGAAAAATTGTGATGGTTTTATCGGTGTTGTTGGAGATTGTTTTTTAGATTGAACTCTAATATTTTATTTATAGGGAGTTTCTGAGGCTTTCTTGAAGATGCTTTTAGCTGGTCCTAGTGGTGTTAATATGTTTGCAATATTAGCTTTTAATTAATCTATCATCAAGTGACCACTCTCACGCAAAACTCCCCTGAGCCAAGGAGAGGCTGACCCAAAAGACTTTTGGGCCATGTTTGGATACAAAATATTTCTAAAGTTTTGTAAAAATAATATGGTTTAGCAAAATGCTTTGGTTTTGAGTGGTAAGAAGATGTTTGGAGTTTTGCATTTTAAAATACCATGATATTGCTAATAGTCAAATAGTGCAACCATTTTGGAGTTTTTAAAACTCCACTCCTAACTTTCTTTTTCTAAACTATAGTTTTGTTCGGCACTAGCTTCTAATACCATGGTCTTTAACACTTTGGTTTTGAAAACTAAAACACCGAAACATGCCCTCAGAGGCTGTTGGAATTACCACAGGTAATTCGTCTTCTACAAGCATCAGATATGGGCAAGATTCACCTGAAGAAATCTAACCAATTCCTATATATAACTAATAAATCCCTCCCCAACTTAATCTAAAAAAAAAATTTGCCAAAATTAAAAGAGTTACTGTAATTTATGAAATTTAATCGGTGTTGTAATAAAATACTAAATCTGACAAATTTGATGTTGCATATGAAATAAATATTAGGAATCTGTTGATATAGCTTTTATACATATCCATGTAATTTGATAATTTTAGTTATGATGTCTAAGTATTTTTTAAATGAAAAATATGTCTTAGATTGATAGATACACATCGCCATCAAATTATCAATCCTTGAAAGAGAACACAAGAAGAAAAATGAAAAAGCAACCGAGAAATCTAGACAATACCAGGATGGTCGCAATGTTATTCTGTCAATAAAAACATAAAGACATGCTAATCCTGCTTGTAAAGTAGGTTTGAGGCGTAAGCAACTGCAGAAAGGCCAAAAGTTGCCACCAAAAGAGAGAAAAGGATTCGCCGTCCGGCCAATCTCCTCTCTATTCTCTTTCTTGTACTAGTACGCTTTTGTTTGTTTCTTAATTAGCTACGTGAACATGCATTAATTCTCACCTTCAAGTCGAGTTTACCCCTAGAAAAAGTTTGTCCACTCCAGCTTGTTCCTTTTTTTTAAAAAAAATCTCTTTGGCAAATGAAATGCTATTGTCAGTGCTGTCCTAACCATTGACCTCAAGTCCAGACGTCCACTCGTCAGTCCTCGTGCGCTACCACGACTGTTATGATCAAAGGAAAAGGCAACATCACCTACAACCTTTAGTTTTTTTTAAAGATTTTCCGCTCCAAAAAAACCAGTGTTTAACACGAAAGTAAAATTCCTACCTGCTTGGAGGGCTAAGGAATAAAGGATCTGGAGAAATTCAACCGGGCCCTTAGGCTCTCCGCACTCGTGTTCCTCTATATCCTTCGTCTAAAAGGAATATTCCGTCTTAGTCATCGAGATTCTCTCCTTTAAAACAATTTCTCCCGCACCCATCATTCCTCTATATCCTTCCTCTATACCCTACTATTCTATATTTTATTCACTCATCCCAACTACCATCTCCTCTCTCTTATTTTTTTCCTTTTCTTTTTTCTCTCCCGCCGCCCCTTCTCTCTCTCCTTATCCATTCGTCTGGCGCCCCTTCGCAGGACCACGCCGCCGCCATCACCCGCCATCACCCTTCGCAGGACCACGCCCCCACCGCCCCGGCCTCCGCATCCACGCCGGCCGCCGCGCCCCTCCTCCTCCTCGGCCGCGCGTCGGCCGCCGCGCCTCTCCTCCTCCCCCCGCGGGAGCGCCGCCGCGCCCCTCCCCCTCCTCCTCCGACGCCGCGCTTGGCCCCTCCCCCTCCCCCTCCTCCTCCGACGCCGCGCCCCTCCTCCTCCTCGGCCGCGCGTCCGCCGCCGCGCCTCTTCTCCTCCCCCGCGGGAGCGCCGCCGCGCCCCTCCCCCTCCTCCTCCGACGCCGCGCCCCTCCTCCTCCTCGGCCGCCGCGCCTCTCCTCCCTCCGCCGGCGCGTCCTTCCCCTTTTCCCTCCCCAGGCGCGCAGGCGAGGCCGTTGGACGGGCGCGGGCCCCACGCCCGATGGCGGACGTCCGCGGAGACCGCCAGGAGTAGCGGAACGAAGCTCCTCCGCTACCGTAGCGGAGGCTTTCCAGGAGCCCGGTGCAGCGCTTCGTTACGCTAAACGCTCCTGGAGGGAGCTTTAGCGTATCCCAGTGCGGGCAGCCTTAGACTCAGATGGTTATGGTACCAATGGGATGAGGTTGATAGACCTTGGGCTGGTATGAGCATAGTGGACAGCCCAACTGACCGTGAGCTTTTCTTTCCATCTACGACAATTATTATAGGAAATGGAACTAAAACCCCTTTCTGGGAGGGAGCATGGCTGGACGGGATGGCTCCCAAAATTCTAGCACCCAATCTATACAAGGTCTCCAGATTCAAGAAAAGAAATGTTGCAACAGAAATGAAAAATCATAATTGGATCCGAAATCTGAAAAACCTGAACAACCTGACCCTCATTGACGAATTTATGCTCTTGCAGGGTAGAATACAGGATGTATCACTAACAGAGGAGGATGACAAGATTATATGGAAGTGGACAGCAAATGGACAATATTCAGCTAAGTGGCATATGAATGTCAATTCGGACCCCATTTAAAACTCCCATGGGCCAAAGCAATTTGGAGCTCAAAATGTGAGTCAAAGTGCAAGTTCTTTGCCTGGCTTGCATGCCTTAACAGAATCAACGCTGCGGATATCATGAAAACAAAAAACTGGAATGCAAATGAAACATGCTCCCTGTGCTACTGCCTACCTGAGACTGCACAGCACCTACTACATGGTTGCAACTATACTGAGGCATCATGGAAACTCTTGACTCTGCAGGCCAACAGACCAGACTTGGCGGCAATTTATCATAATGTTGACGATCTCAGAGACTTCATCTATAGAGTGACAAGAAGATTCAAAAACAAAAAGAAAAGAAGCTAGGAACAGAAGTTCTGATTTACTTCTGGTGGGGAATCTGGAAAGGAGAAACCGACGTGTGTTCCAGAATACGGAACAATCCCATGCAAAGACAGTAGATGGCATCATAGAGGAAATTAAGCTCTTTCATAAAGCTTCTTTGACTTTGTAATCTTTTTTTTCTTTTTCTTTCTTGGCACTCTTTCCCTGTAGCTGTTTCTGCAGACAAACTGTACCTGTAATTCTTTTGTACTCCTTTTTCTACCTTAATGAAAAGGGCAGCTCTCCTGCCTACTTTCGAAAAAAAAATCCTACCTGCTATGACGCTGAGAAACTTGGTTCATATAGAAAAAGTTGGTAGATAAGACCCGTGATGCCGCACACATTTATTGTATACTTTTTTTTTACTAATAAGAATTGAAAATTTGATGAATGATAAATGCAGCTATACAGCACTCTCTCTCTTGACGACTTTTGTAAGCGCAACTTTCGATGTAGTTGTATGAGAAATGCAGCTATAGAGCACTCTCTCTTACTATGGAGTTGATAGCTATCAATTCTAATAAGAAATTACCTTGCGTATTCAAGTGTCAAAATCTATGCGAATCATATTGAATCCGATCTTTCATCGCAAAAAAAAAAATATTGAATCCGATTTTGTGATGACTTCACTACTTAGGAAAAGAAAATTAATGAGGTAATTGTAACTTTCCTCTTTTATGTTCCTTGCATCTAGTGTTGCAACTTGTGACTTTTGGTGACGACTGACCACATGGTAGACAACATGACAAAACCGATGATGGTGCAATGACATTTGTTATCAGGGTGCGGATGATATTTACCAAGTTAGAGCAACTCCAACACAAGCCCCTACGTGAGCCCCACATGAGATGTAGGGGTTTGAGGTCAAAAAATCAACTCCAATAGGGCTTCTAAATGAGTCCCTAGACTTATTGGGTCCCTAGAATTCCCCCTTGAGCCAACAAATCTGGGGGCTCTCTACGGGGTCGCTAGACGAGGGTCCCACCACCAATTGACGCTCCCGCACGTCCTGCCCCGCGCGCCGCATCCTCCTCGTTCCTCTCTCTCGCCGCCGGTCGTCGCCCCTCCCCGCCCCTCCCGCCGCCGAATCATCGCCCGTCGCCGTCGTCGAATCGCCGCCGAATCACCGCCCGTCGAATCGCCGCCCATCGTAGCCAGCTCCACGCCGAGGAGCTCCACCTGAGGGGCGCGCTCTTCTCGCCCTGCCGCCCATCCTTCCCCTTCCGGCGACGAAATCGAGCCGTCGCCCATCCTTCCCCTTCCGCGCGCCGTGCCGAGCCGCGCTCATCTTGCCCGACCACCTGCTCGAGACCGACGAGGCCGCATCGCACCTGCTCCAAGCCGGTGGGTCGCGCCGCGCGGCGCCTGGCCCGCGCCAGCCCCTACCTCAAGCTGCGCCCGCGCCATGCTCCAGACCGAGGAGGAAGATAAGAAAAGAAGAGAGGATGACTAGTCGGACCCGCGAACATAGGGGCTTTGATATAAAGGGTGCTGTTGGAGTTGGATGTATTTTCTGGAGTCTTTGATGTAAGGGCCAGCCTCTACATAGCATGTAGGGGCTCTCATTTAAGGGCTTCGTTGGAGTTGCTCTTATGCCAATCAAGTAAGAATTGCTTACTATTAATAGTTAGCTGCACAAAAATGGACAATATTACGATGATGTTGTTGCTTTTCAAGTCATGCATTAATTTTGCACTTAGCTAGCATTGACAGTTAAAAATGTGAAGAACAATGCTATACGTACTTCTAGGTGCCAGAAGTACGAGTCTACGACTGCAAGGTCCGACTCTTAATCTAGCAGTCCAAAGACAGAAGTAGGCAAAGCATTTCCGAAATGTAAAATGTAAACTTTCATCAAGACAAAAACATGCGATGAACCGAGCTGGAGTTGGGATCTAGTAGTAAGGTGGGAGATTTAACATGTGCAATAGATCCTTTAGACCTTGTCAAACCAAAAAGGGATGGACCATCTTCTGTTTCTTATCATTCTCAATGATTGCTTCTAGTTAAGTTTTTTTTTTCAGTTAATGTTGTTACATTTATTTATTTCTTTTACAAAGGTGTCTTTTGGCATATCAAACTTGATTCTAGCACTGACGGAGCTTCTCTAGGATCAGGGGTAGCTATGGCCCCCTCTAATTTTCTAATTTTTGTTAGAGAAAAGCATGGTTTAGCCACTTAAATTCTAAACATACACTGCTCCCCTTGTTTCTTTACCAAGATCCGTCACTGGACTCTAGGTCCCGCATTTACAGCTAAAAAAGGGTATTTTCAAGTCATCCAACATGTTAAAAAAGGCATAGTAGGAAATTAAAAATAATCAAGAAAGAAGTTATCATTTATTCGATGACTAAAAAGCTTGGACAAACAACGACTATTCCTTTACGAAAATAACGAAAACATTATTGAAATTTTGAATTACTACCTAAAATGAATGCAAAAGAGTATATTTCTACTTGTTGAAAACTATTTTTCTCTTGAAAACATTTTTTTTCTGAATAGAGAGGGGATGATCCACTTTAGAGCACTATTTTCAGAAAACATTATCCTTTTTGAGGAGGCCGTAGCGCAAAAATAATGAAAAAGGGCCCATATCATGCCCGGGCATTTCAGCCCATCTCTAATGCCTGGATTTTGAGCCGTTGGATGAAGCGATGAACGGACGTTCGTCTTCGTCAACCTCCAGTCGAAGAGTCGAAGGCTCGAAGCTTCCTTGCGCTCGCCCGCCGCCCCTGCCTCGGCGGGCTAGGGTCTCGCTGGAGGCGCCCAGACAGTCGCCCGCTGTCGCCACCACCACCCGTCGCTGTCACCGCCATCCTTGCCCCCGCCTCAACCTGGCCCGACCGCCTTCTTCCACCACCCCGGCCGGCGGCATCCCGCCGCCTTGCCGCCCGCCCACAAACGGCCACCACCGCCTGTCCTGCCTACCTCTCCGACTCCCCTCTTCTAGGTCCGGTGGACCCTCAACCTCGAACTCTAACCTCAATCCCGAACACTAATCCGTCAGAGAGCTCGCCGGAGTTGGAGAAGAGGGCAGAGGAGGGAATCCGTTTGGAGGGTTACAAAAAAAAAAAAAATCCGGACATTGGTGGCCTCCGTAATGCCCAGGTGAAGTTTATCAAATCCCATGAAAAATCATGGAGCACCGACTTATGACAACCAATCAACGGCTAAAAAACTCCTTACGCCTTAAGGAAGCAGAAGTGCAGAACCCAAAAACCCGTGTAAAATAAAACGCCACTCGCATCATTCATCTCCTTCCTCCCCACGCCCCATCTCTCTCCTCTCCCCCTTCTCTCTCCTCTCTCTCTCTAAACGACAACACAACATCACCAAAACCCTCCCACACCCATCTCACCGGGATCGATCCGACCCCGTCTCTCTCTCTAGGGGCACGGCCTCCGATCGGAGATCCCTCGCCATGGCGGCGGCGGAGATCTCGGCGCTGCTCGATCTCCTCGTCGCCGCCACGGGGGAGCGGGACCCGCCTGCGCGCCGCCTCCGCGCGCCCGCCGCCCGGCCGGGGCTCGAGGCCCTCGCTGGAGCCCTCGCCGCTGGCCCGCCTGCCGACCCCGGCGCCGCCCGCGCCGTCCTCGCTGCCGCCCGGGCCGTCGTGTCGGCCGTCCTTCCCACCTCAGGTGAGCTCCTCTGATCCCTCGCGTAACCCTTCCGTGCAGATGGCTCATGAGGGGCCACGGTCGCGTTGCTGCTGCTGTCGAGGGCTTTGGATTTGCTTAGCAGGTTTTGATTCTGTAGTTGTAAGCTAGGGGCGCGACGGGTGCTATTGAGATGTGCTTCTGCTGCTACTGTGCTCTGGTGCGATCTTAAGTTTGCTCATGCTTGCGGTAGAGTAAAATCAGCCTCTCCCTCCTGTTGATCGGTGGACTGATAGCTGTCATATCTTGGTACTTTTATATCGCTTGGTGTTGCGTTCGTGCTTCTTGGCAAGTTCGACGGCCTAGTTACTTTCAGCCTTTTCTTTTTATAAAAAATATTCGCACGATATTAGTATGGAATTCGGATTGCCTAATGAATTGTTTGATCTCCTCATCACTGTTTTAGTTGTTTGCTTCATATCTTGGTCTTTTGTTTACCTCATCATTGAATAAGGCTTCAGTCTTGATTCGTTTGTCAGGAAGGTTAAGGCATCAGCAACAACATCCTTTCTGTTTCAAATGTTAGGCTGTGCTCGACTTATGCACTCTTTTAGTTCGTTAAGTTTGTGTAATGGGAGGTGTATGAGTTCCCCTCAATGTTTTCCTAAACGGTCTAGACGTCCGTCTACACACGTGTAGACGTTACACGGGAGGCCACCATGCAGTTTAGGGGCTAGGCGGACTCCTACACTGTTGACCCGTTTAATCGGTCAAAATCGTCGCAAAACGGCTGAAACGCCCTACACAGGACGAGATGGTCTTGTGCGGCGTTTTGGCCAATTTGGGTGACGATTAGGAGATGGTGGTGGGCAGGGATGGCGGGAGGAGCAGAAGAGAGGTAGCGAAACCAGCAAGGATGGCCATCAGCCGCCATCATCTATGGCCCCGCAAGCCCCGACGCTTGTCACCGGCGCAAGATTCTCCGGCGAGCTGTGGATCCGGCGAGTGGAGCAGGGAGCAGAGAGCAGGGGAGAAGCAAGGGAGCGGAGGAATGGAGGAAGAGCAGGGAGCAGAGGAGAAAGTGGAAGCTGGGAGAGCTGTGGTCCTGTGGATCGTGGATCCCGTGAGTGGAGGAGCAAGAGAGCAGGGGAGGAGCTCGGGAGTGGCGGCGGCGGAGAAAAATGGCTGGCTACCTGATGGTGTCGATCAGCTAGGAGATAAGGGAAGTGGATAGATGGGCCGTGGGCCTGCTGATGGTCCGACAGCATTCCCATCTCCTTTTCGCTTTCTCTCCTCTTTTCTTTTTCCTTCTCACGCTGATACATTGTGCTACAGTAGCAAACCGTTTAATCCATCTAAACAGTGTCTAAAAGCCGTATAAACATTCTAAACGTTAAACGGGGCCTCGCCGCCCGTGTAGCCTTTATCTTTTACAAAAACCTGGGTTCCCCTGTTCTTGTTATTCTACCATGGTTACTTCTGGTGCCGCAAGTTCATGGACTTTCTTCTGAGTCCTTTCGTACTATGAAGAGACTCATTTAAGCTGGCTGCATTTTTCTGTTGTTCCGCATTTGCACTTTAGACTCTCTAATTCATGCATGGATTAGGTTTGCTTCCTTCCTTTCCCATAACCTAGTAGTACATCAAGTCTCGTTGTATCAGTTCTCAAACTCGGTGTGTCAACTGCATTATAGGATTACATTGATCACAAATTTTCATTGCAGTTTTTATTGATTGGCAGAAATTGATGCAGCGGTCCCGTGTCTTTTCAATAAAAGAATAGGATGTTTATATAATATTTTTTGGAAGGAACCCTTCAAAAATTTTCATTGGTATGTAAAAATAGCACGCAGATTAGGTATATCCGTATATCAAGGAGTTAACGGCTGTAATTGTGTGGTCGCTGTTGGTTTTGGGAATGATTCATCAGATACGAATATTTTTTTTCCTTGGGTTAGTTTACTTTGATATATCATGTTTGGAGAGATATTTTTTCATTGAAGAGATTATTCCTTGGTGAGCAATGGATCTGTTATATATCAAGGAAGAGTGATGAATTTTAGGTCTTGCCTCTTGAATAGGCATTGCTTCTCTCATTATTGTATTTTTGTAGTTCTGTATCGCTTGTTTGATTTTGTGCTAAGCAAGGTATCATGAAACACTACTCTCTCTCTCTCTCTCAACTGTGAGGAGACTCCTGGGTTGAGTTGGTCAGCACCATAGGTGGTGAGCTACTGAGCTAGCCTACCCAGGTTCATCTTCTCCCTTCCTACAAAATTGTTAAAGGGACATCTCCCCCTTCTATCAGCATTTTCTATCTCTCTGCCTCCTCAACCTCTTGCACATCATCTTAAGTTCCACGCGGATAGCTGACATATAGCTTGGGAGTGCCCTAAGTAACATATTGACTTCTTGGATTAGACTGAAAATACTGATCCTTCCACTCCTTGCCGATATGCGTGTTGAATGAATAAGTAGCAGAACCTATTGTTAGTATATTCTGGGAAATCATTTTCTTTTTGGTCTATCATGATTTGAGTGCTCCTTTACGTCTATCAGACAATTCCAACGTTTTTCACCCTCTATGCTGTTTTGTATTCTTTTTAATTAGAAACAGATGCAGCATATCATGAAAAGAAAAGGAACATATCTAGTTAGGATTTTAACTGTATCTCACTCACTTATATCTCCCTTGAATTTTTTGTTATCAGTGGAGCAAGTGGAGACGACGGTTGTGGAGATTGTTGAGAGGTCTTTGGAATTTTGTCTCTTCTATCTTGAAAAATCATCATATGCGTGTGATGACTTCAGCTTACTGGTAGGTTATTGGTAAATTGATGGGATATGATATGATCATTCGGATCTATCAAAAATTTGAATGCTTTCATCTTAAGATTAATTTGTTATGCTATCATGTTCATGTTTCCGTCTTTGCTCAGCTGCATTTTACAAAGATGTTTGGAGTTCTATTAACTGGACATTCTTTTTTTGTTAATTTCTGCTTTCATCTTTTCAGAATGAAGTTGCATGTTTCTTGGAATATGTCCTGCTGAAAGCTCATAGCAAGGTATACTCACTGGAGCCTGGCACTATAAATGACATCATTGAGCAGTGGACATCTGTCCAAATTGAAGCTGAGCGCTTAAGCCCGCAAGAGAAATATTTCTGCTATCTAAAAGGTAATCTCTTGAGGCTTCTATTTTTAAATGCACTATTATGTTTAATGCGTGGTTACTTCTTCATTTGATGATTTCTTGTCATCTGACCAGGCTGTAATTGCTCGAAAAGTGAAGATGATCTGAAACGGCTTTGTTTGGCCTTATCACCAGAATATTTACGGCGAGATCACATTATTCCAGAGAATATTGAATCGTGCGGTGCAGCATCTCCAAATGGGATGGTGCCATTGGCACAACATTTTGCAGTTGTTCATTTATATTGTAAATCTCGCCTTCTTACACTAGTTCAGAAGCTTTGCCAGTCTCCTGCTTTGGAAATGGTTGAAGATATAAATATTAACTTGAGATTGTCTTTCACCCAAAGGATTTTGAAGTTAATTTGTGGTCTAGCTATGGAGTTCCCTTCTGATGACTCTGATACTGTGATGTTATCCTCAGTAGCAAGATGCGCGGATAGTCTGCCAGCATTGTTCAGACTGAAGTTCAAGTTCTCTAATCATGACAGAGTGTTTTCTGTGGATGGTGTTGGCACTGTCTTGCTCCAGATACTTGAAGAATTTCTACAGCTAATGCAAATTATCATTTGCGACAGTGATATCTGTTGTACCATTCAAGTATGCATAGTTTCATCCATGTTGGAAATCTTTAGCCCTAATATATGGAGATATGAAAAATCTAGTGCTTGCTTGGTTCCTCCTTTAGCTTATTCTCCCCACGTTATTCAGTATGTTCTTAAACTTCTTGAAGATACCAAACGACGAACCAGTCGCCTTGACAGGGACAAACCTGACACAGATGTCCTCCGGGATTATTCATGCAAAAGCGAGATAGATGATGGCCTGTCTTGTCAGGTTCGTTCAGAGGAGGTACCACTGCTGAAGAAATACACATGCGAGGAGTATTTACAATTGATCTTCCCTTCAGGAGAACAATGGTTGGATGGTTTGGTACATCTCATAGTTTTCCTGCATGAAGAAGGAGTGAAGTCACTGACAACAAGTGAGAAGCCACAGTTGAGTTGCACAAAACAAGCTCTTATTTCAGAGTTGGAGTCTGTGGCTAGTCACGAGGAAGAAGCACTTTTTGGGAATCTTTTTGCTGAAGTACGTCCTACTGGAGTAGTTGATATTGTTGAGCAGCCAACTTCTCTGGGGAGCAGCCATCAGGCAGCCAGGCTGGGCCTATCCAGTTAGCTGCTGATTTGATATGCTTTATGAAAATCTTCATCTTCTCTCCTGAATGGTGCAGTTCTTTATATATGGATGCTTGCAAAAAGTTCAATGTCCATCATCTGGATCAATTTCTTTCAATACTGAAATGCCAAGCTTGTTCCCCTGATGAAAGCAACAATGGAAATATGCCACCTTGTCTTCCTGAAAATAAATTACTGCACATCAATGCAGCCTGTTTTGAACTTCTACAAGCGTTTCTTGTTAGTGATGAATGCCCTGCTGCTCTGAGGGAAAGCCTTGTGGAGAAAGTGTTTAATGCTGAAAATGGGAGGTACACGTATAACAACTATACACTTGCTCTGGTTGCACATGCTGTGACTTGTGCACACTCAGGTTTTAGTCTGGGAAGAAAGATATTAACTCAGTATGCTGGGTATCTTTTGGAAAGGACAAATGATATGTCATCCAGCACACTGAATGTTAGTGATTTCTGTGCGATTCTTCCTTGCGCGTTTCATCTGGAAATTGTTTTGGTGGCTTTCCATTTAACTACAGAATCAGAAAAGGCTGATTTGATCAAATTTGTGCTTTCTTCCCTAGAGAAAATTAAAGTCCCTCCGCCCGGAGTAACTGCAGCTGTCCTTACAAGATGGGCATTGCTCCTATCACGGGTTCTGCTCGTCTTGCGACATATATTGTTGTACCCCTTAACGCATCCATCATGGTTGTTTACAAGGTTAAGATCCAGGCTGAGGGATATCCATTTGAAGGAAGACCAGTCACATTCCATGAATGATTGTTTGCCGTCCTTTGCCATTGTTATTGTGGAGAGAATGTTTGGTGATTCTGTCAAGAAGAATGATGTAACAAGTAACTTGTTACCTCAGTTGATTGATGTTACCCCAGCTCATACTGAGTTCTGTTTTGATAAGACTGCTGTCGAAACACTGGGCTTGAACACGGCCGATTTGGGTGCAGCTATTTCAAGAATTCTTAGTCCTTGGACTGGTAGGAGCGCCATTGTTGCTGATGATCTTATCGTGGAAAGATATTTATTTTTGATCTGCTGGAGCATACTCTCTGGTATAGGCTATTATGACAATGATAGTCTTCTTCTGAAAGATGCTTTGCTGAATCCTGACTTTGCTGATGTAAATGTCTTCATAACATTTGCTCTCAGTATTAGCAATGGTGCTCCATCTCATATGGGTGTTGATCTACCTGCATCAATAATTGGACTTCTAAAGAAGTTGCATTCTGATATTCCCGGTTCAAGTGAGCTAGAGAGTTGGGATTTCCCCAGGAAAGGAGCATGGCTTTCTTTTATTCTCTCTCTCGTTAATGACAGTCTTTGCCGGCAGCTGCAAACAGGAGGAAAGACTCAGGTGGATTTGAATAGAAAGAAAGAGGTCGATGGTGAACGGCTATTTGCTCTTGGGAAGAGTTTGTTTACATACATAATGGAGAACTGTGGACTGTTTTTGGATGTTTTATCATCTCTCTTGGAGGTCTATCTTCATACTTTTAAGAAAGCATATCTATCATTTGTTGCTCATGGGAAGCCAGCCTTGGATTATTGTTATCCTTCCTTGCTGATCAAGCATTCTGCTTTCGACAAATCCAAGCATCAACTCTTCTCTGAGAAATTTGGTTCATACATGGAATTGCTGGAATCCATATGTGAGCTTTCGTCAAGGATAGATGGAGTCGCCACAAAGCTGGGTGAAGGACAGAAAAATTGTTTTCTCCTGAAGTGCTTGTTACATGGATTTCCATCAGATTATACTTCTAGCAACAGTGCTCTCCTTTCTTGCATGCTGGTGATAAATGAGATCATGAAAATCTTTGATGTATATATAAAGGTTACACGACCGGGAGAGGGATATCAAGTTGATGTCAGTATTATTTCCAAACTGCTTCATATGGTAATGGCTATAAAATCTGATCGAATATTCAGGCCTATTCATGGGCAGTGTGATTCTATATTTATGAGTCTAATTAGCAACAGGGATGATCTAGCTAGATACAGTGAACTGTTTGTTCTGAAGCAGCTAGAAGGATTCCTGGCTGACATCAACTCAAATGAAATCATAGATAGTGGGGTGAAAGAAATTTTAATTTCTGCAGTTGTTGATCTAGTGGAAGACCTTCGATCTAAAGCAGACGTGTTTAAATTCTTCCTTGGTGATGCAGAAGGAGCACCTGAAGGTGCAAGTATTTTTGGCTCTGAGCAAGCTGATATGTCAACCTTTATTGATGTTTTGAACAATTGCAAATCTGAGCAGGTTATTTTGAAGATTCTCCACTTTTTTACTGACATATTAAGCAATGGTTTTTGTCCGGGCCTTAAGCAGAAGTTACAAAGCAAGTTCATTGGAATGGAAGTGCCCTACCTTTCGTCTTGGTTAGAATCTGTAATATTGGGGCCTTCAACCAGAGAATTAGGAGTGGACTTTTTTATGCGTCTCATGTGCTCTTCATCTGAAACATTGACCAATGAACTTAAACATCATCTTTTTAACTCTATGCTACTGTTACTCGATAGAGCATTTTTATCAAGTGACCTCCAGACTGCCAAAGCTTATTTCGATTTTATCGTTCAACTGCCAAGTGAGGAATCACAATTCAAGCACTTATTTGAAAAGACTCTGACGCTGATGGAGTCGATGGTTGGGGATG
This sequence comes from Eragrostis nindensis, assembly GCA_012490785.1. NCBI lineage: Eukaryota > Viridiplantae > Streptophyta > Magnoliopsida > Poales > Poaceae > Eragrostis > Eragrostis nindensis. The sequence continues at coordinate 305,056 of JAAXCT010000830.1, forward strand.
AGAATATGCTGCCCACCTTGAAATTTCTGTTTTCATTCGTGGAAGCAGTGTTCGGTGATGCTGGATTGAATAGAAGTGTCCATAAGAGAATTTCAGCAAAGACGTCTGGCAACAGTTTTGGATCAGGATCTCTCATCCCAAAGCAGTTAAAAAATTCAGAAAATCTTGTTATTCGCTCCGGTCAAGAAAGTAATCCCACTGTTGATTGTGATGCTAGTTCTGGTGAGGAAGATGAAGATGATGGTACATCTGATGGAGAATTAGGGAGCATTGATAGAGACGAGGAAGAAGATGGAAACAGTGATAGAGCTCTAGCATCAAAAGTGTGTACATTCACTTCCAGTGGCAGTAATTTCATGGAGCAACATTGGTACTTCTGCTATACTTGTGACTTGACAGTTTCAAAAGGTTGCTGTTCTGTTTGTGCCAAGGTGTGTCATCGGGGGCATCGTGTGGTTTACTCCCGATCTAGTCGTTTCTTCTGTGATTGTGGGGCTGGGGGTGTGAGAGGAAGCAGCTGTCAGTGCTTGAAACCTCGGAAATTTACTCCCATGCCTACTGTTCCATCACCTGCAGCTAGCAGCTTCCACCCAATATTACCGTTTCATGAGGATGTGGAGCAGGTTGCGGACAGTGCCTCTGATTTTGAAGATGACATGTCCACTGATGCTGATAATTCAATGAAGCTCTCTGTCCCCAAAGGATTCAGTGACAAGCTTCCTGTATTTCTTAAAGACCTGGACATTGAAGCTAGAATGCTTGAAATCTGCAAGAAATTGCTGCCCACTATACTCAGCCAAAGGGAGTTGAATCTTTTGAAAGACAGGAAGGTTTGTTTAGGAGGTAACATGCTGGTTTCACATTCCTCTGACATTTTTCAACTAAAGAAAGCTTTTAAAAGTGGATCCCTGGACCTGAAGATAAAAGCGGACTATCCAAACTCTAGAGAACTTAAGTCTCAACTTGCTAACGGTTCTCTTGCTAAATCATTGCTGAGTATCAGCACTCGGGGTAAACTTGCTGTTGGAGAAGGTGATAAAGTTGCTATATTTGATGTGGGACAAATCATTGGACAGCCTACTGCAGCCCCTATTACAGCAGACAAGACAAATGTGAAGCCTCTCTCCAGGAACATCGTCCGCTTTGAAATTGTTCATTTGGTTTTCAATCCATTGATGGATCATTACCTTGCCGTTGCCGGATATGAGGACTGCCAAGTGCTAACATTAAATAGTCGTGGTGAAGTAACTGATCGCCTTGCCATAGAACTTGCTTTGCAAGGTGCATATATTCGTCGTGTGGAATGGGTTCCAGGTTCTCAGGTGCAACTCATGGTAGTAACGAGCAGGTTTGTGAAGATATATGATCTCTCACAGGACAACATTAGCCCCATGCATTATTTTACTGTTGCTGATGATATAATAGTTGATGCTTCCCTTGTCCCCTCCTCAATGGGAAAATTGGTGCTGCTTGTTCTTTCAGAGGGGGGTCTTTTGTATAGGCTGAATGTTATTTTGGAGGGCGATGTTGGCGCCAAAATATTGACTGAAACAGTCTCGGTTAAAGATGCGGTATCCATGCATAAAGGTTCATCATTGTACTTCTCACCAACGTATAGGCTCCTGTTCGTGTCTCATCAGGATGGTACAACCTTCATGGGGCGCTTGGATGCGGATTGTTCATCAGTTACTGAATTGTCATATATATGTGAGGAAGATCCTGATGGTAAGTCCAAGCCAGCAGGTCTTCACCGTTGGAGAGAGCTAGTAGCTGGCACTGGGATTCTTACCTGCCTATCAAAATCAAAATCTAACGCTCCTCTTGCTGTGTCTTTGGGTCCTCACGTATTGGTTGCACAGAACATGAGGCACAGTACTGGTTCGAATTCTTCTGTGGTTGGTGTTGCTGCCTATAAGCCTTTATCCAAAGATAAAACACATTGTCTTCTTTTGTATGATGATGGCAGCCTTCATATTTACTCGCATACATCTAGTGGAGGTGACAGTTCGACAAGCCTTACGGCAGAGCATACGAAGAAGTTGGGCAGCAGCATTCTCAGTAGTAGAGCCTACGCAGGCACAAAACCAGAATTTCCACTTGATTTTTTTGAGAAGACAACTTGCATCACAGGCGATGTGAAATTCAATAGTGACACAACCAAGAGCAGTGATTCTGAAAGTATCAAGCAAAGATTGACATCCGATGATGGGTATTTAGAGAGTCTGACATCTGCTGGCTTCAAGGTAGGAAGCTTTAATTTGATCATACTATTTGTGGTTGTACTGTGATTTTTTATTTTTTTACCAATGTGGTGGCCCTAAACTCTGTTATTGATATTGAATGACTAATTTGCACTCCGCTGTTTTGCTGTAGGTAACTATTTCAAATCCTAACTCTGATATAGTCATGGTTGGTTGCCGGATCCATGTTGGCAACACATCTGCCAGCAACATTCCTTCTGAAGTCACAATTTTTCATCGAGTCATTAAGCTGGATGAAGGCATGCGATCATGGTATGATATTCCATTTACTACTGCGGAGTCACTTTTGGCTGATGAAGAATTCACAATTACTGTTGGCCGAACGTTCGATGGTTCATCTGTACCTAGAATAGATTCTATTGAAGTTTATGGTCGAGCTAAAGATGAATTTGGATGGAAAGAGAAAATGGATGCTGTGCTTGATATGGAAGTACTGGGGGGTCATTCTTCTGGTGGAAGGTCGGGAAAGAGACCTCAAATTGTGCAAGCTGCTCCTATCCAGGAGCAAGTTTTGGCGGATGCTCTCAGGATTCTCTCTCGTATATATCTGCTTTGCCGACCAAGTTGCTTTACTGACACTGATGCAGGCATGGAACTCAATAATCTAAAATGCAGAGCCCTATTGGAAACCATCTTTCAGAGTGACAGGGAGCCTCTGCTACTTTCTGCTGCTTGCCGTGTCCTTCAGGCCGTGTTCCCAAAGAAGGACATTTACTATCATGTAAATACCGATTTTTGTTATATGCTAATCTTATGCTCATGGGTTAATGCCTTATGCTCCACTGTCATTTAGTTAATTAACTATGGCTTATGTTTGTACAGGTTAAGGACACTATGCGCCTTCTAGGGGTAATAAAATCACTTCCAGCAATAATGTCAAGAATTGGAGTAGGAGGTGCTGCATCTAGCTGGGTGATAAAAGAATTAATAGCCCAGATTCATACTGTATCCAAAGTTGCGTTGCACAGGAAATCAAACCTGGCATCTTTCCTCGAGACTCACGGTATTAATCATACATTGACTCTTGTTTACTTGATGGTTCTTATCAAGTTATAAACTGTTTTTGATTACTTTTAGTAATTAATAATTTTGGAATCTTAATAATGGTGATTCAACGTGGAAAATTAGAAATAGTACAGATGCTCTTGTCAATAGCGTCCGAAAACACAGTCTGGTCCAACGGGTTAGGTTGCCGTGCTCTGGGAAGGACAAGCTCGACACAGCCCAGGTTGAGCTCCTGCAGCAGGGACTCGATGGGGATGCTCGCCGTGGTCGTCTTCTCCGAATGGTGACTGCACACATGGAGAGAACAAGCTGTGGCTGCTGCTGTGCTTGGGCAAGGAACGAGGGGGAGAGAGAGGAGAATGAGAAGGGGGCCTGTTGCTTTGGCTCCTGACGGCAAGCGGCAATGGCAGCACTTGCTGGCCTCGCACACAGGGACGCGGCGGCATCTCCGACTGCGGCAGAGCTTGGTGACCGCGTCTCCATGCACGCTCGTGCAGCTGCCATTGAAAACAGCGTCCGGAATTGGATGCTAATAAGGTCAGCATCCAAAGTGGGATGCTGTTAGCAATAGCGTCCTAACTATTTTTGAAACTTCTACATTGAATTACCACCATTAAGATTTCAGAAAAATTAATTATTAAAAACAAAAAAACAATTTTTATAGTCCTATCCCCAGCATTGAGAACTGTATTTTTTGGGGTTGATAGTGGAAAAGTTCACTTTTTTCGCATGCTGGTCAAGCTTTGGAAGTTTGATACATGTGGAGGTGGCTAAAGTTACCTCTCTAGCTCCTTTCCATTTCTGGCTACGCCCCTTTGCGTCACTGTGCTACCTCCCATCACAGCCACCAATGCTGCAGCTGCTCATCTCCCATCCATCACTGGCAGCCACTAGACTTTATTGCTGTCTTTCTTTTTGACAACTGCGGGGAGTTCCCACAGGTATCGCCCTGCCAATCGAGAGGCCCAAATCCCTTCCAGCTTCTAAAGCCTGATGGGTGATGAAAACCGCACCCCAAACCCCTAAATCAGTGCTCTATGCCGCCTCAACTGCTTCGAGAGCCGGAGGTTGTAGTTAAACTTTCTTAAACAAGAACTGGCATATTTCTAAACATCAATATTGGACACAACTAATGAGACAGTGGGCATGTTTCTAATAAAAATACCCCTATTATGTAATTTTGATACAGTTGATAGCAATAAAGATTCTGCATTAGTAGTTTTGAAATTGGGACTTCAAGTACAAAATCGATATGATTGCTGGATGTAATGGACATCATTGCTGAGTTAGAACCATTTCTAGTGGTAGAAAGTCGGGTGGGACTTGGGAGTATTGTAATTTTGATACAAATGATAGCAACATTAGTAGTTATGAATTAGTATTAGTAGTTATGAAATTTGGACTTAAAGTAAAAATGGACGTCATTGCTGAATTAGAACCATTTCTAGTGGTAGAAAGTCGGGTTGAGCACGATGTTATAATCGGTGAGACTAAATGTGTAACAAGCAGCCCAACTCTCCTAGGTCCGGACTGCTTTTCTCTCTTATAATCTAAAAGATATGCAGTTCTCCTGCGCATTCAAGAAAAAAAAGTTTAAGAGCATTTTATAAAGTATACATATTTTATTAGAATGTCTACACATTTTGCAGGTACAGAACTAGTTGATGGCCTCATGCAAGTCTTCTGGGGTATTTTGGACTTAGACAGGCCAGACACACAGACGATAAATAGTCTTGTTGTACCCTGTGTGGAATTTATTTATAGTTATGCTGAATGCCTGGCTCTGCATTCAAAAGAAAAGTCTGGAGTTTCAGTGGCACCTGCTGTTACTCTATTGAAGAAGCTGCTCTTTGCACCGTATGAAGCAGTACAGACTTCTAGCAGGTGATGTTCTTTTTATTGCCTGTCTATCAATTAGAGCATTACTATTGACATTTGCAAATTTTCTTTTGTTTGTTCTACCAATTTACTAATTGTTTGTTTATTGCTGGTTTCAGTTTGGCTATTTCATCACGATTTCTCCAAGTTCCTTTCCCAAAACAGACAATGATAGCTAATGATGACGCTCCAGAGAACCAAGCTAAAGCAAGCGGTTCTGCTATGAGTTCCTCCACTGGAAATGCTCAGGTTATGATTGAAGAAGATCCGGCCACATCATCTGTGCAATACTGCTGCGATGGTTGTTCCACTGTTCCGATACTTCGGCAAAGGTGGCACTGCAATATATGTCCAGATTTCGACCTATGTGAAACTTGCTATGAGATACTTGATGCAGATCGCCTACCTGCACCACATTCGAAGGATCATCCCATGTCAGCAATACCGATTGAACTTGATACATTTGGAGGTGAAGGCAATGAAATTCATTTCTCTATTGATGAGCTAACAAATTCTGGTGTTGTTCAAGCTCCTGCGGATAGAAGTGTTCAGACCTCCCCATCATCAGTTCATATATTGGATGCAAGTGAGTCTGGCGACTTCCCCGAGTCTGTTGTGGACCAGACGACTGTCTCAATTTCTGCGTCAAAACGTGCCGTTAATTCCTTGCTACTTAGCCATCTAATTGAAGAGCTGAGAGGCTGGATGGGCACTACAGCTGGTACTCGAGCCATACCCATAATGCAGTTGTTCTACAGGCTTTCCTCTGCAGTTGGTGGTCCTTTCATGGATAGTTCAAAGCCAGATAATTTGGATTTGGAAAAGTTTGTCAAATGGCTCATGGATGAGATAAATATAAATAGACCTTTCCCTGCTAAAACACGATGCTCTTTTGGAGAAGTATCAATCCTTGTTTTCATGTTTTTCACACTGATGTTCCGTAACTGGCATCAGCCTGGGGGTGATAATTCTCATTCAAAATCAAGTGGGGGAGCTGATTTGACAGATAAAGGTCCTGTTCAGGTTCCGGTGCCATCTGCAGTACCTCTTCCGTCCTCCAGTGGTGACCAGGATAAACATGACTTTGCTTCTCAGTTAGTTCGTTCTTGTTCGGCCCTCAGGCAGCAGTCGTTTTTGAATTACCTAATGGATATTTTGCAACAACTTGTTCATGTTTTCAAGTCATCATCCATAAGCGGAGAAGCTGCTGCTTCTGGTTCAGGCTGCGGATCACTATTGACAATAAGGAGGGAGCTTCCAGCTGGAAACTTTTCTCCGTTCTTCTCAGACTCATATGCTAAATCTCATCCAACTGACCTTTTCATGGACTACTACAAACTGTTGTTGGAGAATACTTTTCGGCTTGTATATAGCATGGTTCGACCAGAAAAAGAGAAGTCTGCTGAGAAGGACAGAGGCTACAAGGTTCCCAATTCAAAGGATCTAAAGTTGGATGGATATCAGGATGTTCTTTGTAGCTATATCAGCAATCCTCATACTACATTTGTTCGGAGGTATGCGAGGAGACTCTTCCTCCATTTGTGTGGCAGTAAGACCCATTACTATAGTGTGAGGGACTCATGGCAATATTCCCATGAAGTCAGGAAACTTCATAAAATTGTAGACAAATCTGGTGGTTTCCGAAATCCTGTGCCGTATGAGAGAAGTGTTAAGCTCATAAAATGTTTGTCTACACTTTGTGATGTTGCTGCAGCAAGGCCTAAAAATTGGCAAAAGTTCTGCTTGAAGCACATGGACCTTCTTCCGTTTCTTATGGACAACTTTTACCATTTCAGTGAAGAGTGTATTATTCAGACTCTCAAGCTTCTTAATTTAGCTTTCTATTCAGGGAAAGATGCCAATCATAATGCACAAAAACCAGAGAGTCTGGATCTAGGAAGTTCTACAAGAACTAGCTCACAGTCTTCAGATTCAAAAAAGAAGCGGAAGGGCGATGATGGTTCTGAAGAAAAATCATGCATGGACATGGAACAGGTTGTAGAAATGTTTAATGATAAGGACGGTGTCATGCTGAAGCGCTTTGTCGACATATTCTTGCTAGAATGGAACTCAGCAGGTGTCCGTCATGAGGCTAAATGTGTTCTATTTGGAGTTTGGTACCATGCAAAAAACACGCTTAGGGAGACTATGATGACAATTCTACTGCAGAAGGTGACATATCTTCCCATGTATGGACAGAACATCGTTGAGTACACTGACCTCATGACCTGTTTACTTGGAAAAGTGCATGACTCAAGTGCAAAGCAGAATGACTCTGAACTTGTGAATAAATGTTTGACACCTGAGGTAATAAGCTGCATTTTTGACACGCTCCATTCACAGAATGAGCTTTTGGCAAATCACCCGAATTCTCGTATATACAACACATTAAGTTGCTTAGTGGAGTTCGATGGCTATTATTTGGAGAGTGAGCCATGTGTTACCTGCAGCTGCCCAGATGTCCCATATTCAAGAATGAAGCTTGAAAGCCTCAAGTCTGAGACCAAATTTACTGATAACAGGATAATAATAAAATGTACCGGAAGTTTTACGATACAGTCAGTGACAATGAATGTTTATGATGCTCGCAAGTCCAAGTCAGTAAAAGTACTCAACTTGTATTACAACAACAGACCTGTAACGGACTTGTCCGAACTGAAGAATAATTGGTCTCTTTGGAAGCGTGCTAAGAGTTGCCATCTTACATTTAATCAGACCGAATTAAAGGTTGATTTCCCTATTCCAATTACGGCCTGCAATTTCATGATTGAGCTTGATTCATTTTATGAAAATCTTCAAGCTTCTTCCCTTGAGTCATTGCAATGCCCACGGTGTAGCAGGTCTGTGACTGATAAGCATGGCATATGTAGTAACTGCCATGAAAATGCATATCAATGTCGGCAGTGTAGAAACATTAACTATGAAAATCTTGACTCCTTCCTCTGCAATGAATGTGGATACAGCAAATATGGTCGTTTTGAATTCCATTTCATGGCAAAACCTAGTTTTTCATTTGACAACATGGAAAATGATGATGATATGAGGAAAGGATTGGCAGCAATTGAGTCAGAGTCAGAAAATGCTCATAGGAGGTACCAGCAACTGGTGGGATTCAAGAAGCCTCTCATTAAGCTTGTGTCAAGCATTGGTGAACAGGAAATAGACTCGCAACAGAAGGATGCTGTCCAGCAGATGATGGTGTCCTTGCCTGGGCCCACGTGCAAAGTAAATCGTAAGATTGCACTACTTGGTGTTCTGTATGGTGAAAAATGCAAAGCAGCTTTTGATTCTGTGAGCAAAAGTGTTCAGACATTACAAGGTCTGCGCCGTGTTTTGATGACATATCTGCACCAGAAAAATTCTACTGATATTAATGCATTACCAGCCTTTTCAATACCAAGATCTCCAAGTAGCTGCTATGGGTGTAGTACTACATTTGTTACACAATGCTTGGAGTTACTGCAAGTACTTTCCAAACATGCAAACTGCAGGAAGCAACTTGTAAAAGCTGGAATTTTGTCGGAGTTATTTGAAAACAACATTCATCAGGGCCCAAGGACTGCACGAACTCTTGCTAGGGCTGTGCTATCTTCTTTCTCTGAAGGTGATGCAGATGCAGTTCATGAATTGAATAATTTGATTCAGAAGAAGGTTATGTATTGTCTTGATCACCATCGATCCATGGACATTGCACAGTCAACTCGAGAAGAATTACTGCTGCTATCAGAGACATGTGCTCTTGTGGATGAGTTTTGGGAGGCTAGGCTACGTGTTGCTTTTCAGCTTTTGTTTGCCTCTATTAAGGTTGGAGCAAAGCATCCTGCGATTTCAGAGCATATTATCCTTCCTTGTTTGAGAATAATTTCTCAGGCTTGCACGCCCCCAAAATCTGATGGTGGGGACAAAGATGCAGGCTTGGGAAAATCGAGCTTGGTTTTGCAGTCGAAGAATGATGATACAACTGGTAATTCTGCAACTAATCTACCCAGTGCTAAGATTCAATCAGAAATATCTGGGAAAAGTCTTGATGGAAGTCGAAGAGGTCAGGATATTCCACTCCTGAGCTATTCGGAATGGGAGAGTGGTGCATCATATTTAGATTTTGTCAGGAGGCAGTACAAAGTATCCCAGGCAGTGAAAGGATCTGTGCAGAAGACACGCCATGATTCACAGAAGTCGGACTACCTGGTTCTGAAATATGGACTTCGATGGAAGCGCCGTGCATGTAGGAAGTCATGTAAAAGTGACTTCTCAAAATTCGCCTTAGGCTCCTGGGTGTCAGATTTAATTTTAAGTTCCTGTTCCCAGTCAATAAGATCTGAGATATGCACTCTCATAAGCTTGCTATGCCCATCAAACTCACCCAGACAGTTTCAGTTATTGAACTTGCTCATGTCTTTACTTCCTCGAACACTGCCAGCTGGAGAAAGTGCAGCAGAGTACTTTGAGTTACTTGGGACCATGATCAATTCAGAGGCTTCACGTCTTTTCTTAACTGTTCGTGGTTGTTTGGCAACATTATGTTCTTTGATAACGAAAGAGGTGTCCAATGTTGAATCACAGGAGAGGAGCCTAAGCATTGATATATCACAAGGATTCATCCTTCATAAGCTTGTTGAGCTTCTGAATAAATTTCTCGAAATTCCCAATATCAGAGCAAGGTGATGCTCCTATTTGTGCTCATCTTTACACATCTCCAATTACACCCTTGCTCTTCCATGTCTTTACTCTCTTCTTCTATGTTACAGGTTCATGAACGATAGGTTGCTATCTGAGATTTTGGAAGCTTTTTTGGTTATCCGTGGGCTAGTTGTGCAAAAGACAAAGTTAATTAATGACTGCAATCGTCTTTTGAAAGACCTTCTTGATAGCTTGCTCATCGAGAGTACGGAAAACAAACGCCAGTTTATTCGTGCCTGCGTCTCTGGATTACAGAAGCATGTGAAAGAGAAAAAGAGACGGACATCTTTGGTACAAGAACATACTGTTTCCTATTTTTCTATGTTGCTTCACTTATAGTTGGGTAGCATTTTTGAAAATAAAATGCAACTTATTTATATGATACCCTGTCCCTTATCTTGAATTTTATTTTGCAGTTTATTTTGGAGCAACTGTGCAATTTGATTTGCCCAGTGAAGCCAGAGCCTGTTTATCATTTGATACTCAACAAGGCACATACGCAAGAAGAATTCATCAGGGGTTCCATGACAAAGAATCCATACTCCAGTGTGGAGATTGGCCCTCTAATGAGAGACGTGAAAAACAAAATATGTCACCAACTTGATTTGATTGGACTTTTGGAGGATGACTATGGTATGGAATTATTAGTTGCTGGAAATATAATCTCACTTGATCTGAGTGTTTCCCAAGTCTATGAGCAAGTATGGAGGAAGCACCATGGTCAAACTCAACATTCTTTGTCTAGTGCCAGCACGCTTACTGCGATTCCATCTGTCAGAGATTGCCCGCCAATGACAGTAACGTACAGACTGCAGGTTAGCTGTGGAGCTTAGGGTCATGGTTTCTCTTGTTTACTTAAAAATATCTTTTCTTTTGTTGGAACATAGTTCTAAGGTATTTTATTATCTTGAATAGTTTATAAGAATTGTTCATTGGCTACGAGCAAGCTAAGTTGACTAGTATATAATTTCACTAGTGTTGGGAACTATACCATGTGTTTTATTCAGGGTAATATATTTATGTAGTTCTTCTGGACAAGGCGTACAGACTCTAAATCACAATATAGTTTTATCCATTACAATGCGTTGCTGTGCACTAATGTACTTATTTGGAGGGGTCTTTCTATTACTTAATAGTAATTAAGCTATACGTTAAAAAAAAAGTATTTGTGCTTGATGTGATTCCATGCCTAATTGGAATTCGGAGTTTCGAACTTCCTGACATTCCTAGATGAGTCAATAGATGTTCTTATTTTGTTCACGTCACTTTAATGTTAGATTCACAACATGTTTATTTTCCTATCAGGGTTTAGATGGTGAAGCTACTGAACCTATGATTAAGGAGCTGGAAGAGGAAAGGGAGGAATCACAAGATCCTGAAATCGAGTTTGCCATAGCTGGTGCTGTTAGGGAATATGGAGGTCTTGAGATTATTTTGAGCATGATTCAGGTATGTTCTTTTAAGTTTATTTACACTTGTGTGCTTCATCCCTTTCATTTTTCGTCCCTTTGAGAAGAAGTTAGATTAATCTATTAAGAAGCATGTCAACAGGAAGTTCAACATATTTTGTTAATTTTTGTGTTCCAGCCTTATTAAAGAGACTTGATGATGATTTTTTTTTGTACTAATTTGTTTTATCCTTTTGAGCAGAGCCTGCGTGATGATGAGTTAAGATCTAATCAAGAAGAGTTGGCTTCTGTTCTCAACCTTCTGAAGTATTGTTGCAAAATTCGTGAAAATAGATGTGCTTTGTTACGCCTGGGTGCTTTGGGTTTGCTTCTTGAGACAGCTAGACGTGCATTTTCGGTGGATGCAATGGAACCAGCTGAAGGTATTCTGTTAATTGTAGAAAGTCTTACTATGGAAGCCAATGAGAGTGACATAAGCATTGCCCAAAGTGTTTTTACAACTAGTAATGAGGAGACTGGAGCTGGTGAAGAGGCCAGGAAAATTGTTCTCATGTTTTTGGAACGACTATGTCATCATCTAGGTGCCAAAAAATCAAACAAGCAACAAAGGAATGAGGAAATGGTGGCAAGGATCCTGCCTTACTTGACCTATGGAGAGCCAACAGCTATGGAAGCTCTCATTCAACATTTTGACCCATATCTTAGGGACTGGACTGAATTTGATCGGTTGCAGAAGCAACATGAAGAGAATCCAAAAGATGACAATATAAGCCAAAAGGCATCAATGCAGCGATCTGCTGTTGATAACTTTGTTCGTGTCTCTGAGTCACTCAAGACTAGTTCATGCGGTGAGAGTTTGAAAGAGATTATTTTGGAGAAGGGCATTACAAAAGCTGCTGTTAAGCATGTGAAGAAAGCTTTGCTTGTGCAGGACAGACTGGTTTTAGAACAAGTGCAAGAATGGATATCTAGCTTAAAGCTACCATCTATTCCGCTCATTCTATCTATGTTGAAGGGGCTAGCTAAGGG